>CM032628.1:20538269-20913882 GCA_019097785.1 Fraxinus excelsior
ATTCTTCTAACTGATTCAATTTATCTCTCTCGAGTTCAAATTGATTCGATTTAACTAACCCAATTATATATTTATGTGTGAATCCACATATCGTATAGTTAAATACATTAAATCTCTAAGAATCCATGTAACGACCATATTAACTAGAAAATGAATATCTACACTTTTATATTAGTTCCTAATTTTTATTACGTGGGCTAAACAAATAATATGCATTTTTAATTAATTATTGTTCACAAAATCAATGAATTAGTACCCAATTTATCCAAGCATTAAGATTGGAAATAAAAACAATTCACAAAATCAATTGAAGATTTAAAACTTTTTAATTAAAATTAAGGTTCGAAACTAGGTTGCAATCATTCATCATAATTAATTACTTAATTACACTCCGTGGGAAAATAAAAGTACATCACTCGGTACTAAGGAAAACTCATAAAAAGATGAAGATCTTGCACCAAGAATTTGCCTCTTCTTATAAAATTCTGGAAGCCCTAGTTCCTTGATTTATTTCTTGTTTCTTTTTTTCCCCTCATTTTGGTTTGCATAACAATGAATCCCCTAAGCCTTGATTTGAATGTATGTGTCTAATGAAATCCTACAAATCCCCTTTTCAATTGTTGGACAAAGGTATATATTTATTGAACAAGATTTAGGTAAATTTTTTGTTCAACTTGATTTCCACAAAAGATTTCAAATTCATTTCTACCAAAGAATTATTAAAAAAATTAAAAAATTATACCAAAGAGTTTAAAAAATAAAAGTAAACAAATCCATTTTGCAATTGAACTCCTTTTCTCAAACGATTTTAGTCCTTCACTTCTAATTTTGCAATTAAGTCCTCCTCATTCCAAAATCATTAATAATTGACCTAATGCAAGTTCCAAAGTTTGCAATTTAGTTCTCAAACTTTTCAAATGTCGAATTTAACTCCTGTAACCTATGAATTTTTATGGAATGCTCCATTAATACTTCCAATTTATCTTTTGCAATTCAAGAAATCTTCAATCTTTTCAAATCAACTTCAATTAGTCTCCAAATAGCCTCCTCACATAAATAGTATCTAAGTTGGGATTTTCCTACAAGTAACATAATTTAAACAAATTAAGTAGATAATCGCTTATGTGTGTGTGTGTGTGTGTGTGTGTGTGTGTGTGTGTGTGTGTGTGTGTGTGTGTGTGTGTGTGTGTGTGTGTGTGTGTATATATATATATATATATATATATATATGCACATACATACATATACATATATGCACTTATCAAATATCTCAAAACTTAAACTCTTATTTGCCCCGAGTAAAACTATTCGCTAAACACATAAACAAACAAACAAAAATATAAATGTATTAGATAACTCTGTTGAACTCTCATCAAATATTGAAATCGTTTGATATTTCACAAAAAAGTTTATTAGTAATACAATTAAAACTAATTATTTACTTGTTTAATGCTTGATCGATGCGTCTATGCATAGCCAATCAAATCATCATGACATTTTAAGTTGGTTATACCCCGACTCTTTATAGTCAAATACTTTCTTTCTTTTTCTTGTGGGATACACACCTCCAAACTTATATTTCAATCACATTCTAGATGTGTTTATTCTAAGGTTGATTAAACAACACTCTTTTCATTTTCCGATCAAGTTTAGTTGGGTTTCACCAATGAGAGTCACTATCTCAATATGAAATGATTCTCCTTAAGTTTGAATGTCTCAACCTCCAAGCTTCAACTAGGGTAATAACCCTTGCTAAAAGTCTAAATTCCAAATTGAATATCCAAAGCTTAGCGAGACAGAAACAATGCTTATAGTTATTTTGCTAATGCTTCAACACACTTTTGTATGCTTTTTTTTATTGTATCCCTTTTGTTTGGATAAGTAATTGAAATCAAACACTAGTAGATGGTTATTAGGTAGTCTATAGTTGTTAACCAAAACATTCCACACAAATATTTTATGTGCACGAAATCAGCAGATATCTAAATAGCTTTCAACAATGGATCAACCACCTCCAAACTTATCATTTCAATAGGTTAAGTGGTTGTGCTATACATTATGATCTTTGTTTATAAAGATTTAAATCCATTCAACTAGACTATTATGCTTAACATAATACGATTTCACCTAGACTGGTATCAAATTCGCAAAAAACATCTCATCACCTATTCACAATTTATGAAACATAAACAATTTCAAATATAACACACTAACTAATCTACACACCCAAACTTAAAATATACGTTTTCCTCGATGTGTACAAAAAATAGGTTTAAAGAAAGGTTAGCAACACTCGCCGTGTAAAGTATGTTTCTCATTTTGCACTTAATTTTTATCTTCCCTCAATATCCTTTTCGTTGCTTGTATTTCCATATACTTGGAAACGAATAAGAAAAATAATTATAAATATATCCACATGTGACTTTATGCTAATTTAATTATGAATGGTGATTGTAAACAAGTTTTAACCTAAAAGAAATAAAAGAAATAAAAAAATAAAGAAAAAATAAAAAGAAAAATAAGAAAGAAAAGATTTTTTTTATCTTTTATATATATATACGAAAAGAATTCAGATTTTTTATTATTATTAAAAAAAGAATAAAAAATAAGGAAAAGAAAAGAAACAAACAAAACAAAATAAAATAAAATTTTAAGGTTTAGATGCAAACAGTCCCAATTTGGTACGATTTGCCGTAGGTTGATCACAGCTTTGCAAACTGTGATTAACCGCGATTGATTAATATATTTTTTTATTTTTATTTTGCTGTGGAGCTAATAATGTTTGATACCCATTCTTCTAAAAAAATATTTCTCTCTTATTTTCAATCACACATTTTTCAATAAAAATAATATTACACGAAAATTCAAAAAATTTCATTATTTTTCAACCACATATTTTTCATCAAATCACTATTTAAAATTCATTATTGGGAGAATAATGTGCATCAAATAGGGTGTAAGTTGATGATCCTAAGAATATTGGAAAAAAAAGGCATTTCAACTAAAAAATACTCAAACGTGACTATATACTAAATGCAATCGTAGTAACCAAAATTGAAGAGTTAAGGATTAGAAAAATGGGTTACTTCCCATTAAGTTCTTGATTTATAGTTTAAACCTTGACTTTGGGCAATGAGTTTTCATGAAACTTTGAATAGAGATTTGGAGGTCTTTCTTAGTTTGCATAGATTGTCTTTGCACCATGTTTCGAACGTCCTCCAAAATATTGTTTTGCCTTCTTAAATACGGTATAACTTGCTAAAATAATCTAGTTCAAACTAAACTAAGAATACTTGAATTTTCTCGTCAGCATTAATCACAAAATCAATGAAGTTGGAGGTTTACATGCTAATTCCATATTCGTTGAATGCCTTAATTCATTTTGCTCCTTCATGATTAATCCCTTGATTTCTACAAGTTCTTCTTCTTTAGTTATTGGGTCCCTAGGTTTAATAACGAAGAGATATTCCATAAGTATTTCAACTCATTTATATTTTTGCATGATGATATATCTCACAATAAAATCGCCACCATCATCTTCTTCATATAAATCATCAAATATAATTTTCCTCATTTCTTATGGAGTTACCAATAACAAGAAATTTTTAGTATAATGCAATGCACCACGGTATTCATAAGTCAATCTAATCCCCTCCTAAAGAATAGATTTAATATTTAATTCCTATGACAAGCCATCCTTATAAAATATGATAGGTTGATTATATCCTCACTTTTTAAGTTGATGTTTGAAGGGGAATTTTCCAAATAGTATATCATCATCATCATCTAAGTCAAGATCAATTATTGCATGTTTTCCTGCTCCATTGCTACTTTTCGTTCTTTGTCAATGAAATAAAGAAAAATAAGTAGATCAGCAAAAAAAAAAAAAGAAAAAAAAAAGAAAAATCAAACAAAAGCAAGAAGTAATTTAAACCAATATTAAATGAAAATAGTCTCCATCAATTGTGTCAAAAACTTGTTGTCAATTTTATATCCCACAATTGTACGAATAGTAACAAATAGTAAAGTAGATCTAAGGGCCCTGATATCGTTCCCATGATGACAACTATCTAACCATTGATTAAATTATTCTTAACTTTGATTTGATTGAAAACAAATAGAAATTGTTTATTTTATTTTTTGTGATTTTTTATTTAAACAAGGAAAAGCAATAAAGGTGAATTATTAATTTTTTATGATGGTTAAAGTGTTAGAATTTATGAGTTCACCATAGTTATCCATTTAATCTCAATTACCAAATTCTATAACAATTGATTATATTTACCCGGTCGAATTTTTCTAACAAATTCAATTTACCTATTTCGAATTCAAATTGATTCTATTTAACGAAGTAAATTTCATATCTCTATGTGAATTCGGATATACCTTAGTGAAATGCATTAAATATCTAAGAATCCATGTGACGACTGCATTAACTCGAAAATATACTTCTACACTTTTATACAAGTTCTCAATTTTTACTACGTTGTCTAAACAAATAATCCGCATCTCTATGTAATTATTTCTCACAAAATCAATGAATTAGTGGCCAATTAATACAAGCATTAAGATTGGAAGTAAAAACATTTCACAAAATCAACTGGAGATTTAAAACTTTTTAATTAAAATTAAGGTTCAATACTAGGTTACAATCATTCATCCTAACTAGTTATTTAATTATACATCGTCGGAGAATAAAATACAAGAAGGAATTAAAGTACATCACCGGGTATTTAGGAAAAATTAGAAAAAAAGATGAAGACCGTCTCTTCTTGTAAAATCCTTGAAACCCTTGCTCCTTAATTGATTTCTTGATTTTTTTCCCTCCTTTTGACTTGAATAATATATGTACAATGAATCCCTCAAGCCTTGGCTTGAATTTATGTGTCTAATGAAATCCTACAAACGGATTTTTAATTTTTGGACCAATGTATGTATTTATAGAACAAGATTGAGGCTAAACCCCTGTTCAACTTGATTTCTACAAAATATTTCAAATTGGTTTCTACCAAAGAGTATAAGAAATAAAAGGAAACAATTCCCTTTTTCAATTGAACTCCTTTTCCCATGTGATTTTAGTCATTCACCTTCTAATTTTGCAATTAAGTCATCTTCATTCCAAAATCATTAATAATTGACCTAATGTATGTTTCGAAGTTTGTAATTTAGTTCTAAAACTTTCCAATTGTCAAATTTATCTCCTGAAACTGAATGCTCCATTAATACATCCAATTGATCTCAAGTTTGGATTTTCCTATAATTAACATAATTTATACAAATTAAATAGAGAATTTCTCAATTTATATATAAATAAATAAGAATGGACACCCGAATAAGCGCATAAAATGCACTTATCACTTATACCTCACCCCCTCCATTTTTTTTTTCAAAATTTACTCAATTTCACAAACTTTAGAAATTAATTATTGGAAGTAACACTCAATGAAGCACTAAAATTCAATGCGACATCATAAAAGGTTCTTAAAAACTTGGGTTAAATTTTTTTTAATCTTTCTCCCAATCATTACTTGTGGGTAGCCCCTCTTTTTTTTTTCCCCACCTTAATTATCATCAAAATTTTTAAAATAAAATCAAACCTCTTCCTCCGTTCTTTCCAAATTCAACATTAAGAATGTTGAGTTCCATCTAGTAGGAACATCTAAAACAGAAAGTTTTTTGCATGCAATTTTTCCCTTTCAATACGACATTTAAATTTCATTAATGGGGAAGGAGATGATCAAAAATATTTGACCGTATTGCGAATACTTTCTATAGATGGATTAAACTATTTCAACCCTTTCTTTAACAATCAAATTGACTAATGCACATGCAAATGGTCGAGTCTGAGAATTTTGAGACTCTAGGCGACTTATTATATGAGACCCTCAATATAATTTTTTTACATGCGTAAAAATATTTAAATAAATAATATATCTATATTTTAAATGAAGACTTGGGATTATTTTGTGATGAAAAACAAAAATAGATTCTAATAATATTGATTTGAACACCTTTTAATAAATTTGATAATTTGAGGGATTAAACTTTCGAAATCAATAATGTATTTAGACCAAATGTTTATTTATTGAAGGATTGAGAATTACCCTATTAATATTGAACTCATTTTGAAACTCATAATAAATGATACATTATGGACCCGAGAGAAAGCTAATTTGGATCAATCAAATTCAAGTTATAACTTATTAAAGCAAACTATTGAATGCGTAATATTAGTTTCCAAATTAAACCACAATTACCATAACAATATTGAACTCATTTGATAGCTAGTAATTAATTATGTATATTAAACTCAAGAAAAAAATATTTTGAATAAGGTCAAACTTAATTAGAGTTGACCAAAAAAATATAGTTATACAAATTTTTAAGTAATAAACAAGTAATTTAATTGAGTCTTGATTTCAATTTGAGGCCCCATTCACATTTGAGGTCTTAGGCCATTGCCTAGTTGGCTTTGGCCTATGGCCGACCTCACACATGCATATAAGAGTCACTTCAAATCATAGTATCATCATGTGTTTCAATTCTTCAACTTGTTTTTTCACACAAATGATTGTTGTATCATTTGCGTTGCATTGTCTAAAGTAATGGCACCCGCATGCTCTATTCTCCAATCGAGCAAACAATTTTCAATAAATCTTTCAATGGTCTTCCCTTTATGATTTGGAACAACAGGAAAACTCAATATCCTCTTATTCAATTTCTAACTTCTATCAATAAAGTGTGCCATTCTAGCATACATCTTGCTATCACCTTAAGTAGCAACTTGATCGAATCATGCACAAACAATGAATACCTCATTTAATATATAATAAGAAAGAACAATTATGCTATCCTGAATTACCCTTTATATGCCTTTAAACTGGATTTATAATGAAGAATGATGTACAAATGCTTACGAATATAGGATTTCATGGTGTTTTCCATGACTCCGTATGGATCTTGAGGAGTAAAATAAAGTCATAACTTGTGAGAGGTGAGAGACTCAGATCAAGTGCAACAGCCAACAGCTAAACCTAAATCATTTTTACAATAAAATTGTTCATTTAGATAAATGAAAACAGAGAACAGCGACAATGAATTTTTCACAATATTATGGAATAGACTTCTACTGCATAACGCCCATTATTCAAGATGCTTTTTGTTGACCCCATTTTTCGTAACGCAAATGTGGACAATAGATGTCGGGACCACTCACGCCAACTTAGAAATGTTACGGCGCATTTTAACCGGAGAATCAGACAAAGAAGGGAAACGTGTAAATGCGGGAGATTCTTTACAATGCAAGACAAAATGTTCGAGCACCGGAGATAGTGACGAAGATGATTGTACTAAAAAGCAATCATCAACAAATTGTCAATAACCTAAGATCAAACTAACAAATGTGGAATAAGCAAGATGGTATATTGAGAGTATTTTCCTAAGTGTATTCTTATATATTAGAATCAATATCCAAAAGATCATCATTTACAATTCACAAAGACAACCTATTTATAAAGTTCTATGTGATGATCGTTGGATCAGAACCACGTGATCTCATCTCCTTAATTGAAACCTCACATCACTAAGTCTACATACATTAAATACATTGACAAGGGTCAGTCGTCCTATACATTAGGCTAACACACCCAATATTCTTTATTACAAATGTTACATCAATCATTTCTAAAGATTGCCTACAATCTTGTAAAAGACAGCTTCAACTTCAGGGACTTTGGATGAACTGAGGGCATCGATCAGAGGGAGCTTTTTATTGGTGATCTTCTGTGTAAAGAGCTTTGGCCATTTAGACAGTACTTCAACACATGAGTTTCAACTTTTGTTTGATTTCTTTATATTTGACCAATTGGGTCTTTGTTGACTTCTCTGTTCAAGTGGACTGCGACATATAAACTGTTGCTGACTCTATTTTTCTTTTTATAGAAAACTTCGAAAAATGAGGCATCCCATCCTTCACATAGCCACAATCCTTGCTACCATCTCCACTCCTGGGAGGAAAGGGTTGAAGCCCTCATCTATTGCAGGAAAATAGGTGGGGGACCAAGGTAAGAAGATCAATCGGGTGGCTGGTAGCTACGAGGGAGAAGGGTGACCTCCTACAAAGGACAAGGGCAAAAACATAGTCGAGGAGGTCCCCAAAAAGAAACATCACTTTTCTACCACTGGAGAAAGTGGGTCAATGGCCATCCTATCCTCTCGCTCCAAGGTCCCCGCTGGGAAAAATTGATGGTAGCTTTAATAGCTACGGCGAAGAGAGGTCAATTGCTGTAGAGCCTTTAGGGCAACGATCATTGAAGAGGGCCAAACTTCGAGCTGGTCGACGACTTATGACTTTATCTGCCATAAAGTTGCAGTCTCCCAAAAGAGCAATGAACTGGCTCTAGAGGTTCTGGCCATGCTTCCTCCAGAGGTTTGAACTGTTATATCTACTTTTCACAAGTTTTGGATGGATAGGTAGCAGAGCTTTATGGAGACAAGCGACGTGGTGAACCTCTTTGCCACCATGGTTATCCAGAGAAGGAAGGACTTTGGAGTGGCCATAAAGGCTGAAGCCCTATTTAAAGACCTTCAAAATAAAAATAGAAAGATTGAAAATAAAGCCTCTCACGCTGAAGAGGCAGCCAGCAAAGCTAAGTCTAAGTTTGATGAAATAAAGAAGCAGCATGTTGAGAAGTCTACGAAGCTCGCTTCGACATTGGCGGAGATTGAAAATCTAAAGAAGAAAGTCCACTTCTATGACGAAATGGGTGAAGACTTCTAACACCCCCCCAGAAGTTGTCTGCTAAAGCCTTGGAGGAGGCAAATAAGGAGAATATTGCCTTGAAGCAGTAGGTGAGAGAGCTAAACGATAAAGTTTCTGGCTTGATAGAGGATGAAACAACCAGTCATGAAGCTTAATCTACTGGTGATCATGTTGTAAAATACTACATTGCCAACTTCCACCTAACGGAGGTGTACCAAAGCTTCGCAAAGTACTGTCAGAGGTATGCTTACATCGAGATGGTGGAATTGATTGAAGTTAACCCTCAAGTCATCAATACCTCTGAGTTGACGTCAGAATTTCTGGAAGAAGGATAGCAAAACCCTCAAACACAATGTTATAGTTCCCTTTGTAGCTTTTACTCCCCCACTTGTTTAGCTTATCGGTTTTTGTTTTTGCATTTTTCATATAAATGGCTTTGGCCCACCATTGTAGTTATTTATTCAATGGTTATATTTTTTTGTCTACGTACTTGTGTTTTATTTACTTTCTGCTTACTTTACTACTTTGCAATGCTTTTTAGCCTATTTCGTTAGCAATTTGTTATTCAAATTTGTAATTTTGTACAAGTGTTAGAAGGTCGTTTACCTTTCTAACTTGACATCTGAGTTTATTTGCTGCATTTATGTGGTCTTATACTTATTTCACTTCGACTTTTTACTTGAGACTTGTTTATTTGCAATTTACGCAAGTGTTAGTAGTTCGCATGCCTTTTTTTTTATTTCACTGAGCATGGTGTTGAGTGGTTCGCCCATGATGAGGCTTTCTTATCAACTTTTGTTGTTAAGAGTATGTGATGTCCACTTCGCGAGTAAGGATATGGTCCTTTTTAGGATCCAACTCTTTGTCGAAATGCCCACACTTCTCTGTATAGAGATGGTTCATCTATACACAGATTTCTCCCTTGACTTTCGTCAGTAGGATGTACTTTTTTTTTCTTCGTAAACTTGACTTAATAAATTTAAGAACAAATTTAATGTAATAGAATTAATAATTTTTGTGAGCATGAGGTTGAGCGGTTCGCCCATGTTGAGGCTTCTTTAACAAGTTTTATCGTAAAAGCATGTACTGTCCACTTCGCGAGTAAGGAGGTGGTCTCTTTTTGGATCTAGTTCTTCATTGAAGTACCCAAACTTCCCTACATGGGGACGACGTCCATGCAGAGGCTTCTCCTAGGACTTTTGTCACTGGAAGATACTTTTTCTTTACAAACACTTTAATAAAAGTCAATTCCATATGGGAGGTTTGGTGGGTTCTATATTCTCTTCCATTTTTCGAATATGGGTGAATATGGGAGGCTTGTCGGTTTCCACACTTCCCTTGGTTTGAATACAGTATCAAACTAGCTAAATTCTATAGCCCACTTTAGTAATCTTCTCGAACCATTGGGCTTGTGTAGTACTTGATTGAGAGGAAAGTTAGTTAGCATGTGCATGGTGTAAGCTTGAAAATATGACCTCAATTTTCAAGAAGTTGTCACCAAAGAGAGTGTTAGATTCTCCATGTCTAGATAGCGAGTCTTTGCTGCTAAAAGTGCTTTGCTTACATAATAAACGGGTAGCTGGTGACCATCTTCATCTCTTATAGGAGCCGAACTGATTGCGTCCAGGGAAATGCTAGTCAGTGGTTCATTAGCCTTGGGTTTGGAGAGGAGAGGAGCCTGTCCCAATTGCTTTTTTAGCTTTTGCAAGGCTACCTCGCATTCCTCTGTTTACTAGAACTTATTTCCTCCCTTTAGAATCTTGAATAAGGGTAGGCATTTGTTTGTCGCCTTTGAGATGAAGCAGTTCAAAACAGCTACACGTCTAGTAATGCTATGCACTCTTTGGGTTTCTGAGGCGACCTCATTTCAATCAAGGCTTTGATCTTCTTTGGGTTGGCTTCAATACCTCTTTGATTGACAATGTAGGTTAGAAACTTTCCATATGCAATTTCGAAGGCGCATTTCAGGGGATTAAGCCTCATCCTGTACTTTCGCAATAGTTGGAAAGTTTTTTCGAGGTGCTTGACATGATCCTCTGCCTTCAAACTTTTCACTAGCAAATCGTCCACATATACCTCCATTATCTGTCCAATGAGGTCAGCGATTGTCAATAAACTTCGGATACATTGATTCCAGGATAAAGCGATTGTCGATTAACTTTTTTACTTCGTCGTTTAAAGCTTTGTATCTCTCTAGATTGAGGACTCTCCTTTTTTGTTTATGAGCTATAGCCTTAGGATCCATTTTCAAATGATGGAAACTGACTTTTATATCAATGTCAACCATGTTTTCATGTTTCCAAGCGAAGATGTCCAAGTTTTTGCGCAAGAACCTTTCAACTTTTCCTTGACCTCTAGTGATAGATCTTTTCCAACCTATAGGCATTTGGATGGATCTTGGGAATTTATTTGGAAACTTTCCAATTTCTCTACTAGGCTATTTGAGGCTCACAATCAATGATACAAATGTCCAATTCCTCCAAATTACCTGCTTCTTTAGCAACATTTTCAGGGGATACTTGCGATTATTGGACAACATATTCTTTAGAGGTGTTTATAACTCCAAGGACCATCATTTCTTTTGAGGCATCCATAAATCTGATGTCTTCTCCTTGTTCAGAGTTTTGCTCTTGTTCAGAGACGTCATCCATGTCAATGTGTGTTAGGATTACATTGACACTTTTCAGTCCTGCTTTCCAAAAGGAGTTTGAATAGCATTCCTTTGTACTCTTTTGATCACCTTTGACCGTGGTGATGCCATTTTCTATTGAGAACTTTATACATAAATGGTAAATGGATGTAACAGCTCATAATTCATTTAATTTCGGCCTCCCAAGCACTCTAGGGTAGGCTGAATGTTGTCCGCCACCAGAAAATCCATCACCAGAAAATCCATAAAATGATGAGCAATTAAAGGTGTCGTTCCCATCTATATCTCTAGAGTGATTTTATCCCTTGGGAGGATGCTGTCGCTAGTAAAGCCATACAAGAGGGAATTCATTGGGGTTAGCTCATGATTAACTTCCATTTTATCAAAGGTGATCCAAAGATGATGTTGATAGAGCTCCATTATCCACTAGCATTCTCTTTAGGCCATTGCGGGCTACAATGGCCCTCATCACTTGACGTCAGAATGTGGACAATGTACATCAACCACATTATCTTAGGTGAATGTGATGGGTTGAACCCTTATCTCAATAGAAGGTCGGTTGTTGCTAACTATGAAGCTCATCATTGGGAGGTCTTTTACTTCCCTTATATAGTTTCTTTGGGAATTTATGGATTCTTCCCCAACATATGGTCATCCAAAAATCGAGTAAATTTGTCTGACCGGTTTACGGCCAGCCTTAGCTAAGGGGTTTCTTCCCTGTCTTTGATCGTCCCTAGGTCTTTCTCCATCACTATTTCTCATTCGAGGGACATCGTCTCTATTGGGGCACTTCAATTCATCATTCCTCGGTTGTTGATTCTGTATATGAAGAACGTTGATTCGAAGGCATCTATTTATCTATTGATTGTTATTCTGAGTTGTAATATCTTTACATCTAGTAGTGCTATGGCTAGAGGAGTGGAGATATGTACAATAAAAGGATGCTTCGTCCCTATTTCTAGGTTCAATGCTTCGTCCCCTATCTCTTCCTATTTAGGAGAATCCTTGGTAGGGTTTGCCTTGGTATGTTTCAATACTAGGATTCAATTCCTCATAACCAAAGTAGGGACTGCACATAATGTTGTTGTAGCCAATGCTTGTCTTGGATTGAGGGAGGTCGACGTCCGACCTAATGGTCCATCAAGTATGTGCTTAGGCCTCTTCCTCTTTGCATTTGAGGATGTGAGAGTCTTTGGTTTGCCCTATTCTTGTGATTTTTCAATTCTTCATAGTCTATCTCCCTTCTTATTATTTCCAGTAAGGCTTCATAACTAGGAAGGTCTTTGTTTTGCATATCTCTCTAGAAAAGAGAGTTCATGTCCAGTCCGTCCCTTAAGGCTGTCAGAGCTTCCTTATCAGCAACTTGCACACAATAGGTCATTTTATCAGTGAAACGAAACATGAAACGTTTAATGACTCGCTTTGTTTCCGTCTTATGCCCTATTGGCATTGTATTGACCCTTCACCTTCTTTGTGAGCGTTGTGCCAAAAGATGTTGCCTTAAGTTGTGGGCTATCTGAAATTGATTGTTGATATTTCTCTGTTGATTTTTTGGACTGCTTCACCTATTTATTGCTCTCAGTAGATATTTTACTATTCTCTATCTCCTTCCTCTTTGCGATGATTTCTGGCAACTGAACACCACTCCTAGTCGTGATGGCCTGAACCTACTCAACTGTTGGTTGCCATCGAAGTCTTTGAGGGAATGGAATTGGTGGCACATAAGCTTTGATAGAGGTGGTACAAGTGAATGATGGAAGCTCAATAGTTGCATAATTCACCCCCCTCAACCGCTAATCTTACTCCAGTGGGTTCTTCTCTGTGTCACTCGGCAAGGTACCTTGTGGTCTGTTGGCTATTGCAGCTGCTATCCGTCCCACTTGTTGTTCCAAGTTTTTAATTGGAGCTTGTTGATTCTGAAAATTGGTCTCGATCTTTGTAATGTATTGAGCTAGCAAATCTTCCAACGATGGCTTCCCAACTTGCTATTGTTGCTGCTATTGGAATCCTGGTGGTTTATTCCGATTGTTTCATCCCTGTCCTTGTCCCTGATTGTTAGACCATGAAAATTTTGGATGGTTTCTCCATCCCGAATTATAAGTGTTGGCATAGGGGTTATTTCGTTGTCTCTGAAAGTTCTACGCGTAGCTCACCTCCGCAGGCTGACAACATGTGTAGAGGCCAAAGGACACCTTGTAGTAGTATGGTCTACCCCACAACCTTCGCAAACAGGTGGTGATTGGTGTACCATATTAACTGATCGGGATAGATTGTCCATTTTAATTGTAAGAACTTCAATTTGTGCAGTCAGCGCTGTCATTGTATCCACGTTGTGTATCCCTGCTATTTTCTTTGGAGTTTCCCTATCGGTTGGCCACATCGAATGATTTTTGACTATTTTCTCATACAAATCATAAGCTTCATCGATGTTAAGTTTTATCACCGATCCTCCTACTGAAGCATCTACCATATTCCTGAACTCTTGTTGTAGACCGTAGTAGAAGAGATACTGCTGAGCTTGCTTAGGAATGTCAAAGTTAGGACATTTCTTGAACAAATTCTTGAACCTCTCCCATGCCTCAAGGTAGTTCTCTAAATCTTTCTGCTTGAAAGTGTGGACTTCATTCCTGATTTGGTGGACTCATGAAGGTGGGAAGAATTTCATCGCGAATTTTTGAACCATATCAGCACATGATTGTATGCTCCCTGGAGGTAAACAAAGAAACCATTATCTAGTAACATCCTTCAGAGTATGAGGGAATAACTACATTCGAAAAGCGTCTGTTGATACCCCTTCGTGACTGATCACCTCACATAACATGAGAAAAACCGAAATATGTTCATGAGGATTCTCCGTGGTTTTTCCAAAAAACCTGATGTCTTGGTGATTTTGGAATAGATTTTTGACATCCAGTCTAAGGTGGAAGTTAGGCTGTCCGAATGGAGATATACCACGGTGGGTTGCACTGGTGCAAGAATTGGGTTTACATAGTCCCCAACTAAAATAGGAGCTCAATTCGGGATGACTCTCTGTTGATTTGGCTGTGGTATTTTCCCTTGAAGTTGAACCTAATTTTGTGGTTGATTCTGATTTGCGGCCATTCTCCTTGCTTGACATTGTACTCTTCTATGATTTCTGAATGTCTTTTCAATTCATGATCTAACGGAAAGAGATTTGGCTCGTCAGGATTTTGCATTTACCAACTTCACCTAAAAAAAAATCAAGACACAAGAGAACTCAAAAGTGTAATAATAGCCTAAAAACAACAAAAATTAAAAAATTAAAACAAATCTAAAATATCAAATACCCAAGATTAACACCATTATTCCCCGACAGTGGTGCCAAAAACTTGTTCGTGCAAAATCCACAAGTGTACATGATCGTTGGCAAGTAATAGAATTGATAAGTTGAGAGTATCGTCCCACAGGGAATAAGACTTAATTCTAGTGTATTCGATATATCTAAATTCGCAACAATAATAAGATATGATTGATTTGTATTTAACTACATTTTAAACTACGAAAGCAATAAAATAGTGGTTTTTAAATCAAGTGTGAATGATTGTATTAGATTTCGAATCCACCTATTACTATCTATTTCAATTCTTAATTTATAATCTAGTTCCGTTTATGCGTTCTTGACAATCAATAAAACTATGATATATAATTCTCTTTTTTAAGACAAATTAAATATGTCCTAATCACGACTCGAATTAATTCCTAGCCCGAATTCGAATTATTAGAATGCATTAAAGTTCAGATTATCTATATGATTGCACATGTGATAAATATTATTCCTAACATCTATTGTACATAAGTTAATTTTGCCAAGTTCTAAACTTATTGTGAGTCTCCCAACACTACAATAAGTAACTAATTATTTAATTAGTGGCCAATCAATTAAATAATGCAACGTGTATGCAAAATTAATCAAAAAACGCAAGAAATAAACTAAACTACTAATCGTGATAAAATAAATAAACAAATAGAGTTCATCTTCATCTAATACAAAAATAGATCTAGCCTAACATGTTAATATATAAATTACAAGAAGAATAATGGAAAAATATCACCCGGATCATAAAATAAATCAAAAGATATTGATCTTCAATTCCACGGTTGAATTCTTCAAAACCTTGATATAATTGACCTTCAATTCTTTGCTATGGCTTGATCTCCTCTCCTAAAATATGGCAATTGATCTCTTATTCTTGATGAATTTGATGCAACTATGGTGTATGAAGAGGTGAGAGAGATTTTCTATGTGTAGCCCTCGTTCTCTATTTATAAGAGCTAGAAAATAGGTCAAAATCCCGTCGAATTTAGTTTCCAAAAGAGTTTGAATCGTGAAAGGAAACTACAGATTCTTTGCAGAAAAGGCATGTGCGTTCGCACTGTTATAAGTGTTGCCGCGCATTGTAGAACCATCTGACTCTCGGGTTGGGGAAAATAAGGACATGCGCGCGCGCCATGAATTGCCTGCTCATGCGCATAGGTTTATCTCTGAACAAGATATGTTGGAAAGATAATTCAAATGTCTACAATTCTTCTTGAAATACAATATTTCCAATTCAAATGATCACTATCCGAAAAATGGGTTCCAAGTTGATGTTAAAAATCCACAGCATAACTTCTTCAACTCGAAATTGATTTGTGAAAATACTTCTACTATATTTCGCTCTATTGACCTCCAAATGCATCCAGTTGATCCTATATAATCTTTATTCATAATTTTGTGCTCTAAATTAACTATTGAATGTTTACACTTTGGTTTCCAAACTTTAGATTTCCTTCGTTTTTATACGTTTTTCGTTCCTTTCTTTTAAATCCACTAATTTGCATTGAGTTGAACCTAAAAAACGAAATTAACATGAAATTAATTTATAATTCATCTAAATCACTTACAAATACTCTAATTTAATGGCCTAAATAAGTGTACAAAATACACTTATCATAGACCACATATGAACTTGGCTGCTCAACTGACCCCCATTAGGTCCCTTATTCTGTTTCTTAGATTGGCCGCCCAAAGTCTTCCCCATGTTATGATCCTGCTACTTTTTCTTCCCAAAATTATTCTGTTGTTCCTACTTTGGGGCTTCATACTTGAATACGACACAGTTTGGGCCTTTTTCACAACTGCCTGATAGGTATAAAGCTCATGTGAGCTAACTATCTGCACGATATCGAGGTGTAGGCCTCTCTCAAAACTTATTGCTTTCATTTGCTAAATACTCACCAAGTGTGGGGCATAACGTGAAAACTCCTCAAACTTCCATTTGTAGTTGGTGATATCCATGTCCCATTGTACCAACTGTAGGAATTATGTTTCCTTATGATCTCGCATAGATTGATGGAAATACTTTTCCGTCAGATCAGTCTTAAATTGTGCCCAAATCAGGTCGCGCTGCTCTTCTTCTGTACGAGTGCAAGATGCAGAATCCCACCAATGGCTTATCCCTCCAACTAGCATGAATTCAACAGATGACACCTTCTGATTTTCTTGATAAGAGTTGTGTTGAAAAATCTTCTCAATAGTATGCAACCATTCTTCGGCTACTAAAGGGTCTTTCCCACCATCAAAAGTGGGAGGATGATATCTACGAAACTGTTCGATCACACGGATAACCGACGTAGCATGGCTTCTCTAAGAAGCATGTGGTGTTTGTTGTGTCCATGGCACTTGTGGTACTTGTTGGGCCTGTTGTACCTACGATGCTTATTGTACAACTTGAGCTGCCAAAGCTTGTCTTATCTCATCCACTGCCTATTGTAGTTCCTCGATAGCTTTTGCTTACAGTGTTAATGCCATTTCCTTTAGGATAAATAAAATTTGGTTTGTAATCCATTGAAATAACATGACATCATAAAGCGATAACATATCAATGAGGGCTCACAATGAAAGAAAAAATAACATAACATCCTCTATTATCTCAATTCTTCAAGAGGTATACAACATGACAAAAGAGCGTCTGACACTCAAACAACTGAGAAATGAAAGAAATCCTACTCGACATTAATCAGATCTAAACATAATAAAATCTACTAAGAATCGACACCACTACTCGTCCTCTCAATCATCGTCACTAATCCAGCCTCCATTGTAACGCCCCGAGTTTCGTTAACTCGGATTGCCACGTCATCGTCTTTTGCCCTAATTTAATAATCAAAATTTGCAGAAATAACCTAATTTTTGAAATCACATTTGTAATTGAAAACTTCATAATTGTTTTAAAATTTTAATATCATGTTTTTGGAATAGCGGAAACGACAATACATTAACAATGTTCAAATACATAAATTTCAAAATTTAATAATTGCGATAATCAAATTTTATGTCACCACTGCCCATCAATCATGATCGCCTCCGAAGTCTGCAAATATTGTTAAATTAACAGAGTGAGTATTTCGTTACAGAATAATTGAATACACACTTATGCAATATACAACGTGATATCATCATCTTGTTTTGCTCATTTTCTTAAAAATCATAGGGTGTGGTGGTCTATCTTTCTCGTGCATATAAAGCACATAAGTTATGCATAACATTCTCATCTTATCTCATAAGAGATTCTCGTCTTTCTCATGCATTAAAACATATAAGTTATGACAAGCATAACAACATCATATATCTCATACGACATATTCTCATCTCATGCATTAAAACATATAATTCACGTAAATTCACATAAAGCGTGCAATTATAATTTAAACTAATTAATGGTGGCGAGTCTACCTCAATTTTCTCAAGTTTCGTGAAAAAAATGGAGCGAGAAGTAACTTCAATCTCCTAATTGCCCGTACGTTTCGTCTAGCCAAGATGGAAAATAAGTTTTGAATTAGTATCTCGAAGTTTTAAAGTTTTAAAGTGTTAAAATAAAGTTTTGGGACTTAATTAAAAATTATCGAAATTGTAATAAGTAGTTTAAAATGATAAAATAAAGTTTAGGGGGTAAATTGGGAATTTATTAAATCTGAAAATAAAAGTTTAAGGGCTGAAATAGTAATTTTTGAAAGTTAGGAACTAAACTGTAAATATAATAAAGCTGAAAATAATAGCTAAAAGCTGAAATAATAACTTTTAGAAGTTTAGGGACTAAATTGTAAATATAATAAAGCTGAAAATGGAACTAAATGGCTGAAATAAGAATTTCTAAACTTGGGGACTAAATTGAAACTAATCAAAATTGAAAATAGGAGTTTAAGGACTTAAACAGTGACTTTTAAAGATTTTGGGACTAAAATGAAAGTTTTATGAAACTATAATTTAAATTCATAAAACTTAAAAACTGAAAATGAAACTTTCTAAACTATGGGACTAAAATAAATAACTTTCTAAAACTAGGGCTAAAAGGGAAATTTTCTAAAATCAAAATAAATAAACTAAAATACAACAAAATAAAAATAAAAATATCAAACTCATTCTCTCGATTTTCAGAGAGAATGAGAGGCGACGGGGAGGGCTTCTTCCAATTCTACCATCGCCGCCGGCGATGGTGGCAGCACCACCACTAAGGGTGGCGCCAGCGGTAGGTAAGTGGGGTGAGAGTTTCTATCTCCTTAATTTTCTTTTGGTTTTGGGGCGATGGTGGTCTCGGTCTTGGTGGCTTCGAGCGATTTGGGGGTTTTGGGCGACGGGTTGGGCAGTGATGGGTTTGGAGATTTTGGAGGGCTTAAGGTGGTGGTGTGGCGGTTTTGGGCTGTTGGCAGTGGGTTGGTTTCTGCCGATTTTTGGGCTCAGTTTTGGTGGTTGTAGCTCGTTTGGTTCGAGCAAGTTTTGCTGTTTTTTTTATTTGGGTGTTGAAGCTTGACTATGGTGTTGGTGGTTTTATGGTTCCGTGGGTAACGCTCTTGGTGGTGCTTGGTGGAGTTTGGCTATGGTTTGGTGGTTTGAGTAGGTTCGTGGGTTGGTGATGTTGCTGGAGGTCTCGATAGTGAGGTGGTGATTTTAGGCAGTGAGTGTTGGTTTGAGGTGGTGCCTTTCGAGAATGGGTGGCTGAAGTGGGCTTCTGCATTTGGTGTTATTGTTTGAGTAGTGGCCTGTTGGTGGTGGTTGAGGTGTTGATGTGAGGTGAATGGTGTTGAAGGTGGTGCAATGTTTGGCAGTGATGGTTGGTGGTGTTACACAGTGGAGGTGGTGATGGTGTGGGTCTCGTGAGTGTGGCATGTTGGTGGTCGATTTTTGGTGCTGCATTGTATTTTTTGTGAATTCACTGTTGATGCTAGAAATGGATTTTCTAGCATCAATGGTGTCTCAAAGTAAAATGAGAGAGTTTAAGGGAGAGAAAGTCTCTTACCAGCTGTGTGAATAGTGAGTGTAGAGTAGGAGTGCTAGTGGGATATATGAATAGTGACAATTAGAGCACAAGTTTCTAGGTGGGTAATTGGGCTAAGAAATTGGACTTTAGGGATTTCTAATTGGGATAAAATGTTTAATTCTGATTTTGGACTTAAAGTAATGGACTTCAATGGATTGGGTTAAAATAAATAATTTCGATATTGGACTTATATTAAATTGGACTTTAAATAATTGGACTTTAAATTATTAAAATTGGATTTAAATAAAATAAATCGGAATTGATAATAAAATTATTATTCGGGATTGGATTCAATCGAATAAATTTGAATTCGTTTTTATAACGGCTAGACGAACGCGCTTTCTCTTTAAAATTAGGATTAAAGTTTGGCGACACGTTTTTTGAGAAAACTAATTTTATATTATTTAAAAGTTTTCGATCGCTACATCCATGAACCCTAGGTTTCTTGGAAGGATGCACCTCATATTCTGAAGTAAATGGTAGTGCATCTTTGCGAATGTACATCTTAGTAGGTACACTCTTGTCTTCAAGGGTTGCAAGTGCATCATCTCGAGCCTATTCCCACTACGCCATCGCTCTACGTAGAAACTCTCATAGTCAATATCTTGAGACGAGATAGGCGCAGAAACTCCCACAAGTGTAAATCGATTCGACCATCTCAAGTCATTCTTCCGGTAAAGTATCAATAAAAAGGAGGTGGCCGACGACCCGTAACCATATAGCCTAGTTGCCTAACCTCCTTCCACCTTACTAACATCTCTTGAATGTGTTGTCCCATATCATGTGTTGGGTTCTATCGATACTCTTCATATTACCTCACGATCTTATCTCAACGATGCCTCATTAAACACATTTTCTTACAAGTTCTCTTAGTTCGTACCATCTGTGTCAAATCCATTATTCAAAGTCCAATTAGATGGGTTTCTAATATATTTTAGTTAAATTACGAGGACTTAATTAAATATTTAAATTTTGTCACGTTCTCAAAATACTTGGTGCACTGATAATTAATTACAATACGTACTCCACTCAACACTTTCAATTTTTTTAAACATTCATAGAAAATCATAACATCTTGAATGCTATATCTGAACATAAAACTCTTCTTGTGCAGCTTTGATCCGCAGTCTGATCTTCTCAATAGCCTCAACGGTCTTTTCAATCAATTCTGGACCCAAAATTCTTCTTTCTCCTACTTCATCCCAATAGACTGGTGATCGACATCGTCGTCCATAAAGTGCCTCATATGGTGCCATACCAATAGTAGCCTGAAAACTATTATTGTAGACAAATTCCACTAATGGGAGATGAGTCTCCCAATTACCACTCAAGTCTAGTACACAAGCTCTAAGCATATCCTCTAGTGGTTGAATAGTGCGTTCAGACTGTCCATCGGTCTGGGGATGGTAAGCTACTAAAATTTAATTTAGTACACATAGCTACTTGTAAACTCTTCCAAAATCTCGAGGTAAATCTCGGGTCTCTATCTGAGACAATGGAAGCTGGTACTCCATGAAGTCGAACAATCTCTCTAACATACAACTGGGCTAACCGATCCATATTGAGAGTCATTCTGATCGGTAGGAAATGAGTTGACTTCATAAGTCGGTCTACAATAACCCAAATAGCGTCATGTCCTTTCATCGATTTCGGTAACCCTGTTACGAAATCCATGGAAATTTTCTCCCATTTCCGTTCTGGTATATCCAAGGGATTTAATAATCCTGAGGGTCTCTGATGTTCAGCCTTAACTTGTTGACATGTCATGCATCGAGAGACGAACCTTGCAATGCAACCCTTCATGTTTCTCCACCAAAAGGTATTGCTCAAATCACGATACATCTTTGTCCCTCCTGGGTGGCATGCATATTGTGCTGAATGAGTTTCTGTCAAAATCTCATTTTTGATATGCTTATCCTTCGGTACACGGAGACGACCTCTAAACATAAGTGCTTTATCAATGACAATCTCGAAACCTATTTTCTTGCGAGTCCCAACTTCGAATTTGATCTTTTCTACGAATTTATCTCCAGCTTGAGCCGTCACAATCTGACCTCTCAAATCTAGTTTAACGGTCAGATTTGCCAATCTAATAGATCTTTGGACTGATGGGGCTCATATGTCAATTCTTAAATTCTGAAAATCTCGAATCAATTGATCTTGCATTGTTCCCAGAATTGATAACTGTCCGGCGTTCTTTCTGCTTAAAGCGTCTGCAACCTTATTTGCTTTACCCGGGTGGTAAAGAATGTGAGCTCTAAGTCATGTGTCGGGTAATTCTTCTCATGCGGCTTCAACTGTCTTAAAGCATAGGTGATCACTTTGCCATTATGCATCAATACACAACATAAGTCATGTTTGGATGCATCTATAAATAACGAAACCATCAGACCCATCTGGTATAGTCAGCACTGGTGCTGAGACGAGTCTGTTTTTAAGTTCCTGGAAGCTTTGTTTACACTGTTCGGTCCACAGAAACTTAACTCCTTTCCTTGTCAATTGAGTCTAGGACCTGCTATTTTAGAGAAACCTTCTATGAATCTTCGATAGTATCCGGTTAATCTAAGAAAACTTCTCACATCTCCAACATTTGCAGGTGTCGGCCAATTCGTTACAGTTTCAACTTTAGAAGAATCAACTTCGATGCCTTTAGCTGTAACAATGTGACCCAAGAAACCTACTCTCTCAAGCCAAAATTCACACTTCTTGAATTTGGCGTACAACTTTTCTTCTCTCAACGTTTCCAATATAATCCTCAAAAGTTCTTCATGTTGTACCGAATCTCTGGAGTAGATCAGTATGTCATCGATAAAAACAATAACAAATTTATCAAGATACTGATGGAAGACTCTGTTCATCAAGTCCATAAATATCGCAGGTGCGTTTGTGAATCCGAAAGGCATCACTACGAACTCGTAATGTCCATATCATGTCCTAAACGCTGTCTTTGGTACATCAGCTGGCGAAACCTTTAGCTGATGGTAACCAGATCTCAAGTCGATCTTGGAAAAAATAGCTCTACCTTTCAACTGATCGAATAAGTCCTTGATCCTGGGGAGAGGATATTTATTCTTTATCGTCAACTTGTTAAGTTCTCAATAGTCAATGCACATCCTCATACTTTCATCCTTCTTCTTTACAAATAGAACGAGCGCTCCCCATGGAGATACACTTGGTCTGATGAAACCATTCTCTAGTAATTCCTCCAATTATACCTTCAGTTCTTGCAACTCCTTCGGCGCCATACGGTACGGAGCTTTGGAAACAGGGGCAGCTCCTGGTACCAAGTCAATGGAAAATTCCACTTGTCTATCCGGCGGAGTACCGGGAGATCATCTGAAAAAACATCACCGTACTCACATACTACTGGTACTGATTCCAGAGTAATCTCCTCTACGAGTTTGTCTTGTAAACTAACCAAAAAGCATTGACAATTGTCCTTAGCTAAAAACCTCTTAGATTGTAAAGCGAAAATAAGGCGAGGAAGTGACTTGATCCTCGTCCCATAAAACCTGAATACTTCTTCATCGTCCTTGCGAAAAATAACCTCTTTCTCGTGGCACATGATTGCGGCACGATTGGTGCTGAGCCAATCCATACCCAGAATAATATCAAAGTCTTTCATTCGAATAATATTCAAGTCTGTCTCTAGAACTTGACCATCAAAATTTATCTGTATGGCCTTGACTATCTTATTAGTATCGATAGTACTTCCTGACGGCAAACTAACCTCGAGGGTACTACCAGTCTCTTCTCCTATCAGGTTCAGTCTTTCTAAGCATGCATTGGATATAAATGAATGTGTGGCTCCCGAATCTATCAGAACATATATGGAAATACCAGAAATAGATAGTATACCTGGTATCATAATAGCATGCTCAAGATGGGAAAGGAAAATACGGTATGGAAAGCAGTTAAGACATGTACAAGAATACCAAAGTAACTAGTATACCTGTAATCACGTCGGAATCCTCGGCTGCATCCATAGCAAATACTCTTGCCTTCCCCTTCCTATTCTGGTATGGGTTCATCCTCTGATTGGAACCTTGGGCGGGCTGAGCACGACAGTCCGATGCGAAGTGACCGGACTGGCCACACTTGTAGCAGACACGCTTTCTAAAAATGCATTCTTCTTTAAGCCTCCTTTGGCACTTAGGGCAGGGTAAAATGAAATTGGGTATCTGCCTCCCTGTTGGTCCTGAATTCAGCCTCTTGATGAATGGTTGGTTCCGGTTCTGATTTTGGTTGTGGCTCGGACCTTGCCACTTTCTCTTTCCTAGGTTTCTCTGCTCATAATGATTTCCTTGGCTTCCCGTTCTCCCACCGGCATAGGCTACTGCTTGAGCCTTCTTTACTACCTCCCAGTAAGTCGGCAGCTCATATGAACTGACAATTTGTCTAACAGCAGAGCGTAGACCCCTCTCAAATCTCCGAGCTTTTTTGAACTCCGTCTCCACCAGATGTGGAGCATAACGTGACAGTTCTTCAAATTTCCTCTCATACTCGGTTATGTCCATTTCTCCTTGTACCAATCGCAGAAATTCAGCCTCTTTGTGATCTCGAAGAGCCTATGGGAAGAACTTGTCCTTGATCTCCTCCTTGAAATCATCCCAAGTCAGGGCTGCTTGCTGTTCTTCGCTCCTTGTGCGGGATGTGGATTCCCACCAAAATCCTGCTCTTCTGACTAACATGAATTCTGCACAACCTACTTTCTTGTATTCAAGATAGGCTATGTGCTTGAAAATCTTTTCAATGGCCTGGAGCCACTCTTCCACCGCCAGTGGCCCATCTCTGCCGTCAAACATAGGCCGGCTGTACCTTCTAAACTGTTCAATCACTGGTACAATGGGGTTGGGGTTGACTGGCTATGGAATTTATCTTATTTCCTGCACAGCCCTGAGCAATTCTCAGATGATGTCGATTTGAGTAGGTGGTGCCATGACCTTCATAAAATTTAAGGTAATTTGTAACAGTTGACTAGGCGTATAAACAATAAAAGATAACTCGAAAAACGAAAAATAGGATTCAAACATCATTTCATTCATAACTCAATTTCTTTTGGTGCGGGTACATGAATAGGAAGGCATATATGCCGAACATTTTTTTTATACAATGATGTCAAACCTACTCTAGTTCCTATCTCTCTATTCTTCTTTGGTTATACATGATTCGACGCCTGAGAATTCTCCGAGCGCGGATCAACGTCTTCTTCCGGGTCTTCTTCGGTTCTTCTTCCCTGTCTTCCTCGGGGTCTTTCTCGGGTTCTTCTTCGAGAACATTCCCGGGTACTAACCCATCTTCTTGCCCAAGTTCGGGCTCGGGCTCAGGTTCTGGCTCCCCTTCAGGTGCAACCCCAAAGCAGTGCTCAAAATAGATGGGCCAATATGCCACAAATCTCAAGCAAAAGGTGTCATATTCAACCTCCACATTCGGTGACACTAGTGCATCTATGTATATGCTACGAGCTACCTCCGCGTAGTCGCCCCGGAAGGTCGAGAGTAAATGATGGATCGATCGGTGATAATTGGTCACATAGCCATGCTGTATGGCCCGATCACGTACAATGTTCAATTGCTCTATGTGTTGGGCTATAGTCCAATCGAGCCTAGACCTGAACTGATCGTAGTCTCTAGCAGCTTGTTCCGCATCATTGAGTGCATTTCTACGGATGGGTGCCATGTCCTAAACCAATTATGCAAAGTCCAATTATGCGGGGTTATTCATTTCTTAGTTAAAATTACGAGGACGTAAAAATTTAAAAACTCTTGTAAATTATGGACAAACTCGTCTTCCTTTCTAATTCGGATACATTTCTTTTTCTTCTTCTAAATCTCGTAAATTGTAAAGCAGGTATCCGAATAAAATAACATTAAGCTTCGTAAACTTCTTTTACCTTCAGAGTCGGTGGATCGAATGATAGAAGTGGCAACGCTCAGTAATAATAATTAAATAATAATAGAAAAAATCTCTTTGAAAATTTTCTTTTTTTTTTGAAAATTTGTCAGTCTACAGAAACGCAGATTGGCTCTGATACCAAGCTGTAGCTCCCCAAGTTCCGTTAACCCGTATTGCCACATCATCATCTTTTGCCCTAATTTAATAATCAAAACTTGCGGAAATAACCTAATTTTTGAAATCACATTTGTAATTGAAAACTTCGTCGGCAAGAAATCTCATAGGATATTGCTTTTAAAGTTTTAATATCATGTTTTTGGAATAGCGGAAACGACAATACTTTAACAATGTTCAAATACATAAATTTCAAAATTTAATAATTGTGATAATCAAATTTTATGCCACCACTGCCCATCAATCACGATCGCCTCCGAAGTCTGCAAATATTGTTAAATTAACAGAGTGAGTATTTCGTTACAGAATAATTGAATACACACTTATGCAATATACAACGTGATATCATCATCTTGTTTTGCTCATTTTCTTAAAAATCATAGACTCTTTAAAATCGCATAACATTCTCATCTTATCTCATAAGAGATTCTCGTCTTTCTCATGCATTAAAGCATATAATTTATGACAAGCATAACAACATCATATATCTCATATAACATATTCTCATCTCATGCATTAAAGCATATAATTCACGTAAATTCACATAAAGCGTGCAATTATAATTTAAACTAATTAATGGTGGCGAGTCTACCTCAATTTTCTCAAGTTTCGTGAAAAAAATGGAGCGAGAAGTAACTTCAATCTCCTAATTGCCCGTACGTTTCGTCTAGCCAAGATGGAAAATAAGTTTTGAATTAGTATCTCGAAGTTTTAAAGTTTTAAAGTGTTAAAATAAAGTTTTGGGACTTAATTAAAAATTATCGAAATTGTAATAAGTAGCTTAAAATGATAAAATAAAGTTTAGGGGGTAAATTGGAAATTTATTAAATCTGAAAATAAAAGTTTAAGGGTTGAAATAGTAATTTTTGAAAGTTAGGAACTAAACTGTAAATATAATAAAGCTGAAAATAATAGCTAAAAGCTGAAATAATAACTTTTAGAAGTTTAGGGACTAAATTGTAAATATAATAAAGCTGAAAATGGAACTAAAGGGTTGAAATAAGAATTTCTAAACTTTGGGACTAAATTGAAACTAATCAAAATTGAAAATAGGAGTTGAAGGACTGAAACAGTGACTTTTAAAGATTTTGGGACTAAAATGAAAGTTTTATGAAACTATAATTTAAATTCATAAAACTTAAAAACTGAAAATGAAACTTTCTAAACTATGGGACTAAAATAAATAACTTTCTAAAACTAGGGCTAAAAGGGAAATTTTCTAAAATCAAAATAAATAAACTAAACTATAACAAAATAAAAATAAAAATATCAAACTCATTCTCTTTCTTTCCCTTGATTTTCAGAGAGAATGAGAGGCGACGGGGAGGGCTTCCTCCAATTCCACCATCGTCGCCGACGATGGTGGCAGCACCACCACTAAGGGTGGCGCCGACGGTAGGTAAGTGGGGTGGGAGTTTCTATCTCCTTGATTTTCTTTTGGTTTTAGGGCTATGGTGGTCTCGGTCTTGGTGGCTTCGGGCGATTTGGGGGTTTTGGGCGACGGGTTGAGCAGTGATGGGTTTGGAGATTTTGGAGGGCTTAAGGTGGTGGTGTGGCGATTTTGGGCTGTTGGCAGTGGGTTGGTTTGCTGCCGATTTTTGGGCTCGATTTTGGTGGCTGTAGCTCGTTTGGTTCAAGCTAGTTTTGCTATTTTTTCGATTTGGGTGTTGAAGCTTGACTATGGTGTTGGTGCTTTTATGGTTTCGTGGGTAACGCTCTTGGTGGTGCCTGGTGGAGTTTGGCTATGGTTTGGTGGTTTGAGTAGCTTTGTGGGTTGGTGATGTTGCTGGAGGTCTCGGTAGTGAGGTGGTAATGTTAGGCAGTGAGTGTTGGTTTGAAGTGGTGCCTTTCGAGAATGGGTGGCTGAAGTGGGCTTCTGCATTTGGTGTTATTGTTTGAGTAGTGGCCTGTTGGTGGTGGTTGAGGTGTTGATGTGAGGTGAATGGTGTTGAAGTTGGTACAGTGTTTGGCAGTGATGGTTGGTAGTGTTACACAGTGGAGGTGGTGATGGTGTTGGTCTCGTGAGTGTGGCATGTTGGTGGTCAATTTTTGGTGCTGCATTGTATTTTTTGTGAATTCACTGTTGATTCTAGAAATGGATTTTCTAGCATCAATGGTGTCTCACAGTAAAATGAGAGAGTTTGAGGAAGGGAAAGTCTCTTACCAGCTGTGTAAATAGTGAGTGAAGAGTGAGAGTGCTAGCGGGATATATGAATAGTGACAATTAGGGCACAAATTTCTAGGTGGGTAATTGGGCCAAGAAATTGGACTTTAGGGTTTCCTAATTGGGCTAAAATGTTTAATTCCGATTTTGGACTTAAAGTATTGGACTTCAATGGATTGGGCTAAAATAAATAATTTCGATATTGAACTTATATTAAATTGGACTTTAAATTATTAAAATTGGATTTAAATAAAATAAATCGGAATTGATAATAAAATTATTATTCGGGATTGGATTCGATCGAATAAATTTGAATTCGTTTTTATAATGGCTAGACGAACGCGCTTTCTCTTTAAAATTAGGGTTAAAGTTTGGCGACACGTTTTTCAAGAAAACTAATTTTATATTATTTAAAAGTTTTTGATCGCTACATCCATGAACCCTAGGTTTCTTGGAAGGATGCACCTCATATTCTGAAGTAAATGGTAGTGCATCTTTGCGAATGTACATCTTAGTAGGTACACTCTTGTCTTCAAGGGTTGCAAGTGCATCATCTCGAGCCTATTCCCACTACGCCATCGCTCTACGTAGAAACTCTCATAGTCAATATCTTGAGACGAGATAGGCGCAGAAACTCCCACAAGTGTAAATCGATTCGACCATCTCAAGTCATTCTTCCGGTAAAGTATCAATAAAAAGGAGGTGGCCGACGACCCGTAACCATATAGCCTAGTTGCCTAACCTCTTTCCACCTTACTAACATCTCTTGAATGTGTTGTCCCATATCATGTGTTGGGTTCTATCGATACTCTTCATATTACCTCACGATCTTATCTCAACGATGCCTCATTAAACACATTTTCTTACAAGTTCTCTTAGTTCGTACCATCTGTGTCAAATCCATTATTCAAAGTCCAATTAGATGGGTTTCTAATATATTTTAGTTAAATTAAGAGGACTTAATTAAATATTTAAATTTTGTCACCTCAAAATACTTGGTGCACTGATAATTAATTACAATACGTACTCCACTCAACACTTTCAATTTTTTTTAAACATTCATAGAAAATCATAACATCTTGAATGCTATATCTGAACATAAAACTCTTCTTCACCTTAGAGCCAGCATAGCGTAGCGATGGCAGGTAGTGACTAAGACTTACCATCCGGCTTGACTATATATATATATATATATATATATATATATATATATATATATATATATATAAGTTTTCAAATGCAAAGTCTACAGAAATTGAGCTAACATATTCTCAACTCATCGTTGTATATTTCGTGGAATTGCAACCAACGTGGAGAAGGTAACACGACTTCTACCAGGCTCATTACTTCTGCACCATATGCCATTGAGAACGGGGTTCTCCAGTTGTAGTCCAGGTTGTTGTCCGGATTGGCCACAATATTTGTGATAATTCATCAACCCATGCTCCCTTGAAGGCGTCGAGTTTTATTTTTAAAGTATAATTAATGGTTTTGTTTATGACCTGTACTTGCCCATTTTCTTAGGGTATTGAGTCGTTGAAAAATGCCTCTTGATCCCAAGTTCCTCAAATAGGTCTGTGACCTTTTTGTTATCAAACTAGCGCATATTATCTACTACAATTGAATGGAACATTTCGCACCGACATATTATATTCTTCCACATGAACTTGAAAGTGTTAGCTTCTGTGATCTTGGCCAAATGTTCGATTTCAACCCATTTTGTGAAGTAATCAATGATGACTGCAAAGCTTACACTATATCTACCATTGGGTAAGGGGCCTATAATGTCAATTCCCCATTTGGAAAATGACCATGGGCTAGATATCACCATTAGCTTTTGAGAGGGATGTCTCTGAATAAGAGAGAAGCGTTGACATTTATCACACTTTCGTACAAACTGGATCGCATATTTTTCAAAGTAGGCCTATAATACCCTTGTCGTAGTGCTTTTCGTGCTAGCGCGATTCCTCTAGTGTGATTATTGCAAACGTCCTTATGAATTTTGCTGTTGATGTAGGTGGCTTCCTCGTTTCCTATGTACTCGAGAAAAGGCAAGAAAAAATCTATTTTGTAGAGCACATTATCCTCAAATACAAAATGGGTTGCCCTTCTCCTAAGTTTGTAAGCTTTTTCTTTATTGCTAGAGAGGGCTTGATCTTTAAAGAAGGCAACTGTAGTTTACATCCATGTAGGCGTTTCTTCTACCTGCATTATTTCTTTCCTTTTAGTAATGGACGGCTCTGAGAGGTTTTCAATCGGTTAGTAGTTCTGATTCTTTACCACTAGCTAGCTTGGACAAGGCATTGGTGTAGGCATTTTCATTACGTGAAATTTGACCTAACTCGACATGAGTAGATCTATCACTAGTTTGAGGTACGTAGCCATGTTATTGTCTCTACTGTGAAGTTGACATTTACCTGGCTAACTATTAGCTGGGAATCATTGTTAATGAGCTATCTTTTCACTTGTATTTCTTTAGCTAACCTTATGCCAACCAGTAATGCCTCAAATTCGATCACGTTGCTGGTAGCCTTGAACCCAAACTTCATTGCGTAGTTGACCTTGTGTCCCTCGAGGCTAATCGAGACCACACCCACTCCTGAGCTTGTGTCTCCAGGTGAACCATCCATAAACAAGTTCCACGTAAGAGCTTCTACGGGCTCCATTATTTCGTCCATCTCCGAGATGTTGGCAAATTCCGCTATAAAGTCCACAAGAGTCTGGCCTTTGGTTGCAATTCTCAATTTGAAAACAATGGCAAACTTACTGATCTCAACTGTACATTTTAGCAATTTTCTAAAGAGTCGGGTTTCTGAAGCGCTTGCTTGAGTGGGAAGTTGGTCAACACAAGATTGTGTGAGCTTGAGAGTATGTCCTCAACTTTTTAGATACAGTGATTAAGGCTAGAGCTAACATTTCCATATAGGGATAATGGGTTTTGGCAGCCAAAACTGCTTTATTTACATAATAGACAGGTAACTAGAGGGTGTCTTCTTCTTTTATAAGAATTGTACTAATAATGGTTTCATTAGATACTGCCAAAATAGATTTGCAAAACCTCTCTAGACTTGGGTTTTGAGAAGATGGTGCATATCCTAACAGCTTTTTCAGCCTCTGGAAGGCCTCTTCACACTCTTCTATCCATTAGAACTTATTACCTCCTTTCAAGATCTTAAAGAATGGGAGGCAATTATCGATGGGCTTCAAGACGAAATAGATTAAAGTCACCACATGCAAGGTTAATCTTTGCACCTCCTTTGATTTTTGAGGAGACCACATCTTCACCAGAACTCTTTTTTTTCTAGATTCGCCTCTCTGCCCTTTGGTTAACCATGTATCCTAGGAATTTGTCGAAGGCAACACCGAACGCACACTTGAGGGGGTTTAACCTCATTCTGTACCTTCGTAGAATTTGGAAAGTTTCATCCATGTACCTTACATGGTTATCTATCTTCAAGTTTTTCACGAGCATGTCATCCACGTAGACCTCCATTATTTATCCAATGAGGTTGGCAAACATTTTGTCAACAAGTCTCTAGAAAGTAGAACCAGCATTTCTTAGCCCACATACAATGCCTTGGTGAGGTTTTGAAGATCTACCAGAAAGCTTTCTCCGGTGTCGTTCGAGACTCGGACTCAATAACATGAGGATACAATTCATCAAGAAAGAACACCTACTCGAGGGCATCCGTTATCTCAACGTCTTTTTGACCAAAATTTTCATCTCCTAGGGTGTCCACCATATCAACATCCATTATCACCATGTTAACATCTCTAGGTTTGACTTTTCTTATCTAGTTTAGGTAGCATTCCATTCTCCTTTTTGGTTATCCCTAACTGTGACAACCCAATGTCAGTAGGGAACTTCAAGCATAGGTGATGAATGGAAGTGACGGCCCATAGGTCCTTTAAGATGGGTCTACCGGCACCTCATGGTAGGCTAACATATTATCTAGTACTAAGAAGTATGAAGTTCAAAGCTGTCTAGGGTGGCTCTCCCATTTCTACAATAAGGGTTATTTTTTCCTTGGGATGATATTATCAAGAGAAAAGCCGTACAAAGGGGGTTGTGATGGGGTTAACTCATGATCAATGATTGATAGGAATACAAAATGCATATTTTTCCCTCCTTATTTATGCGCTCGCATGTTTATTTTGTGTCAAAATGTACTCATTATACTCATATTTTGATTTAGGTGGCAATTCTATGGATATGGCGTAATTTGGAAGAAATATGTGAAAATGGACCAAAATGAAAGGAAATGAAAGTTCAGGGACTAAAGAGCAAATACTATAAATTTATTTCTAACCTTGGGATGAAGATTCGACAGCGTTAGAGGTCAATTGGATGAAGAAAAGAGTCAAATGGATGAAATATAGCCAAAACATTATCACATATCAACTTTTAGCTGAAAAGTTTTGCATCGGTTTTCAGACTCATATTGAGACCAATTCTGGACATGGCAAATGATCGAATTCGAAGATAGTTTCTGAAGTAAAGCTGTAGCCTTCTGAGTTAGCTTTCCAGCGTATCATGAATCACCTCAATTAGACATTGGTAGAGAAAGTTATGGGCACACTACTGAAAGCTGTCCGACGGAAAAAAAATAACAAAACCATGCGGTCGCCCACTCTTTTACCTAGAATTGGGATGCTAAAAACTGCATAACCATGCGATTGCATGGTTTATAACCTTGCAGTCGCATGGTAGTAACTATTGATGTGAATTTTTAGTTTCCTAATTTGATTCAATCACCCATGGAAACAACAATAAATACATATTTTAAAACCCTAGAAAACAATAAGAACGTAGAGAACGTCTCCAAACTCCATTTTTCATTATTTTCTCTTAGATTTATGAATTGTAACTAAACTTTTATACTTGGTCGAAGGAGATTGAAGCCTCGGAACCACGTATTGTGAGATCTAAATGGTTTTTCTTAATTTAATTCATGTTTTTGAGTATTGAATATTCTTCTGCACTTATTTCCATAATTGTTATGTTTAATTTCTAGGAGGCCTACTAGTTTATTATTTGTTGCAATCTACCGCTAAGTTAAATATTAAATCCGTAATTGTTTGACCCCTTTAACTTGTGAAACACTAGGATTTGATGATTTTCTGCGATAAAGGATATTGAAGGATATTTAAATAGATTGAATGCAACCGCTGGTGTTTGTGTTATCTAGTTCATTGATTTCTCTATTGTGTAAAGCTGTTATTAAATGGAATCTTGAGTGTTGGTATATGGTTATTTAATAATTAGGGTTAATTAGAACGTGATTTCTAATTAACTAAAATTAAGGAGAAATAGGAAAATTATTCCAACGGTGAATATTCAAAATATGAATTGAATTATCCTTACATGTATGATCAATTGTGAATTTCCAAATGTGGATATTGACTTGGACCAAGGTTAGTCTTTTGATTGTTTTCGTTAATTTAATTTTCATTGTTATTTATTGCGTCACTTATAATTATTTGCATACAAACCCCTCCAACCATTATACGAAACATAAAATACTGAATTACACACTTTTCGTGGGATCAAGCCTTACTTCCACTACTACATTAGTTTTAGAGGTTTAATGACTATTTTTGGGTGCATACGACAACACACCAAATTTTGGCGCCGTTGCCGGGAAGTGGTAATTTTCTAGGGTTTTAGGTATTTTATTGTTTTTAGAAATTTTAGCGTAGAATTTTATTTGTTTTTCTTTATCTAGTTTTTCTTTTTAATTTATTTTTCATTTGTTCTGTTGTTTATGTCTGCAACTCGATCTTCTAACCAAAGTGATTTGCAATACGATCCAGAAATTGAGAGAACTTTGCACAAGTTAAGGAGTAACATCCAACAAAATCTCAAAGAAAGCAATCTCAACCCCAACAATCCCTTTGCAAGTGATTTTGAGTTTGAAGAAGAAAGAACCATAGCCAAAAATAGGACTTTGAAGAAGCTCGCAGCCCTTACATTGAATCAACAACCTTTATGCAAAAATTTTCCTACTTTAGATGCTACTACTACATTTGAGCTCAAATCTGGACTAATACACCTTTTGCCTACTTTTCATGGTCTTGCAGGTAAAGATCTTCATAAACATCTAAAAGAGTTTCATGTGGTCTGTACGAGTATGAAACCTACGAGAATTACTGAAGAACAGACTAAACTGAGAGCCTTTCCATTTTCTCCGAAGGATTCAGCTAAGGATTGGCTCTACTATCTACCATCGAGAAGCATTACCACATGGGATAGAATGAAAAGATTATTTCTAGAGAAATATTTTTCAGCTTCGAGGGTACCAAATATTAGGAAGGAAATCTGTGATGTTAGACAAGATCACAAGGAATCTCTACATGAGTATTGGGAGCGGTTCAAGAAATTGTATGTAAGTTGTCCCCATCATCAGATTAGTGAGCAACTTCTCATCCAATACTTCTATGAAGGTCTTCTACCCACAGAAAGGAGCATAATTGACACTGCAAGTGGAGAAGTTTTGGTGGATAAAACTCCCGAAAGAATGAGGAATTTAATTGCAAACATGGCAGCCAACTCTCAACAATTTGGCTCTAGATTTGACCCCCCTTCTAGACAAGTTAACGAGGTAAATATCTCATCCATTGAACAACAAATAGCGAGTCTAACCACTCTTGTTCGTCAAATGGCTGTAGGTACTATGTAAATAGTGAAGGCATGTGGAATTTGTTCATTGGTGGGCCATTCAATTGATATGTGCCCAACACGTCAAGAAAAATCCGTTGAACATGTAACTGTAGCTGATAGCTTCCCTGGACAATCACAGATGAATTATGATCCATATTCAAACACGTACAATCAAGAATGGATGGATCATCCAAACCTTAGCTATGAGAATCAACAAATGAATCAACTTATGAATCATAATTGACAGAATTTCCAGCAATATAATCAGCCATACCCTCCTAGACAACAACATGGCCAAACTTCTAACTCTGGTGTATCTTTAGAAGATATTGTTAAATCCCTTGCCACTAACAATTTTCAATTTCAACTAGAGACCAGGGCTAGCATTCATTGTTTGGAGAATCAAATGGGTCAAGTAGCTAATGCGGTCAGTCGGCTAGAGGCGTAAAGTTCGGGAAAACTACCATCTCAAACAATGGTAAATCCAAAAGAAAATGTGAGCGTAATCATCCTGAGATGAAGAAAAAGAGGTTGCAGATTCCGGTAAAGGCATCTTTTATGCGGTTGGAGCAAGAAGATGAAGAATAATAGGTTGCAAACAAGATTGTCACCAATGATACTAAGGTGACCGAGCATAAGTTTTTACCCCTCTCTGATTATAAACCAATATCCCATTTTCCTCAAGTTTTAGTAGGATCTAGAAAATATGAACGAGATCATGATGAGCTGCATGAAATTTTTAGTAAATGTGAGGTAAATATTCCACTTTTAGATATTTTTAAACAAGTGTCTCGTTATGCTAAATTTTTAAAACAATTGTGCACAAGTAAAAGGAAATAGAAATTGAAGGGGATTGAAAGGGTAAAAGTTGGAGAACATGTATCTGCAATATTTAAAGAGAAACTTCCTACAAAGTGCACGGATCTAGGTATGTTCACTATCCCTTGCATGATAGGCAACACTAAGTTTGAGAAGGCCATGTTAGATTTTGGAGCATCAATTAATGTCATGCCATATTCTCTATACACTTCCTTGAAACTTAGACCTTTAAAGAAAACTGGTGTGATAATTCAAGTTACTGATAAATCAAATGTCTATCCTAAGGGGCTAGTTGAGGATGTTCTCGTGAAAGTTAACGAGTTGGTTTTTCCTGTTGATTTTATGTGCTTGACATGGGTAATAGTAATCATACTACCCCTATCTTGTTAGAAAGATCGTTCTTAAGGACATCCAAAACTAAAATGGATTTTAATAATGGCACATTGACCATGGAACTTGATTTTAAGATCATTAAACTTAATATCTATTATTCCATGTAATATCCGTGTAATAATAATCATGTTCATTTTATTGATGTGATCGATCAATTAGCACATGAAGTTTTTGAATTTGTTGCTAAAAAAGAATGGGAAGCTGTCAATAATGAGCATCTTGAGAAGGAAAAAGAGGAGATGGCCTTAAACACTGAGTTACAAAGAACTGTGGCAGCATTAAATGTTCTTCCAAAGTCAAGTAACAGTTCTTGTTTTATATTACCAGTTTCTAATGAGAGGCCTCTACTTTCTGTTTTGCAGACTTCCATTCCAGATTTGAAGCCCCACCCCAGTCACCACAAGTATGTATTCCATGGAGGTGGAGGAACATTGCCAGTTATCATTCCCACTGGACTTGGTATACTACAAGGAAAATCGAAGCTAACCATGATAGACCCAGGGTAAATAAGGAAACATTGAGTCGAGCCAAAGATAATAAACAAAGGCGCTGCTTGGGAGGCAACCCAAGGAGAGTTCGTTCCTTTATCTTTTTGTTTTTATTTTTCGCATTCCATTTTTTTTAATTTTAGTTATATTTGTCATTTTCTTTGCATTGGACCTTACATTATGAACAATGTAAGTTTTAAGTGTAGGGGAGGTGATTTAGACTTATTGCATTTCAATTTTGAATGAGTTTAATTTCAATGCTTTTTGCATGATTTTTAGGAAAATGAGTTGAGAGTTAAATGATTGTTTTTGGGTTTGTATGCTATTTGCTAGAATTAATTAGACTTTTGAAGAACTCATAACATAATTGAATGAATAATCCTCCAACTTAGAGTTGATTAATGGAGTTATGTTTTTCGAAGATGGTAGTAACTAAATTCTGTAGACAAAAGCCGGTGAGATTTTTGAGCTTTTAGACTGATACATCCATAACAGTCTCATTATTTCTTTTCAAGTGTGATATTCTTCCATGGTTTTGCTTTTCTAGAATTACCTTGATTCTCTTCAAGATCACAATGATACATGCATGCACGAACATGATTAAAGCCGTCTTTGTTACATAAATGAGCTTCATTAGCCAAATAGCCGACCCTATAATTGAATTTTCCATCATTAAGCCCCTTTGAGCCTTATTGCCTTTTCTTTGTATAAACTCACATTACAAGCTTTAAACTGAAAAAATAATATCTTTACCCAAGTTTTAGAGATAGTGGAGTATTGTTGAATGTCATGAAAAGTGTGGGTATGCAAGAAAATAAATGTAGGGTATCAAGATTTATGGTAGTGCTATTATTGGTGAATTGAAATAAATTTTCTATGTCAATTCAGGGAATTCCATTATTGGTGTATAATTTGGAGTTTACATTGTACAAGAAAAATGTAAGAAGAAGAAGAAGAAGAGAAAAATGCATGATTGAAGAAAAAGAAAAAAAATAAGTGATGAAGGAGAGTGATTTTAATGTGAAAAAAATCTATATTCATAACTCTTCCCACATCTCAAGAAAGAGTTCGATTTGTGTGGGATAGATGCAAAAATGATGAAGCTATCACGTGGAGTGGTTGGTTTACATGTTTTGTGTATATTTGTGAGCTAAGTCTATTTATCTTTACTCAACTAGTTTCGTTGGCTCTTGAGTCACATACCCAAATATTTCTCACCTTGACCATAAGACACATTACAACCTTTGAAAAGTCCTTATGATTCTTGAAAAGAATGTGATCTACGTGGTGGTGAATGACCTGGTATTTTTAGGGAATTAAATTTGAGTTTTGCCCGAGGACGAGCAAAAGCTAAGTGTCGAGAAATTTGATAGGAATGTAAAATGCATATTTTTCCCTCCTTATTTTATGCACTCGTATGTTTATTTTGTGCCAAAATGAACTCATTATGCTCATATTTTGATTTATGTGACAATTCTATGGATATGGCGTAATTTGGAAGAAATAGGTGAAAATGGACCAAAATGAAAGGAAATGAAGGTTCAGGGACTAAAGAGCAAATACTATAATTTGTTTCTAACCTTGGGATGAAAATTCGAGAGCGTTAGAGGTTAATTGGATGAAGAAAGGAGTCAAATGGATGAAATATAGCCAAGACATTATCACATATCAACTTTCAAGCTGAAAAGTTTTTGATTTTCAGTCTCATATGGAGACCCATTTTGGACATGGCAAACGATCGAATTCGAAGATAGTTTCTGAAGGAAAGTTGTAGCCCTTTGAGTTAGCTTTCCAATACATCATAAATCATCTCAATTGGACATTGGCAAAGAAAGTTATGGCCAGAAAACTGAAAGCTGTCCGGCGGAAAAACAAAATGACAAAACCACGCGATCACCCCCTCTTTTACAGAGAATTGAGAGGCTGGAAACTGCATAACCATGTGATTGCATGGTTTATGACCTTACGGTCGCATGGTAGTAACTGTTGATGCGAATTTTTAGTTTCCTAATTTGATTCAACCACCTATAGAAACAACTATAAATACATATTTAAAACCCTAGAAAACAACAAGAATGTAGAGAACGCCTCCAAACTCCATTCTTCATTATTTTCTTTTAGATTCATGAATTGTAACTAAACTTTTACACTTGCTCGAAGGAAATTGAAGCCTCAAAACTATATATTGTGAGATCTAAATGATTTTTCTTAATTTAATTCATGTTTTTGAGTATTGAATATTCTTCTGCACTTATTTCTATGATTGTTATGTTTAATTTTTAGGAGGCCTACTAGTTTATTATTTGTTGCAATCTACTGCTAAGTTAAATATAAAATCCATAATTGTTTGATCATTTTAACTTGTGAAGCACTAGGATTTGATGATTTTCTGCGATAGAGGTTATTGAATCTTAAGAATGATGTTTAATAGATTGAATGCAACCGCTAGTGTTTGTGTTATCTAGTTCATCGATTTCTCTATTGTGTAAAGCTGTTATTAAATTAAATCTTGAGCGCTGGTCTAGGGTTATTTAATAATTAGGGTTAATTAGAACGCTGGTTTTTAACTAACTAAAATTAAGGAGAAATAGGAAAATTATTCCAACGGTGAATATTCAAAATATAAATTGAATTATCTTTGCATCTATGATCAATTGTGGATGTTCGAAGGTGGATATTGACTTAGACCAAGGTTAGTCTTTTGATTATTTTCGTTAATTTAATTTTCGTTGTTATTTATTGCGTCACTTATAATTATTTGCATACAAAAATCCCCCAAGTCATTGTACGAAGCATAAAATACTGAATTACACACTCTTCGTAGATCGACCCTTACTTCCACTACTATATTAGTTTTAGAGATTTAAGGACTATTTTTGGGTACCTATAACAGCACACTAATGTCTTCTTGTCAAAAGTGGTCTCAAAAGGATATTGATAGAGCTACCATTATCAACCAACATTCGCTTCAACAAATTACGAGGCCACAACGACCCTCACCATGAGGGCGCCACAATGAGAAAAGTGTACACCCTCGGCCTCTTCCCGAGTAAAGGCAATGGGTGGTAATTGCCTTTGGGAACTATTATCTAATGTGTAGCTAGTCACTGGAAGGTATTTGGCTTCTCTATCATAGTTTCTTTGTGAGTTTCTTATATTGTCCCCAACGTAGGGTCCTCCAAAAATCGTAATGATTTCATGGATAAGAGTGTCTTCCATATTGGCTGGGGGTTCCTAAGTTGTTTTTGTGCCTTACTAGGACTTTCTTTATTACATTCTCTCCATCGTAGGGTTGGCTTCCGATAGGGAAATTTGGCCTCTTAACGCCTAGGCAGCCTATGATCATGCCTAGGCGGGGGCATGTCCTTCCTTAGTAGGGCGATCATTACTTTGGTGTTTTTATATGTTCACCTACCTAGGGTCTTGGGCTATGTCTCCACAATCTGCTGTAGTAATGATGGCAAGTACAATATTGAGGGGTGTTTGGTCTATTTCTAGGTTCTGAACCCCACATCGACCTCTCCTTCTTTGGGGAGCCCATTGTCCGGATCTAGTTTACCTCGTGTTAGTTTCAAGGTCACTTTCTCGTAAGCCAGTGTGGGCAGTGCGTTCAATGTGGCTGTAGCAAGTGCTTATCTAGAATCAGGAACAACTTTATTACCAGCCCGGTTCCGTTGGTGGTCCATTAGGTGAGAGGTTGGTTATCTTTTGCGCTACCTTTGTGAGAGTTGAAGACCCCTACCGGCTCTATTTAAGTGATCAATCAACTCCTCATTGATGATATCACATGTATCATTTCCAACAAGGTGTCTTCGTTGACGGGGTTTTGATTCTATACATCTCTTTAGAAGGAGGTGTTCATGTTTAACCTACCTTATAGTATGGATAACGCTTCTCCGTAGGTGACTTGCACACCATGTCATCTTATCAATAAAGCAGGCCAAGAAACTCTTCAATGGATTGTTACCTTATGTCTTGGAGACGTTAGATATGAGTCTTTCCTTCTTTACTCACAATTAATCGTTTCAGAAATGTACTTTTGAACTCTAGGCAACTCCTAATACTCTATGGGGCTATCCTACTATACCAAATCTTAGCTGTCCAACTTAAAGTTAGATGAAGGTTCTGTATTTGACGATGGGTGTGGTACCTCTCAGACTCATGTGTGTTCTATAACCGTTGAAATACTTAGTCGGGTCGCCTCTTTCATCATACTTCGGTATCTTTGGCAGCATATAGTGACTCGAGACAGGAGCATTTCTCAATTCTTGTAAAAAGGCAAGTTTTCTTTGTCATCATCGAGGTCATAAGATCTTTAGGGTTCATCCAAATCTTCCTTTTCACCAGCTTGATATCTGGGTGGAAGATGAGATTGTCTTGCCTGATTCTTCACCACCTATTTCCTCATGTGGCGCCTATTTCAAGATGGGGGCACCAAGGACATGCCTTTGCCTTTCTTCTGATGGCTGGGTCGTGGGAGGTGGTAGTTGCTACCTATTCCTAGGTTTAGAAGGTGGATGGGATGGCATGTGCCTGGGTGTGTGGGAGATAGTTGGGATGGCCTATGCCTGGTTCCAGCGGGGTTGATTTTGTCAAACACACTAATAGACCTTTGCGGCATGTGTTCTGGTTCGTATTCGGGGAAAAAATTATCCTCCATCTCAACATGGTTTCGGTGGGTCGGCCAGAAGCATAGTTTGAGAAAATATCAATCCCTATTATCCTTTTAAGGGGGTTAACTTTCCTAGCCTACCAAAGAGGTAGGGCCCTCTAACTTTGGACTTCATTCTCACGTGAATAGTGTCCTTTTGGAGTAAAATGGGGGATTGGAGGTCCACCTTAGCCTTGCATCTACATGAGGAGTTCTCGCATGGCCATGTTTTAGTAGGTGATATATCTCGTGTTGGTAGCCATGGTTGCTATCTCCTGGGTGAGTTGAGCAGCTAACGTCGACCCGTTGGAGCCGCTACTTGTAGAGCCTCTCTATCAGGGTTTTCTCTTACCCTTTTGTGAGGGACATCATGATCTGAACTTATTTTTCCTTAGCTAAACTATCAAATTTTTCAAATTTTGGGGGTTTCTCTTGTTCTTTTTCAAGAACAAATCCTTTTTCAATGGAGATGCCCAGTAATCATTCTATAAACTTTTTCTATGGGAATGTTCATGGTTATAGTGTCGTTTTCCTCAAATTACTCCAATCTATTGACCTCATTTCTCGCACTCTAGACGTGGACAATAGATACTGGGCCCATTCCCGTTCTCTCAAACTAATTCCAACACACGTAGGATGATTGTCAATCGATGATAAAACAAGGTTTGGAAGTAGAAAAAGCTTTACAACATGAGACAAAAATGTTCGAACTCCAGTGAGATGTATGCGATAAATTACACGATAATGAACGACCAACTGAGCTAAACTCAAAATCATGATCACTTATCAAACACTAAAAACCAAAGATTAATCTAAAAGGAAGATAATATATGGCTTGCAGTCAATATTTTTACATTACCTCCAATGACACAAATGAAGGGTATTTATAGTGTTAAATAGTAACCATTGGATGGGGGATATCTAGCTTCATCTCTTTTATCAAAACATCACGTCCTAGATATCAATTTTGACTCCACTAACATGTGGTGCATTAAATGTCTTGAAAAGGTAGCGACCACCCCATGACCTATACCGACAAGGTTGACTTTTTCTACTCATTACAAAAGCCCAATCAATCATTCTAAAAGGATTTCTTAAATTTAAGATTTTCAAATGTGTATCGTCACCATCCTTAGTTGAGCCTTGTATTCTACTTCATTAAACCTTGCCACTTTGGCAAAGAAGTTTCGTTTGACCTCGGATTTGTCTTTAGCAGAGGGGCTTCGAAAGAGGGGGTTCATACCTTAAATAGTCACTGAACTTTGTCAAAAGTTCCCATGAGATCACTGAACTTCAAAACTTCCTTAATTAGTGACTGAACTTTTCATAAAGTTCCCAGGAGGTCACCGAACTTTAAAACTACCCTAAATAGTCACTGAACTTTTCCAAAACGTTTCTAAATAGTCACTCAACTTTGCAAAAAGTTCCTAGGGGGTCACTGAATCATTGATGTATGGGGTCCCAATTTGCAAAGTTCGGTAACCTCCTACGAAGTTCTAGCAAAGTTCAGTGACTATTTATGGTAGTTCTGAAGTTCAGTGACCTCCTAGGAACTTTTTGCAAAGTTTAGTAACTAATTAGGGAAGTTTTGAAATTCGGTGACCTCCTGGGAACTTTTGGCAAAATTCAGTGACTATTTAGAGTATTAACTCTCAAAAGATGTTAGCCTCACGAATTGCTTCGGTAAGAGTAGGGATTTGTTTGGACTCTGATAGATCATACTCTACGCCACATGGTTTCAACGAAAGGTATTTGTTGGGTCGACTGAGTCCCGTGGGATTCTAGGTGGCAAAGCATAATAACTTTAATAGATACAGGATGTACATTTAACATAATTAGGAAATATTTAGTTCCAAAAGATCGTAGACAAAAAAATAGAATATGAAATAAAAGGTAGTGAAATGGACGACAATAAAATGGGATTTTAAGAAAGACTTTTTGATGATTGTAAGATTAAATTTCATTAAAGATAGTATAGTTTAACTACACTAGTTAGTGAATTAATCAAAGATGAATCTGTTATAGGTATAAAATTCTTACTAAGTAAAAATGCTAATTTAACAATTACTCCTAATGTTATAATTTTTGGAATAGACACTTCTATTATTAATAGATTAGATTCATCAGAGTTGCTAGCAAAGCGTGGTGAACCCATATATTTAAATTCAAAAACAGTACCAAAAAGTTCAGATAATTTTGACGAAAGTCTAGATAGTTTAGAATGTTTAAAGTATTTATCTCTAGAGACCTTAAAGATTGATTTCATACCAAGAACCAAAGAATTAATATTTTTTTAATAAAACAGTCTAAAATAGATAATATAGAAAGAATTTTAGAATTAGTTGAAAAGATTCAAATACAAGACCTTTTAAAACATTAGGATAAAATAAGATAGAGGCTAAATTAGAAACTATAAACGAAAATACAAAAATTAGAACAGTGGAAATCAAACATACAAATCAAGACAAATTATACTTTAATATACAGATTAAGAATTTATTAGATTTAAAAGTAATAAGACTATCTAGCAGTCAATATAGATCTGCAACTTTTATGTTTAGAAATCAGAAATTAAAAGAGGAAAGAATGGCTATAAATTACAAAAGACTACATTATAATACTATCAAAGATAGATATAAAATACCAGACAAATACGTGTTAATAAATAAAATACAAAATAGTAAAATATTTATAAAGTTTGATTGTAAATCTGGATTTTGGCAAATAAAAAGGGCAAAAGACTATATTCCTTGGATAGTTTTCACCACACCACTAGGACATTTTAAATGGTTAGTCATGTCTTTTGGATTAAAAAATGCACCCTCAAATTTTCAAAGAAAGATAGATTATGTATTTAATTCTTTTCCATTTGTCTGTGTAAATAGATGAAATTTTAGTACATAGTAAAAACCAAAAATGCATATGAAACATTTAGAGATAGTTTTAAATAAATTTATAGAAAAATGCTTAATTATAAGTAAAAAATAAAATGGAACAAAAAAAACTGAATTCTTTGGAATAATTTTAGGAGAAGAAAAAATCCAATTGACACCGCACATAGTACGTAGAATTTACAGTTTTCAAATAAAATTGAAGAAACTAAAAAATTATAATTTAGGAAATTTGAATTATGCTAGACACTTTATTAAAGATTTAGAAAAGAAAGTAGGACCATTGTATAGTAAGTTATCGAGTAAATGACAAAAATATTTTAATAAATTAGTTAAAAAGATAAAAAATTAAAAATTTACCACATTTAGAACTAATTTTAGAGAGTGAATATAAATTAATAGTATTAGATGGATGTGAAGTAGGATGTGGAAGAATTTCTAAACCAAATAAATATAGTGATAAAAATGAAGAAAATATTTATAGATATGCTAGTGGAAAATATAAGATAAAAGAAAAATACTTGACAAGTTTAGATTTACATAGTATAAAAAGCTTTAAATTATTTTTAAATACTGAATTTACTATTAGAACAGTTTGTGAAGCCACAGTAAAATTTATTAAAAAGACAAATTTTGATAAAATAAGATATAAAACATTTTTCAAACTATATAAAATTTTAAATAGCTATAAAATTAATATAGATTACATATATGGAAAAAAATTATTATTTTAACAGATAATCTAAGTAGACAAGTAATTAATTTTTTAACAAATTATTTTCATATTGCATAGGGATAAGAGGATGATGAACTTTGGAAATGTCACTCTTAAAGTGGCTCCACAAGGATCTAATCTTCAATTTAGAGGAAATTATATATCTAACCCTTGTTTGGTACCCATTATTTTCAAAATATAATTTTCTCTATCTTATTTTTAACCACACATCCTTCAAATAAAATAATATTACACACAAATTCAAAAAAATTTCAAAATCACTATTTCAAAATACATTTTGAGCCAAAAAAAAAAAAAGGGCTCAAAAACTCTTAGAAAGACTTCCAGAAATGGAGTATTGTCTACTAGATAATCTGTGGATGGCACATGGCTCTAAACGGAAATTGGACAACATTAATGCTTTAACTAATCATTTTAGATAGATTCATAATCAAGTAGAAAACAGATATTTTAGTTTCTTTGTAGTAATTAAAGGTAGAAATCTCGATATATATAATTAATTATTAACTAGAAGTAATAAGAGGTAGAAAGATTTCCAAGACCCTTACTTTAGAGATGAAGCTTTAAATTTTTGTAGAGGAATGATATGAATTAATTTTCATATATTTGAGAGTTAGATAGACCACACGAACCTCTACTTCTCAATCACCACATTCACCTTCATCTATACAACTTTATGATAGTGGCGAAACCATGACCAAGCTTGTAAAAGATCTAAATTGTAGAAAGCATATGTTAGAAGAAAGAATAGAACTTTTAGAATACCAGATTTCTTTATCTCAATAGACCATTACTAAATATCAAAATGAAATTACTAAAAAAAAATTAGAAAGACTTTCTAAAATTATTGTTGAAAAGTCCATAAATCTTAATGCTTCCACTAATAGAATTTATTAGAAAAAATAGAAAGACTTGTTGAACTAACGAGTTCGACAGCTACAGGGCAAGAATATACTTCATATGATTTCGAACAAAAAATTGGTGATTGTGTCAGTATTGTTCGAAGTTCTATAAAGAAATCAGTAATACGAGAAATAATCGATTTCTCCCAAACACTAAGTTACTATTAATGAGAATCGATATTTTCTTCACTATGGCCCTAAACACAAAACTTCTATAAATTCAGTTTTTCTTATATGTCATTATCCAACGATTTATTTTGATTATATTATTTTCGAAGAGGAAGACCCTTTTTACCCAACTTTACAACACATCCTTCAAATTTTTTTCACCTAAGCTTAAACAAGCTATCTACTAGTTAAAAGACCATCCCTTAATGATCCCACTTGTTTCTAGACCACCTTTTGTAAATAATGATATTGTAATACCAATTTATCATTATATTCAAATATATGAAGAAGCCAAAAGAGTTGGACCATATTCAAAGACAATTACTAATATGAAAATAAGACATTGATTTTGAAAGACGAATTTCGAAGACGGTAGCTGTGACGGATATGATTTTAGACTTGTAGCACAATAGAACAATGGAGTTATTTTGTGTTCCGAGAACTTTGCCATGAAAGTCTAGACAGAAAAGACTTCAATTCCAAATATTAAATATAAAAAGTTATATCTGATGGCCTTCCAAAAGATAGATTGCGAATTAATGGAAAATCAATCAGATATCGAAGAAGAAGACTACATATCTGACAAGGAAAAATAATGAAATGGACAATGATTTTGAAGATGCATGCATTGAAATGACAGAAAATTATAATTCAGAACAATAATGGAGTAAAGATGCAAAAGCAATATTTCAAAGACAATTATTAAAGGAGGACCATGAAAGAAGGGCAATGAACAATGGTAAAGGACGATTATCAGAGAATGAATCTATAAAAGAATGGCATATAGACAAACTTTTGAAAAATGATCTTTTGACTTTTAATTTAAGCCACACTTGTAAAGTTGTAGATGTACTTTTAAATGTAAATCATACACCTTTAAAAATGCACAATTTTGATTATTTTTTTCTAAAAAATAGACATGATGTACCAACTTTTATAAATACTAATATCACACACGATGAGACACACACCGAAAACACGAAGCACACCATATAACGCTTGTACTCAAAAAAACCTCTCTGAATCCTTGTAAATTCAGAGACTTTAGATTAAAGTAAGTTATTTAATACTTCCTTTTTGCTTTATAATTTTCTTTTACTTTATTTCTTTTCAAGCAAGGACTAAAAGACGAAACACCAAGTAAGTAATTTATTCAAAAGTAATATTATAATACTTTATTCCTTTTTTAAACATATTTCTAACTCTCTTAACTTCTTTGTTCTAGATTCTATGGTCAAAAGATAAAGTAATCCTCTTAGTTAAGTTGACTGTGTTGTATTCCAATTAAGAGAATTCGTTTAAACCTTTTTAAACGTGATGAAAATCTTTTTGGCTACAATTTTAAGCCTTTGTTAGATGTCAAGAAAAAAGCTAAGAGAGTTAAAAAAAAATTGTCCAGGAGAAAATCTGTCTTTCTTTTTATTATATTGCCATTATTTTTGTCTTTTCTTGCAATTTTTATTCTTTTTGTCTTTTTTACAATCTTCAGAAGCCTCTATTAGAATTTGAAAACAATAGTAGCTTAGTGTTTAGGAGAAATTGATAATTTCTTGTATTACTAATTTCTTTATTGAACTTCGAACAATATTGGCACAATCACCAATTTTTCATATAAAGTTTTTTCTTGCCCTACAACTGTCGAATCCGTTAGTTCAACAAGTCTTTCTATTTTTTATTTTTTTTAGTAGTCTCTACTAGTGGAAGCATTAAGATCTATGGACTTTTCAACAACACTTCTAGAGTCCAGTCTTTCTAATTTTTTGTGTGATTGAATAATTTTATTTTGATATTTAGTAATGGTATGTTGAGATAAAGAAATCTAATCTTCTAAAAGTTCTAATCTTTCTCTATCATATGCTTTCTATCATATCATATCCTTCGATAGAGATACAGTCTCCCACATTTATAGAGAAGGAAACCAGGTTTCATATGCTCTTGCTTCTTAGGGTCAAGATCATCAACGATATCGGATATACGGATCACTTGACCTACCACAACTTATTAGGGCATTAGTACAAGTTGACACACATGGATTGCCTAATATCAGACTTTTAATTTTATTTTAATTTTAGTTCTTATTATAAAAGAAGTGCTACTTCCTTATTTACTACTTTATTTTTCGTCATTTACTTTCATTGTAAGGGAAGTAATACTTCCTCATTTACTACTCTCATTATTTTCATGTAACAACGGCATTCCACTACCACAAGTAATGGCATATTAATAAAATATTGGAGGTACCGCCCTCCTTTATTTAAAAAAAAAAAAAAAGTTCCTTTACATTTGCACAAATAATACTTTGTTAAATTTCTTGCTTGAAAAGTATATGTAACTTATAACTATTTACTGTATTCAATGTATTTTTAAAAGAACTAGTTCAACATTTAGTTTATTTTGTAATACTAAATAATTATTTTATAAACTAATTATGATGAGAAAAATTAATTTTAATTAAGATAAATTGTGTATCATTATACATGATTTTTGGTCGATAACTAAGACATGATTCATATACATCTTAAAAATGGGAATAATTTTGTTAATATAATATACAAAAATTTAAAATAATAAATATAACCATTATAAGTTATAACTAATAATGAGTTCACAAAATCGTTAATTTAAAAATATAAAAATAAATAATGACAAATAATTTTAAAACTTCAATTTTATTTCAAAGAAAAAAATTTATGTTTTCCAAAAAAAATTAAATAAATTTAAATAATGACACACTGGTCCGACCTATGATCCGATAACCTAATAGTTTGATCGGGTCGATACTTGGGTCGCTTCTAATAACTATGGTTTTAACCATCTTTTATGTCTTATTTTATCAAAAAATTGTCTTTTAAATAACTTTTAATATGGCTTCACAATTTGTTCTAATAATAAATTTAGTATTTAAAAATAATTTAAAACTTTCCATACTATGTATAATGGCCGTTATTTCATAATCTAAACTGGTCAATTATTTTTATTTTATCTTATATTTTTTACTAACATATCTACAAATCTTTTCTTCCCTTTTATCACTATATTTAATCGGTTTAGAATATAATTCCTCCCCAACCCATTTCACATCCAACCTTTTTTTATTATTTTATATTCACTATCTAAAGATAATTTTAAAGATGCTAAATTTTTTGTCAGCATAATTCAAAATTCATAAAAAAAAAAAAAAAAAAAACTTGTAATTTTTTAGTTTCTTCAATTCTATTTGAAAACTGTAAAATTGTTTTTACTATGTGTGATGTTAGTTGAATTTTTCATTCTCATAAAATTATTCCTAAGAATTCATTTTTTTGTTATTTATTTCCATTTTCCTTTTTACTTATAATTAAACCATTTTCTGTAAATTTATCTAAAACTATCTCTAAATGTTTCATATATTGTTTTTGATTTTTGCTATGTACTACAATATCATATATATACACACAAACAAATGAAAAAGAATTAAATATACTTAAAACTATCTCTAAATGTTTCATATGTGTTACTAAATATCATTTATATACATACAAACAAATGGAAAAGAATTAAATATATAATATATATTTCTTTGAAAAATAGAGGGTGCGTTTTTTAATTCAAAAGGCATGACTAACAATTTAAAATGTCCTAGTGGTGTGGTGAAAATTGACCAAGGAATATAGTCTTTTGTCATTTTTATTTGCCAAAATCTAGATTTACAATCAAAATTTGAAAATATTTTACTATTTTGTATTTTATTTATTAACATGTCTTTGTCTAGTAGTTTATATCTATCTTCGATAGTATTATAATTTAGTATTTTGTAATTTATAACTATTTTTGTCTTTCCTCTTTTAATTTCACTATGATTTCTAACCATAAAAGCTTATGATCTGTGTTGACTGCTAGAGGGTTTTATTACTTCTAAATCTAATTACTCTTTAATATATATATTAAAGTCTTCTATGTCGTAATTTGTATGTTTGGTTTTTGTTGTTCTAATCTTTAAATTTTTTTTATGATTTCTAATTTAGTTTTTATCTTATTTTTATCTCAATGTTTTATAGGGATTTCTCCTATTATTTGAATCTTTTAAGCTAATTCTAAAATTATATGTGTACTATCTACTTTAGATGATATTTTATTAAAAATTATTAATTCTTTGGTTCTTGATATGAAATCAATTTTTAAGGTTTCTAGAGATAAATTCTTTAAACATTCTAAACTATCTAGACTTTCGTCGAAATTATCTAAACTTTCTGGTTCTGTTCTTGAATTTAAATGTAAGGGTCCTTCACGCTTCATTCGCAACTCTGATGAATCTATCGTATTAATAATAGAAGTGTCTTTTCAAAAAATTATAACATCATGAGTAATTGTTAAAATTCCATTTATACTTAGTAAGAATTTTATACCTATAACAAATTCATTTTCGAATCCCATTTTACAATCGTCTATTTGACTGCCTCTTATTTCATATTTTAGTTTTTGTCTACACTCTTCTATAACTAAGTCTTTCCTAATTATGTTAAATGTACACTCCGTATCGGTTGGCTTTATTCTAGATATTTGACAAAATATTCTTCTTGATTTTTTAAGTAATTATCTATAAGTTGTTTTCGTTTTGTTTCTAAATTTCTAATCATGTGTTGTATTTCTCCTACTGCTTCATCTATTCTATTATTTGCATTCGTTATCCTATCTTCTAATCTTTATATGATTTCACTATGGTCTTTATTTTTATTATGAACTTCTTTAATTATTCAACAATTATCACATTGAATTTCTAAACAACTTTTACATTCATTTCTATTTTTATATCCTGTGTATATTTTGCATATATCATTGTCGTCTAATCCATTCATGGACACATTCTTGTTTTATATTAATCATTTTTATGTCGAGTATTGAAACATCTAGCTCTTGTGAACCACTATAACTATCTTCCAAACTACTTATTATTTCTAATCTAAATTGTCTAATTTTTCATTTGTGTTAACACTATATACTCAACTACAAGATTCAATATTAGATAATTTTATAATATTAAGCTGTATTTCTTTAATTATCATAGATTTAACTATATTTTCTCTACTTTTATTTTTATTGGGGCATTTATTAGCGAAATGTCAAGGATCTCCACAAAAATAACATTTACAATCTTTTTTATTTCTTGACTTTTTAACATATTTATCATAATCGAGTCTTTTATTTTTATAATATGTTGTGCTTGGTCTAATATTATACCTTTTTCTATCTTGGTATTGCCTTTTATGTTTTTTATACAATTTTTTTCTTTTGTCTTCTATAATCATAGGTCCGTGGTGTATATAAATCTGAACAAAAAGAATAATTTAATTTCTTTATCTTTTCTAACTACTTCTTCTATACAATATTTTTTTAGCTTATCAATTATAAATTTTATAGTAGCGCTAATAGTCACCTCTCTTATTGGTGCTGATTTTACATCATTTCTAATTTTATCATTCCACATTGGTGGTATCTTTCTATATAATGTGTCTAGTATAGGTACATGTAATGCTAGTCCTAGTACACACACTAATCCTTCAAAATCTAATAAAAATGGTTGTATGTACTTCATATTACCAATACTTAATTTTCCTAATTCTTCTAAGGCTTCATTGTGTTCACAAGTGTTGTCTCTACTAGGGTCAAATACTATAATTATTTTTCTAATAATGCTTGTAAAGATTTTGGGATTGTCTTCTCCGGCCATTCTTAATCTAATTTCTTTTGATTTTAATCTTTTAGTTGTAATATATATGTCTAATGCTATCTTTTCTAAATATGCCCACATTTCTTCTATAGACATCTCTATAGGTACACTATTACATACTCTAATTACAAATTTTTTCCATTTGGTTATAGTACTAGGTCTGTCTTGAGGCTTACAATTATTTAATTCTAAAATTAATGCTATATCGCTTGCTGTTGGTAAACTACATTCTTCTTCTAATTGTCTCTTTTCCTGAGCTTTTATATTTTTGTCTTCCCATTCATATAGTTTTGTAGGGGGAAAATGATATTTTTCCCTCCTATGTCGTATTTTTTATTCATGGGTTCTTTTCTTTTTCCAAATTTTTGGTCTATTTCTAATTTAGTTCTTTTATTACCTCCGTTGCTTTCTTCCATCTTGATTTCTATATTTGTTTGATCTTTTTTTTAACAACATTCTAATTTCTGTGCCTCTAGTTTTTCTAAGATTTCTATAATATTCCTTATCTATATATTCAAATTCTCATTCATCATCTTCATTTTCGTCTTCTTCGTTGTCTTCGTCTAATGCATTAATTTCTTCATCACTTTCATAGCCTTCTATTTCAATGTATTTATGCACTTCTTCGTCCTCATCTTTATAAGCCTATTCCGCTTGATAATTATATTTTCCAAATCTAATACTTTGAGTTCCTTTATTGTTTTTGTACATAATATTATCTTCTGGTACCAATATCGATTTTTCTAAAAAGTTTAATAGGTTCCAATCTAAGTATGCATTTGTTTTTGAAGAGAATTTCTTTGTTGGGGTGACTTTTATACCTTTTTGTCCTAATAAGGATTATTTAATTATTTCTAATTTATAATTGGTAGTACTATTTTTACTAAGTCTTCCTATAACTCGTGTACTAATTAACAAATTGTCTTCATCTATTTTCATTTGATATCCTATTTTTTTAAATTCCTATTTTAATATCTTTATAAAACCTTTTGTTTTAACTAAATATTCTGATGTAAAGTACACTATTCCGCCTTTATTATTTGTCTAAATCTATGCTTCATAATAGTCATTGTTCTATGTCTGTAAATCTACTATCATATAAACATACTAATACTTTGGTTCCTAAATTTTCTCTATGAAGTCCTTTTACTCCTACTGTTATTAATCGTAAAGAAGTTTGTTGAAATTTTTTATCAACAATTTCTTTATAAGATTATTTTCCTATTAAATATAGGGATATAAATTGATCTTCATGTGCACAAGAAACATATATTTCACCATAATGTTGAAATATCAAGGATTTGCTAAAAATATTTCCCTATATATATATATATATATATATATATATATATATATATATATTACTAGTTTTAATTTATTTTGTCTAAAAGTTTCTATATGTTCTTCTATATTTATTAAGGACTCATCATGGATTCCATTTTTCTACTTAATGTCTTTAGTAAAAGATCACCCACTAGTCTACTACTACTAACTACAATTTTGCTTTCCTTTATCCATTATGTATAAATCAAATAGTCTTTTTAAATTTGCTAGATTCTTTGACTTTTCCTAAATCTAATTCTTCTAACTTATTTATTAAATTATCTATATCTTTTCTAGTATCTATTGATTTTTTTCCTTTTCTAATGTTTTAATTCTACTTTCTAATTTTCCTAAGTTGGGACCAATATCTTTTTCAATTGTATTACAAAATTTCCTTTTTAATATTTCACTATTTTGGTTTTTAACATATTCTAAATTATTTTATAAATTTTTTATATTTTGTATTTATACCTTATAATAATGTTTCTACATTTTTATTTGAATTGTTTCTTTCTAAGTTTTCTCCTAAATTTACGAGTAAATCTACAATACTATTTAACTTTCTATCTTTAGAATGTAAAAGATGTTTCATTTGTTTTATCAAAGTTACAAACTAAAGAAGCTATATCCAAACTGTCATTTCTTCTAAAATTTCCTACAAGTTCTAAATTTAAGTAATCTAATATTTTCGTTAACTAAATTTTTAGATTAAGAAAGAGCTCTGATACCAATTTTTCAGTAAGAATTTGTCTTTCTTTTTATTATATTGCTATTATTTATCATATTCTTTGACTCAACAATTTATCATAATTGCTTGATCCTGTATTTCTCGAATCGGTAATTTATCACAATTGTTTGATTAAGTTTATCATTTGGTTCAAAAACAAACTAATTACTTCATTATTAGTTATCCTTTGAGGTGGATGATCAACATGTTACTGCACGATAACAATGAAAACACGAAAGTGTAAATCAGAAGTAGTGGTTTCTGTAATTGAAATGATTAAAAAAGAAATAACAGAATCCCGGCTAGTGCACATGGTCGGCCAAAAATGTGGCAATAAAAAACTGAAAAAGAAAATCAAGACATTCTCCTATAGGAAGGACGGATCGGCAGCTTGAGATTCTTCAATTTGATGGCATCCTTAGTTAAATTCCCTCCTAGATTCTCAATAGGTTCAAGGGAATTATAACCAGTAAGATTAGACTGCTCGGCCTCGCCAAATCTCAATTTAGAGAACTCGAGGTTGGCTTCGAAAGGTCTCGACTGTACGAGTAATCTTACCTTCTTGATAGCTTTTCTACCTGTTTCAAACCATAAGAGACTTCGTCAATTAGATTCTTCTGAGAGTATAGATCAGAAGAGGGGGAAACCTCTGACAACAAAATACCAATCGTATCCTTCACAATCACTCGCAAAGAACTTCATATGTAGCAAATAGGAAGCTCAACTAAGTCTGGGATGCGGAATATATCACACTAATTTCAATTTGTCTGATAATATGGCAACATGTTTCATAATAGAGTCCTTCAAACAAGTCTTTACATCAAACTTGGAAGACTAGCACCTCAGAGAAATGTGTCATGGCCTTGGCAGTCTTTAAGTCCTTCGAGTCTGACTCGTGATTATCTCTAATCCCAATCCTAGTTGTCAGCTGTAATTCGTCTATAAGTCTTTCTCGAGCCTTGATTCGTGATAATCGCTGATGCTAAAGTTAGAGTCCAGCTGAAAGTCATAGTTCATGATTGGCTTACCCTCCTAAGTAGTCCATATGTCCTCTGAGCATTGACTCTTGATTATCTTTGATATTGAAGTAAGGGGCCAGCTGTGAGTCCTCATGGACTTACCTCTTTTGACTTGCATGATCAAACTCTATTTGATTTGAAGATCAAATAAAGGTGCCAAAGACCTATTGAGGTCCACCTCCGTTAACTCAATGAAGAATTTATATAGCCTTTGGAGCTAAGCTAAGAATGTTAGAATAATTTCAAAAATGTGGGCTTCCCATTTGATTGCAGATTTGATGTCTTATAAAACATGTTAGATGTATAACTCATAATGATACTAGGGTTAAGCCCCCCAATATGTTGAGTGATAACTTGGGCTCGTTTACACATTAGTTATATAGGGTTAAATCCTATGTAATGTGGTAATTTAAGTATGTGGGCAAAAATTATCTAAACTCTAATTGGGATTGGAGTCATTAATGGAATGACTCAATGAGTATAAGAGGCTAGGTCTCCTCTTCTTTCTATGTATTTATTGGTTTGCCCCATTGACGATTGATACTCCTGTGAGGAGAAAGAAGAGGAAAATCTAATATTTGCATCAAAGATGTCTCGCATGTATTTCTCTTAAACTATAAATATAGAATCGTGATTCTTGTTTCTTAGCATGATTATTATTAAATACAACAATTGGTATCAAAATCTGCATGCTAAGATTAGAATCCTTCATAAAATAGCTTTATTTTCCAATAACTACCTTTGAATTATAAAATAATGGACACCAAAATTCCCACTATTGACTTCCCCAAAATGCTCCAATCCACGAAGAAAATAAAATAAAATTTGTGCGCACTTTACAGTATATCTTCCGCAGCATTCCTTTTCAATTCCATGAGATAAAGTGTGATGGATCATGAAACCAAAAGTAATTACTTGGTTCGGAAGCTATATAATCCTCAACCACACCTAATAAAATACCGAATTTGACGAACCACCTTTTAGGATTAATTCCTGAATCTGAATCTATATAACTACTGGATTTTATAAGTGTATGGCCTGGGGGATAGGGTAGTAGGAGGACATAGAACTTGAAAATAAAATCAAACAAACTTTTGATAAAAATATATAATTTATTGAAGAAATATTAAAATTACAAGATTTTGAATACAATTTTTGTAAAGAAAATTAGAAATTTCAAGTAATATTTCTAAGTTTCTTGAAAATGGTTTTTCTCTCACTAAAAACTCTTGAGGAGAACTTCCGTCTTGAGCTTGATTTATACTTGAAGTTCCAGACTCCATTGAGTTCTTTTTAAAAATCTTCAATAGTCTTGAAAATGACATTTACCCAATGTTAGGAATATTGGGCCTAACTCCACCTAATAAAACCGGCTTATTAGGGGAGGATTGCCTTCACCTTATTAAGTGGATCATTTATATTTTTCCAATCAATGTGGGATTTTAATACGCCCCCTCACGCACAGCGTGGACATGCCAAACAACTGTGAACAAATCGATATTGGGTGACACCCAACATTGCATAATTGGGCCTAGCTCTGATACCATGTTAGGAATATTGAGCCTAACTCCACCTAATAAAACCGGCTTATTAGGGGAGGTTTGCCTTCACCTTATTAAGTGGATCATTTATATTTTTCCAAGCAATGTGGGATTCTAATACCCAACTTGGAATAATATCTATCAGCTGGTGAAGGACAATAATGTTTCAACATTTCATAAAATTTTTAATAAAACTGATTAAAATGGAATATCCTTTACTAAAGTTATCTTTATTAAAATTTCTTGACATTATTAGTCTTGCCTTTTGCTTTGGATGATGGTAGAGTTGGTAAAAATAATTTTTGAGGTGGAATGCATAATTGAAATAATTTCTCTCTAGCAGTTGTCTGAACACGTCCAAAAAACTGGGTTTATATAGTCATTTTGAATCCCTTTGAGTTTCTTGATTTATTAATTCATCAATTTCTATACCCTAGTATCCTCCCTCATTACTTTGAGCATAGTCAGTTTCTGAATTATATTTTGTTTGAGAAGTACTTGACTTTGATTTCTTTGAAGTAGATTATGCCAAAGAAGCAATTTTCTCAGAAATAAATGCTAGTTCTTCTAGTGTCTTGCATTGAGAAAACAAAGCTAATAATCCTATTTTTTTGTCGTGTTTTTCTTGTTCTTTCTTTGAAAGTTTTGGTATACCACAGTTCTTTTGTTCCTGAATCCATAAAATAACAACTTTTGGGAAATAATTTGTTTCTTGAAATTTGGACCACATTTGATTTTGAGTCTCCGAATTATAGTTTAACATTAAATTCAGAGTTTGTATTTCGAACCAGATTGAAATTCTAGTAAAAGATCCATGAAATCTTGAAATTGTAAGCGAACTCGAACAAAAAAATTTCTTGAGAATTTAAAAATGTTTTTGTTTTTTTTTTTTTTTTGAATAATTAGAATCCTTGACAAGTAATATTGGGTAAAATCATCTCATCAAATCCAAAATATTCTTATCAAGTTTGAAACCATTTTGGAAAACTTGAAGGGCATGTTTGGTTAAAAAGATAAACCGGGAGTGAGTCACTCGTCTAAAGTAAAAAAATGATACCAAGCATTTTGATAGTCAAAATAATTGAAATGAGATTCAAATGTCTCATCCTTAGATAAATGCATTCTCTTCTCATCCCATGTGTTTTGTCCACAGTCTTCATAAAACAATACTCTTTGAATACTAATTTTTGAAAAATCAATTTGTTTAGGTTTGTGAGGATTTGGAGTATGAGTTATAATGGTGGATCCCGATTTAATAAGGAAGGTTTCACAAAAAAAAAAAAAAAATATATATATATATATATATATATATATATTTTTAATGTTTTAGGGTATAAAATAAAATTGAAAAGTTTTAGGTTTTAGTTGATTTTGTAATTGATAAATTCTGTTAACAAAATGACTTAAATTGATAGTGTAAAAATTCAAGGAGTAATGTGCAATTTATTTAAAAGTTAGTTAAATATGCATGGGGTTTCGAGTTTGGAATAAGGAGGAAAACGGTGCGGATTTTATCTAGACTGTCACAAAGGGTTGGCTCGAGCTACAAAAATAGAAACTGCATCGCTAGACTGTCGCGCCTCCTTCGCTCAAGCAACAACTTATCACTCGATCGTCGCTGAGCTCTCACTCAAGCGACGGGGTTGTACGAAAATATTTTATTTCGCGTTTTAAAGGTTTTTTTCCTAGCCCATCTGTTTTTTACCCTACCTATAAATATTATAAAGTCACGGAATGAGATTTCTTAAAGTTGAACATTGAACAAACATTGTCATGTCATATTCTCTTCATCTTTGAACCTTTCAACCTTTATGTTTCTTTGATATACTATTCTTGGTGGCGAAAAACATCATATTCCTAATCCAAATACCAAACTACTTCTTCCCACATATATGTCAGAGTTGCTGAAGATCGAGAAAGGTAACTGGAGTTCCAGTTGGTGAAGAACGGGCTGTTCTTCGGGTTCCACAGGAGATAAACGATTCCACAGAGCTGGTAGTTGCTGCAGGAAGGCAGAATCCAGAAGAGCTTTGGAAATTGCAGCTGGAATTGGTGTAGGAACACAGAATTTAGAAGAGCTATCGAAATTGCAGTCAGGAGATCAGATAGTACATGTCATCGTCTAGTCTGGTAAAGTGTAAGTTACAACTGCTTATAGTCGAACTAGGTTCATTTCTGATGTCGCTCAAGATGTTTTTGGGTTGCAGTTTTCTCTTCACCTCATCCTTTTCGAGCACGAGGTCATTATGTCTGACCTGTCCCCCGACCTCGTTGCCATTTTCACTTCCCAGAGCTAGGAACCTCTGCTTATTGATTTGTCACCTCCGCCAAGTCTTCTTGTTCAAGAGTTCTACGCTAACATCCATGATTCTAGCGGCTCTTCTTTTTGGGTTTTTCTTCGGGGTCGGGTAGTTAAGATTACACCGAAAGTTATATCTAATCTTATTCACATTTCGAGAGTCGTCCACCCCTTGTTTCCATATCTTACTCTCAATTTCCTTCCTTCGGACACTTTAGTCCGATCCACGGTGTTTAACACACCAATGGAGAGTGGTCCGAGTGCGATACGCACTGGATCTTTACCCACGACTGCCAGATTTTATTGCACATTATGTGCACGAATCTTTGGCCGGTCTCTCACACTTCTTCATTATCGTTGGAGAAGGCTCGTTTCCTTTACGCCTTACTGCGTGGCGATTCTATTGATCTTCCCACTTTCATATGCCAGCAGATCTTGAGTGCTTTTTGTACGACGAGTACGAGGGTTGGGCTACCCTATGCTTGTCTTATTCATAAGTTAGTCACTTCCTTAGGAACTATTTTCCCTGAGGGGGGTCCGAGGTGGGTTTCCCGATCGATTGGCCATACCACTATCGCCCAGAGTCAATCTCATGCTTCACTCGAGCCAGCACAGCCAGTTGACCCGATTATGCCGGCTGATCCCATCGATGACCTGATCTCTTTTGACCTATCTTATTTTTCTTCTGTTCATCCACCCTCCGATATCCCGTTCACTTCTTCGGTTCTTCATCCTCTTCCTCCCGAGTCTGCTCTTTCAGTATATGCTCTCATCGACCCTTTAGTCGCTTTTTTGGGACAGATGATCGTGCTTATCGAGCAGCAAGCTCGTATAATGGCGGAGATCACACAGCTGCGTGCGACAAGTGATCGACTCACGGCCAATGTTGCTTCACTTCGGGGTGTTGTTGGATATGTAAAGCGTGAACTCCGATAGATATGCCATTATTGGGATAGATGATGAGGTGTTCGAGGAGAAGATAGATTTCGATGATGCTGCCGATGCTACATAGATTTAGGCTTACCCCTTGTCATTGTGTAACAAAAAGAAGAGTATATATTTTGTTTGGGCAGTTTTTGGAGTCTGTATCTAGATTTTTTGTGCTTATGTGATGTATGATTATTCTAAAATATGGATGTAATTAACGTTTTGTTGTATATAAAATTGATATCATTGTTTCAAATTGATTTGTATTTTATGTCTGATGGGTCGTTGGGGTGAGACATAGATACATTTACAAATTGATATCATTTTATATCTGATGGGTCGTTGGGGTGAGACAAAGATACATTTATCTAGTACTTAAATACATTGAGAGTTTGCAGTTATGGAGAGCATATGCATATTTGTTTGAGTTCAGTTTCGCTAAATTAAGTTTTTGATATTTTTACAGTGTCAATGTTTTGTTTTGTTATGTATTAGTTTAACTTGTGATTTAAAACTGAAAAATATGATATATGAGTTACAATTGATTAGATGACACCTATAATTGAAATGTTTGAACTTTGATTATCTTTAATCCTGTTTGTCATACATTTTACACTGGTATTTGAGTTGTCTATTTCAGGAAACAGGCACTGCAGAGTTCGTTCAAGACAGGTTGTAGTTTAGGTTGTGTCATTATTTTGAGTCTATAACTTTTATTTTACTACTGTCTTGACATAGATTAGTGTTTTGTCAAAGAATGCCAAATTGAGAGTTTGTTAGGTTTTAGTTGATTTTGTAATTGGCAAATTCTGTGAACAAAATGACTTAAATTGATAGAGTGTTAAAATTCAATGAATAATGTGCAATTATTTAAAAGTTAGTTAAATAGGTCTAGGGTTTCGAATTTGGAACAGGGAGGAAAACGACACGAATTTTCGCTAGACTGTTACCAAGGGTTGGCTCGAGCTACAAAAACAGAAATTGCATCGCTAGACTGTCGTCCCTCCTTCAATAAGCGATAGCCTGTCGTTCGATTGTTGCTGAGCTCTCGCTCGAGCAACAGGGTTATACGAAATATTTTATTTCACATTTAAATGTTTTTTTCCCGGCCCATCTATTTTCTACCCTACCTATAAATATTCTAAAGCCACAGAACGAGATTTTTTAAGGTTGAACATTGAGCAAACATTGTCCTGTTATATTCTCTTTATCTTTGAAGATTTCAATCTTCATGTTTCTTTGATATACTTGGTGGTGAAAAACTTTAGATTCCTAATCCAAATACCAAACTACTTCTTCCCACATATATGTCAGGTTGCTGAAGATCGAGGAAGGTAACTGAAGTTCTAGTTTGTGAAGAACGGGCTATTCTTCGGGTTCCACAAGAGATAAACGATTCCATAAAGCTAATAGTTGTTGCAATAGGGCAGAATCCAGGAAAGTTTTGGAAATTGCAGTTGGAATTGGTACAGGTGCACAGAATTCAGGAAAGCTGTCGAAATTGTAGTCAGAAAATCAGATAGTACATGTCATCATCTAATCTGATGGACTGTAAGTCATGAATCATTTATAGTGAATTGCTAACTAGCAAAATGCCTGGAGTTTTATTCAGTTGAGATTTCTCCGTGATCATTCTTATGTTTTTACTATTTTACTTAATAATTATATGAACAGCGATATTTAAACATACGATTAAATTGACTGGATTGAATAACCATCTAGAGATAATTAATTGGTGACTTGTTGCTAATTAATTAATTTTTTTAATTCCGCATATAATACATATTCACCCTCTCTAGGTATTGTTAGGGTCGAACTACGTAAATTTCAAAAAGGAAAAATATCTTGAAAGCATTCATTTAGAGATGTATACCTATGAACCCATGAAGTCTCCATTTCAAGAACGGGTAAATGAATTGATTTAGTAAAATAATGAAAAGATTTTGAAGGGTTTATTTCATGTAACTTTCCTGATTTGGGTTGAACGACTTTTTTGAAGTTTGTAGGGTAAGTTTTTGGTATAATGAAAATATCTTTGGTTTGAGAAGTTCCAGGTTCTGGAAGGTTCTGGAAGGTTTCAAAGGTTGAGTAAATTTTTGAGAAGTAAAAGAAGAACTTTCTCCTTTTCTTGAACCTTGAATATAATCTTCAGTTGAAAGTATACGAATTGAAGTTTTCTTTTTGTTCTTCTTAGAAGAAGAATCCATATTGAAAATTTCTCTCAATTTGAAAATCTCTCTAATTATTCTCACAACTCTCTTTTTAAGAAAGTTCTTTTCTATATAAACTCTCTTGTGAGGAAGTTTGTAAGAACATTAGATTTTCCTTGTATATCTACTTTTTTAAAATCAAAACAAGACAAAATAGCTTGCCATCTTGCAAAAATTTATTTTGAAACAAAGTTTTTAACATCTTTTTTTTTTTTTAAACATCTTTTGAAACTTTACAACCTATTTTTAAAACAATTTGTTTATTGATCAAATCATCTTGAAATTTTGAAATACGTAAAACTATTGATAAAAATTCTCTTTTGATTGTAGAATAGTTCTTTTTGGGTCCAGTCCACACTCCTAAATGAAACCTAATCAATTGTTCTTGATGAGACTCTTTTAGAATTTGTTTTAATACCCCCACCATACCCTATGTCAGATGCATATGTCTCAACAATAATGGGCGCAATGAATCTATAATTGATAAGCATGGGATGCTTACGTTTTGACATTTTAGACTGCTAAAGTATGCTCAGAGGTCCCCGATTGTCGAATATTTTGTAACCTTTGAAAAAGTGGAGCACAAAGTAGCTTGATATTCTTGACAAAATCGGCAACATAATTGACATAGCCTATAAAATGCTGCAAACTTGTTTTATCTAAAATTTCATCTAAAGACTTATCAGCGAATTTTTGACTTTTTTGAATAGGTGTAAGTGTTCCTAAGTGTATGTCATTACCTAAGAGCTTCATACATGTTGGCAAAGAATAGTTTTCTTAACTGAAACATCTAAACCATTATTCTTAATGATATGAATGAATGTATTGAGATGTTTAAAATGTTGTTCTAAACTTTCTAAAAAATTAGAACATCATCAATATAAACAATGATAAAATTTGAATAAGGATTGAAAATATCATTCATAATTTTTTCAAATTCTGAAGGAGCATTTTTTAGACCGAATGACATAACATTTCATTCATACTGTCCAAAACGAACATTGAAAGCAGTTTTGTATATATCTTCTTCTTTAATTTGAATATGCTAGAAGCCCGACTTCATATCAAATTTAAAAAAGATAACAACTTAGAATAATCTGTTTAACAGATATTTCTTTTGAGGTAATGGATTCTAATTCATTGAAGACCTTTAATGAAGAGCTTATAATTGATAACGAGACGGAGAACCCCTCATTCAATTTCAACAGAATTGTTGATGTAAAAGGTTGAACAGCTCCAATGAAATTTACTTAGCCAGATCAATCATTTATCAAGTAAATCATTGATTTCTTTGATACAATGATCAAACAGTTCTTTGTTCATTTGAATCGGATGAGATTTTGTAAGAATACTTAACTCATGAAAATCAAAGTTGTAAGGAAGTGAAACATGTTTCTTCATATCCCAAAAAAACATTTGGAAAGGGAGAACATATTTCACTTTCAATTTGTTTTTGAAAAAATGAATTTTCTCTTTTGTTGAAGAGCTTTGTAATTGCTTTTTAATTCTTTGAAATTTAATTTCTTTGTTGAGAAATTGAATATGTTTTTTTCTTAAAATTGATATTATTAATGTGTTTTGAAATAGATGCTTCTTTCAAGGAATTAACATCCTTATAAGAACGAGGAGTTGTAAGCTTAAAAAATATTTCTTCGTTAAAAATATTTGTTGTAAATCCTTTGGAACTGGCTTGAAAAGAATAAATTAGAGCAATAAAAAAAAGTTCCATCTTGGCCTAAATCTTTAACTAAATAAAAAATATTTTTAAAGCAAATATTTGAATTACAAATATGAGTTTTAATTTGAAAGTTTATATTGAATATTAAGTTTTTTTGCCACTAGCTAGCACCATAAAGATGCTCATTGATTTTTTCAAAATATTTTGTAGGGATAAGACCTTCCCTAATACAATTTTGATTAGCACCAGATTCAATTAAGATTTTAGTAGTAAGCTTGAATTCTTTATTGACCATAATAGTCATAATGCAATACCATTTTTGAAGTTGAATGCTATTGATAACATTAACCTTTTCTTCCTCTGTTTCAAAATTTTCATGAGAGATTGAAAGAGTATCTTCTTCAGAAGAGGATCTCGTAGAAAAAATTGAAAGTATCGTTGGATATCTCTTGTTCCAAACTTTTGGTTTTCAAGAGAGCAACTTCTATACGAACATCTTTCATTTAATGTTCCAATATTGAAACTTGAGATTTCATCTCATTAATTTTTTAACGTAATTCAAAACATGAGACATTTATAGCAGATGAACTATCAATATTAAATCGATTTAATATGTTTTTCATATTAAATGGAGCTATCGAAGATGTTGAGAAATTTGGAAAAGGAAGAGAGAATTTTTTTCTTGAGGATCTTCAATCTTTTCAATTATATCTTGAATAAGTTCTTCTTTAGTAAGAATATTTATGGTTTTACAATTACACAAACTTCTTTACATTGACTTGAATTGGAATCACAGGATTCCAAGTTTATATCAATGTCAGAGTCTTCTTGATGTTGATAAATAATTTCAAGTTCAGAATCAGATTCTGAACTAAAATTGACTAAATTTAGAAGTTCAAGTTTAAAATCTTCATCAATTTGAAGATTATTAATCCTTCCATTCATAGGACATTTGTTTGAATAATGAAATAATGACATGTTTGATTAAATTTCCAACAGGTATGAAGTTTTGGGAATTCGTTTACTAAAAACTTTGCCATTTGAATTTCTAGATTTTTAATATTTAGAAGGATGATTTTGAAAAAAAAAAAATTTGGAATAATCGCCATTTTTGAAAAGATCTTTTTCTTAAATGAGAAGGAATGTTTTTCTTTTTCATTCTTGAACATGAGGATGATTTTTTCCAAAACCATATTGTTCACACAAAGATTCAAGTCTTTTATGACTTTCAAATCTTTCCGATTTCAATTTTGCTTTGAGTATGAGATCATTACAGAGTGATAATCCTTCCTTATAGACAAAATTAATTATTTCGTCGTAAATAAGGGTATCACAAGGAATTGTATCGTTATTCTGTAGTTTGATAGAGTTCCTTACTCTTTCTACAAAGAGTTTCGGAAGTCTAGAAATGAATCTTTCCAAAAAGATTGATTACAATCTTCTCAAATAAGAACTCTGGTAAGGAACATATCCTTATACCAGCAAAAATCATGAACGTTTCGACAATTAAGATTTAAAAGAATTTCAAATGTTCTATCTTGAAGAAGAACATGAATACCAATAAAATGCTTGAGTATTGAAAATACTAAGGTACACTGAAACCAGAAATTATATTACAGAAAGCAATATGAACATCAATTTCTCTACAGATATATGTTGCATGACATACAGCCATATCTTCGAGTACTTGAATTACTTGATATTCTATTAATTCACAATATTCCATTCGATGATTTCATCACCTGTATAGGAAAACTATTTCACTTTTCCTCATATAACATATAGGGATAAGAAGGACGAGAATAGTAGTTTGGAAGTTTTGAATTTTGACCTTTCAATTTATTAATTTGAGAATGTTCATTTTCAATAAACTGAGTTTCAAGATCTTCTAAAGTATCAATAGTATCGATATTTTTGGAAGATCCTAATTTAGAAATTTTGAAAAACAAGTTCTTTTAAGGCTTTTGAATAAGAAGATAAAGAATCTCTATTTGATCGAGGAGTAAGTTTTGAATCAACAGGTTTGAAAATAGTATCTGAAATCTTTTTCTTCTCCTTAGAAGAGGATACTTCCGATTCTAAATTAGACTCAATTCTATTTAATTGAGCACAAATGGATTGAAAAACAATACTAATATAATTGTTTTGGGATTGAATATTTTTTATATATTTTGCTGTAGGAATAGAATCATCAAACCTTTCAATAGAGATTGGAATTTTCTTGAGAGGTCATGCAATGATTTCAATGTTTCCATGGGACACAACGATCTCTTGCATCAGAGGATGTTCAGATTGAAAAGTTTGACACAACGATTTCAGTGTTTCCATGAGACACAACGATCTCTTGCATCAGAGGATGTTCAAGGAGTTTTCCATGTTTTCTTGTTAACATGGGCATTTTTGAATAGATTTGGATTTTGAAATCATTTTACCAAATACTTTGAAATGTGTTCATTCATAAAAACTTAAATCTTCGGGAAAATCATAATATATATATATATATATATATACACACATACAAATATAAAAAGTATGTGTGTCTTAGATTTCAAGGTCAGCATCTGTGTGTTCCAATTATGGTTATATTTACCTTATTTTTTTTTATTCAATCATATGTAGGATGCGTGAATAAAAACTTTGTGCTTACGCTGGGGTAACCGTATAAAGGAGTTAACTAGGCTTCACTTCACAACATGTGTTTATGGTTTCTGGGCATATTATATTGACTAATAAATTGTTGAAATTATGTGACATGTTCAACTTTACCTATTAAGATAGCACATTCATATTTTGGTGAACTCACTTTTTTTTTTTTTTAATTCTGTTCTAAATTTGAGAGATTCTGAGCTTATGCATAATCATATCATTATATGATATTAGCCTCGTTTGCCGGCTAAACCCAATTGTTTTGCTGTTTTAATTTTAGCATTGTTAGGAATTTATACGAATAAGGAAAGTCAATTACCCTAACAATCAGCCAATCATGTCTACATATATATGCGTTTAATTATGCGTACAAAAAGATAAAGAGTCAAAAGTTTCTATAATTTTTTTATTGATATCAATAGTTGAATTATAACTTTGATTTTATTAAGTTATCAGATTATGATTTGCTATGTAATTATTGTTTTGTGATTGAATATTTTGATGGGCTTTAAGACTATCATTGTTCTCTCATGAAGAGAAATATTTTGAAATAAAAGTGGGTAGTAGCTACCAAAATAGCACACTCATTATTATTTATTCGTCCTTTTAAATAACTAAAAGGGTAAGCATCACATTTTTTTAATTATTGCATACAATATCCTGCCCAAAGGTGTTATCATATATGATGATTTGGAAAATGGCATGAGTTAGTTAATGAGATTGCTTTAGTCTAGAAATCTCCTTCTGTCTAAAGATGATTGTATTTCAAAAACCGATATGATTTTGTTAATTAGTTAGTTTATGATATGTTTTAAGAGTACTTACAACATGTTGTATTGTCAACCAAAATGTGACTTTATAATGATGTACCTAGGCTCTTACCGTAATAATGTTCATATGATTTTGACTTCAATTACAGACTAAGCACATGTTAATTAGATAGGCATGTTATCATCCATTGACCGCATGCATTATGTTTGGATATTAAATATGTTATTTTATGTTTCCACAGTTTAAAATGCATAATCTCATTTGAGTCAATTTTCTGCTATTGAAACTTTGATTGGGAATAATTATGCGAGATGAAAATAAGACGTAGAAATATCACTTGGTCTTTTGGCTTTGGATTTTGCAATGGAGAAGCAGCCTTCTAAACCCACGGATAAGAGCACGTGGCTTAGTATGAAAAGTGGGAAATGGCAATCAAACTTTCTTTGAAGATTATCAAGCACTTTATATATGATTCCATTATAGGTGTTATTCTAGACAATGAAAATGTCAAAAGTTTTGTGGATGCCATAGGAGAGAGATTTATTGAGTCTGATAAATCTGAAACTGGAGATCTAACGGAAAAACAGATGAATATGTGATATGATGGTACAAGTGGAGTTAGGGAGTACGTTATGAAGATCATGCATATATCTTCTAAGCTTAAATCTCTTAAGATTCCCATTGTAGAGCCTTTTCTAGTGTATCATGTTCTAAATAAAATTCTTAACCAGTTTAATGAGTTAAAGGTTGCATCTAATGCTCAGTAGAATAAATGGGAATTTAATGACCTTATTGTTATATGTGTCCAAGAGGAGTATAGGATGTGACATAAAACTATTCAATTACCTTTTCAGCCACCGTAGAACAAATGGTCTTCTCATAACCGTAAGTTTAAGTACCATAAGGGCAATAAGTCACACCACAATCAGCACAATAAAATTTTTGGAGGTTAGTGGTCTTTTGATTTCCAGCAAGCAAACAGGATTGTGAAGAAATAATATAATGGTGTGTAGAGTGTCGAAACCACGAGGACGATGTATTGATCAAGTTAAATCTATGAATACCCTTAATCGAATAGCAAGATTTAATTTAACTAATTAATATCTAATTTAGCAACTCATTCAAAAACTGAGTAAAGACTTATCAAATTCGTGAGATGTATTGCTAAGATGTAGAATCTCCGCTTGTTAATCCGTTTTCAATCCAATAACTTAGAATGATGATTTGAAATCATGCTTGTTGGTCAATGTTCCTATTTTAATTAAATGTTTCTCTTGATAACAATTAAATATATTCCCTCATACTACCTTCCTATCTCTCGATGAAAAATACGAAGATGATAAATGTATTAACGAACTAGAACATCTTTATCAACCATGTAGAACATATAGGTATATCTCTATTCTCTATTGAACCTCACAAAGTTTATTACTATGTACTTAAATCCAATTGTCTCTCTCGATAATAATAAAATTCACAAACAATTCAACTATTGGCCAGATAATTGAAAAGACGGTAAAACCGATAATAAACATCCACACACTTAATCAAATTAATAGCATTCTATTCATTCAAATAAAAACGTCATAACAAGGGTTTATCACATCCTAGCAATGTTTAGTTTAGCCTAGCATGTTGAAATTACAAAAAATCACGTTTAAGTGAAAAGACATAACTCGGATTATTGATAAATTGAGAAGATGAAGACGAATCTTGAAATCTTGAATCTCTTCAATGATTTTTTGATGAATATCCCCATATGTATTTTGCTGTTATATATTTGTAGGAGTCAAAAATTGGTCGAAAATTACGTCCAAATTGGTTTCCAAAAGAGTTCTAATCGAATAAGGAAAGTTGCCTTCGCGCTCAGATTTCTTTGTCTCTGCACAACATTTGGTATTTTCACCATAACTTTCTCTCCCGATATCCGATTAAATAGATTCAAAGTGAGTTGAAACGATAACACAAAGGGCTAAAGCTTTGATAGAAATAAAATTCGGACGTTTACTATGCCAAAAATGGGTCCCAATCTTTGACTAAAAATTTGGAATATAACTTGTACTATTGAGAATTTATTTTGATTATATTCCATTTCTTTTTGAGTTTTAATTTCATCCAATTGTCTCCTAGCAATCTTCAAATTATCATTTTGTGTCCGAATCAACCATTGAATAATTACAATTTGGTCTTCAAACTTTGGATTTTACCCTTTTTCACCAATTTCCTATTCTTTCTTTCGATTTCTCATTCAACCATTGAGCTGTACCTATATAACATAAAATACAACCATTTAGGATATATTTTGCTAAAAGGACTACCAAATATCGATATTTTAGGACCTCAAATAAGTGTATAATATACACTTATGAATCAAACTTCTGGTGGTCCCAAACAAACCATAAAGAAAAATGATCAATGTAATTTTTGCAAAAAGAAGGGTCAGTGGTAGAAATATTGTTTTAAGTTTAAGGTTTGGTTAGAGAAAATGAAGAGCTCCGCAGGTGTCTTCTTGGCCTTAGTTTGTTTTAAGTCTTCCTTTGTAGATATGCCTTTGAATTCTTGGTGGATAAACTCGAAATCTAGTATTCATGTTCCAAATTCTTTGCAGGGATTCATAACCAAATGGAGGCCAAGTGAGAATAAAGTGAGCTTGTGTATTTGGAATGGAGTTCAAGTGAAGGTTAAGTTCATAGAAGTATTGAATTTTTTTTTAGAGTATGGTACCAACAATGAGACAAAATTTAATTTCTATATCGAAACTTGATGCTTTTAGTTTTTCCTTTTGGTAATGAAATGGTTGAATTATTTTATGATTCTCGTTTGATTGTAAATGACCTTTTATGTGATAGTTTATACAAATTACTCATTTTGGTGAAGTTTCTTGTGTTATTAATGTGGGAAAGAAAATGTCTCTAATTCGTGAATTATCCTCTATGTTGTGGCATAAGTGGTTAGGACGCATTTCAAGGGAAAGGATTGAGAGATTGGTAAAAGTTGAGATACTTCCCTCTTTAGACTTATCTGATTTTGACACTTGTATGGATTGTATAGGAGGAAAGCTTACTAAGTCCACAAAGAAAGGTTCAACTAGGAGTGATGGGGTTTTAGACTTGATACATACTGATATTAGTGGACCTTTTACCTTCTACCATATGTGGGAACAATTACTTCATAACTTTTATTGATGATTTTTAGTGCTATGGATTTGTCTATCTAATTACTGATAAATCTCAAGTATTTGAGAAATTCAAGATTTTCAAAATGGAAGCATGGAATAATGTGAAAAATATCAAAGTTGTAAGATTTGACCGCTGTAGCGAGTACTATAGGAGGTACATGAGTTTGGTCAAAACATGGGTGATTTTGTAAAGTTTTTACAAATGTGTGGGATAGTGCCTCAATACTCCATACCAGGGACACACGAGTAGAATGGCATTTTTACAAGAAGTAATCGAACTCTGAAGGATATGGTAAGGAGCATGAAGAGTAGAACAAATTTGCTACAGTATCTATGGGGTGAAGGTTTGAAAACTATTATGTACATTTTGAATAGAGTTTCGAACAAAGTTGTTCCAAAAAACCATTTGAATTATGGATAGAACGTAAGTCAAGTTTCGTTCATTCCAGAGTTTGGGGATGTCAATCTGAGGTAGGATTTATAATTCTCTTAAAAAGAAATTAGACCTAAAATCCTCTCCTAGTTATCTTAGTGAGTAGTGAGTACCCAAACAGATAAAAAAAGATTTAAGTTCTATTGTCCCAACCATGGCACCAAAATTATTGAGTCCATTACTAATGATTTTGGTGATAGTAGGAGTTCTACATTGAAGAAGCTTTTTGTTGAACCGAATCAAGTTGTTGTTTCAATTCATGTAATACATGAAAGAGTTGTTTCTTAGCCAGTTGAGATTGTTAATGAAGAATCAGGACACCAAGAGGAACTTTCAGTTCCTCCAATAATGATTGGATCTGTTTTTGAGCCATAAGTCAAAAGATCAAAAAAGGAAAGGAGGTCAGCATTGCCCAGTGATTGCATTACGTGTTTATTGGGGAATAATTTTAATATTGGGTATATTGTTGATCATGTTACTTTTAATCAAGCATTGACAAGTGCTAAGTCACATAAATAGATAAATGCTATGAAAGATGAAATGCATTCTATAGAAAAAGAACTTCTTCCAGATGCTAATGCTATAAATAACAAGTAGATCTTCAATAGCAAATTGGACTCAAAAGTGAGTGTTGAATGAAGTAATGCTAGATTGGTGGCAAAAGGGTTTACTCAATGAGAGGGCATTGACTATATTGAAACATTCTCACCTATTTCGGCCAAACATTCTTTTCGAATTATCATGGAACTTATGGCACACTATAATTTAGAGCTTCATTAGATGAATGTTAAGATAGCCTTTTTGAATGGAGATCTTTTTGAAAATGTTTAAATGAGACAACCAGAAGGTTTGTTGTGAATGGAAGATAAAACTTGGTATATAAGTTGAGCAAGTCCTTATATATTCTCAATCAAATATATCAATAGTGGTATTTGAAGTTTGACGTGGTTGTGACTTCTCTTGGTTTTGTTGAAAATACATCGGTGCATTTATCTTAAAACCACTTGGAGAAGTTTTATTTTTCTTGTCTTGTATGTTGATGACATTTTGCTTGCAAGCAGTGATTTGGGATTACTTCATGAGATACTGGTCTAGATATAGCCTACGCAATCAGTGTTCATAGTAGGTTTCAGCCGAATCTAGGGCAAGAGCATTAAAAAGAAACTAAAAAAGTTTTAAGTACATGAAAAAAAAATTGAAGGTTACATGCTTACTTTCCCGAGTTCAAAATTCTAATATTGCTAGATGTCAAGATGATTTGAAAGAAACCTCGGGTTATATTTTCATTTTGGCTGGTGGTACTATCTCTTGAAAAAGTGTTAAGCAGAATCTAGTGGCATCTTCTACTATGCAGGCTGAATTTGTGGTTTGTTATGGAGCCACGGTCCAAGCTGTTTTGTTAAGAAATTTTATTTTTGGACTAAAAGTTGTTGATTCCATCTCAAGGCCAATAATAAAAGTTCTAGTAGGTCAAAACACATTGACATCAAGTATTTGGTGGTTAGAGATAGTTAAAGAATGGTACATGAAAATAGAGCATATCAATACATATGTGATGATTTTAGATTAACTAAGGGACTCAAATTCAATAATTAAATTAATTATTTAATTGTTTCAATCTATTTATCTAAATAGGTTTAGACGGCCTAAATTGCTAAACACTTGAAACATATTTACATATAATATTAGATATTATATAGTAAGTCATTTATATGATGAGTGTTTTATTAGTGGATGATTATGGACTTGATCATGTGGATGTGTTGAATGATTAATGTTATTCTTGTTGTTTTATGGGTCTGTGAGCTCTTATTTATTTTGGACATGCGAGTTCGTTGTAATTTTATGGGCCAACATGCTAACTAATATATGATACAGATTGCAGCTGGACTAATTAAGGAAACAAGAAGAGGATGAGACAATAGAGATGTAGCATTGTATAATTATGACGATGAGAGATTTGTATGCAAAAATCCCTCGTTAAAATATTAAGTCATATCTATATTCGACTTTCGTCATTATAGTGAAAGATCAGAATCATCAGTCGTAGCTTGTCTATTAGGGATATGTTTGACATTATAAAATATTAGATATTTCTGAACGATGGGTTTGATTTAACTTGTTGAGTACACTCAAGACGATAAATTTTAGAGGCATGTTAAGTTAACATATATGATGCGTGAAGACAAAGATTTGTCAGTTTAATAATCTGAGAGTTGTATGGAGATATAATTGATAATAGTATCTGCCCAAATGTTTTATTAGAGCTTGTTAAGTCTCAAGATTTTAATATACCAAATGGGATCCTAGCCTACTGGAAGTCAAGTATGGATTCTATAAATTTATATGAGAGTGTTATAAATTTAAGTTAAACAGTGGGAGTATAATTAGTTTAATAAAAGATCATGTTAAATTAATTGGTGCATACTATATATCATTTTTTTACTTTTCATCATTTATATTTATTGAATCATGAGTAACCATATTTATTTGAGAGACATACTGGATGCTTAACAAAACAAACCAAATTTTCTTGATTGGCATCGCAATCTAAAAATTGTTCTTAGGTATGGGAAAATTGGTTATATCCTTGAGTAGCCCTTTTCAGATATACCTGCTGATGATTTGACAAAGGAATAGGTAACTGTTATAATAAACACAGTGATGACGATAGTACTACAACATGTGCGATGCTTGCGACTAGGTCACCTGAGTTACAAAGGCAACATGAGAGTATATATGTTAACACATGATTTTTTTATCTCAAGGTGTTGAATAATGATCAATCACGTGTAGAACATATGGGATTTCATAGCAACTATACCAGTGCATAATGACAGAAGAATCTTCAGTCAGTGCTCGTGTATTGAACATGTGGACTACATTGAAAAGTTGTCTCAATTGAGTTTTGAACTAAGTATATACTTGGTTTTACAATCTCTGCTAAAGAGTTATTCATGGCTAATTATGAATTTAACATTAATAAACTTGAATGCACACTCATTGAGTTGTTGAACATGTTTATGACTGTTAAACCTGATATCTAAGTTTGTAGTGGGCAAATCTTAGTCATAGATTTTTCTAGCGAAGTCTAAAGGATGTTTTAGGAAAATAGCCAAGATAGATAAGACATTTAAAACGAATAAGGACAATACAAAATCTAATGACCCTTATTATCATTTGGGAATAATAGGTCATTGGAAAAGAAACTGCAAGACTTATGTCTACTTCATTAACATATTGGATATTAGATACGAGTAAAGGTTGTTGCATTACCTGTAGGAGCATACTTCTTTCCATTTCTTTTAGGCTTAGTATTTGAATTAGAGAAATGTTACTTTGTACCCACTATTATCAGAGCATTAAATAAATTTCATATTTGGATATGAATTATTTTAAGGACACTTGTTGTTCATTTTTATCTTGATGTGATCTAAATGGTTATGATAAATTACAAAATGACATGTATATTCTAAATATTGAGTATTCTATAATGAGTATATAAATTGAAAGGCGTAAAAATAAGAATCTGAATAACACGTATATTTGACATTGCAGATTTGGTCACATGAATGAAAATGCAATTCCAAAATTACATAGATATGTATATTTGGATATGTATGTGGACCTATATCAATTAATGCTAGATCAAGTCTCCCTTATCTCATCACATTTACTAACGACTACTTCAGAAATGGTCATGTATATTTGATAAAATTCAATCATGAGCCTCTTGATATGTTCAAGGAGTTTAAGTTAGAAATAGATAAACCAATATGCAAATGTATTCTCACACTAAGATTTGATCGATGTTGAGAATATTTAAAGAGAAGAATTTTAGATTATTTAAAAGAAAATGAGATTCTCTCGCAGTGGATTCCTCCACATACACTGCAACATAATGGTATATATGAAATGATGAATCATACACTATTAGATATAGTACAATTAATAACAAGTCATGCAAACCTTCTAAAATCGTTGTAAAGGTCATGCACTTATTGCCACATGCTACACACTAAATAGTCGACTAAATAGATGAACATGAGTTTGATTCCACACCTGCTGGGAGACATACTCTTTGAACATGATATAGAGAATCCTAAAGACACTCTGACTCAGCGTAAATCAAGTAGGACCATTCGACCTCCTAGAAGGTATGAGTTCAAATTTAATAATCAAGTATTATAAATTGAAAATGATTAACCTACTAATTATGCTTAAGTAAAATCAAGTATTGACTCGAAGAGATGGAAAAAGAACATGAAATCCGATATGAACTTAATGTATGCAAACAAGGTTTGGACCTTGGTCGACACATATATTGTAAATGAGTTTACAAGAAAAATGTCAACATGGATGAAAACATTCATACATACAAAGAAAGGCTAATAACAAAAGATTATAAACAAAGACAAGGAGTTGACTTTGATGAAACCTTTTAGCCTGTAGCCATGCTAATGTCCATTTGAATTTTGCTTATAATAGTTGCATACCATAACTATGAGTTATGGCAAATGGATGTCAAACTACATTCCTTAACTTGAACTTACAAGACAAAGTATACATGATACAATCCGCAGGTTTTGAATCCAAAGAAACCAACAAGATATGCAAGCTTGATCAATTCATATATGGATTGAAACAAGCATCTTGGAGCTGAAATCTTCGATTTGATGAGAAAATCAAAATGTTTGATTTTATTACAATTGAAGACAAACTGTGTGTTTACAAGAAGATAGTGAGAACATTGTCGCATTCCTAATATTATATGTAGATGACATATTATTAATAGGAAACGATGTCTCTATGTTTCAATTTTTGAAATTATGGTTGTCATATAATTTTTTCGCGATAGATATGGAAGACGCAACTTGATCTATTAAGATAGATGTAGAAGATTACTTAACTCATCCCAATCTATATAGATAAAACTTGAAAAGGTTTTATATGGAGAAAATGAACTAAGAGTTCATGAATATACTGATGCTAAATACCGATACTAACTACTAGTCAGACTAGAATGATAGCATATCTTAAATGTACAAGCCTTGTACATTTAGAAAGCAACAAGAGTTGTGGTCCGAATTAGGAAGTTCATCAATGAAGTTGGAGTAGTTCCCAATATTGTTGATCATATGCTTTTGCATTGTGCTAAAAATAGAGTCATTGTGCAAGCGAAAGAACTAAGGTCTCATCAATGATCCAAACATGTATTAAGATAGTATAATTTCATTGGAATGATGATACAAAGAAATGGCGTAAGGAAAGAACGAATTCCCACAAGTTATTAAATTGCAGATCCATTGACAAAGAGTTGTCGCAGTATAAATATGATCATCATGTAGACTCTTATGGTATAAGATAAATAAGTGATTAGATCTAGTGCAAATGGGAGTTTGTAAGTGTTATGTCTTAGGTCCAATCAACTTTGGACATAAACACTTTTAATATATAATTGATGCATATTTATGGCAAGATTTATTATTAAATTGAATTAATATTCCAATAAATTAAAAAATAGAATATGTAGATTCAAGTCTTTTTAATTTTTTAATCACAAGGAGTTGTGATTGTGAGATATAAATTACATATAACTGAATTTTAAATCATCTGTGGTCGTAAGTAATAACGAAATACGGATATCGTTATTATGGATAGATCATCACATGTGACATTTCTTACTTGTGAAGTAAGTAGTTGATCTCACAAGTTAAAATGTGGTGACACTTAAATGAACACGTGAATATTTTATTATAGAACAAAATATTGGAGACCCGTTGAAGAGATTCCACATGGATAACTATTTGAGTGTCAGTGTTTAATATCTAACGTTCGGTAGTGTAATTAGTTATTTGACTTGAGGTCATCATAGTGTCTTATATGAAAACAGTCATACTTTGGTGATATTAGATGTTGCTTTGTCAAGGGTCTCTAATACAGCATCATTCGGGTATGTCAAGAATCATTTGAAGGTTATGAATGATCAATAGAGGATTCGTCACTCTTAGATAGTAAGAGATTATAATCTACATTTCATGCAATTAAGTTAATAATGAAATCTTTTGCCAAGATGTACTCATAAGTCGAGAAAGAGTTTTCGACTTACATTGACTTAATAGTGGGAAGAAAGATATGATCGATAATTGAGATTGACACACATCCATATCTCGTAATTGATAGGATCATATTAAAGAAAGGATTATAGTTTCAAGATAAACGAACAAGTTTAATTTTGTCATACCACGTGACATTTTTCGTCATATGTATTACTCTCACATATTGCTAGATGTCAATCTGAGACGATGGATGTGAATTGATGAAGAATTAAAAATGGGTATTTTAATTTATCAATTTTGATTAGATAAAAATAATAATTCACGTCGTTAGATATCTATTTTAATATGTTTCTGTGTTATTAATAGGTTAATCATGAATTGTTACCTTCTAGGAGATCAAATAGTTCTACTTGATTTACTCTAAGCCAGAGTGTCTTTAGGGGTCTCTATGTCTTGATTAAGAGTTTGTTCATCAATGGTTGTAGGATCAAATTCAAGTTCTTCTAATTGGTCAACAGTATCTTTGGATGCATGAACTTTTTCAAGTTCTAATTTGTTCACACTACCCTCTCCTAGAATAAACTCTTTCTCTAAGAATACAACACGTCTTGAGATGAACACTTTATTCTTGATGGGGTTACAAAATTGATATCCAATAGTTTCTTCTGTATATCCAACAAATATGCATCTATCATATTTAGTCTAAAGCTTATCTCATTCAGTGCGCTTTATATAAACGTTACAACCTTAAACTTTATATATGAGACAAGTTGGGCCTTCTACCTTTTCATAACTCGTACTGATTTTTAACAACTAACTTAGATAGGACACAATTTAGTGCATAGTAGCAATAATCAGTGCATGACCTCAAAGTGATATTGGGAGATTTGCATAGCTCATCATTGATTGCACCATGTCAATATTGCGTGATTCCTCCATTCAGATACACCATTGTGTTGCGGTGTACGTGGCGGAATCACTGCGAGAGAATCACATTCTCTTTTAGACAATCTAAAAATTTTCCTTTCAAATATTCTCCACTTCGATTAGATCTTAGTTTGAGATTACCTTTTCCTATTTGTTACTTTACTTTTAAATTGAATTCCTCGAATTTTTCTAGTGCTTCATACTTGAACTTCATCAAGTATACATAACCATGTCTAGAATGGTCATCAATAAATGTAATTAAATAAGAGAAACCACCACTAGCAGTGATTGACATGGGTCCACATACATCAATATTACGCAAAATAATTGTGCAGCCTTTCTCCTTTTTCCAGTAAAAGGGAATTTGGTTATCTTGCCTGTAGACATTATTCGAACTTGTGAAATGATTTAAAATCAATGGACCCCAAATATCCATCTCTATGTAATTCGGAAATGCAATTCTCATTTATATGACTCGGTCTACAGTGCCAAAGATATGTATTATTTAGGTTATCACTTTTATGCATTTTATTTCCTATACTCATAATAGATGACTCGGTATCAAGAATATAAATGCCATTTTGTAAAGTACCACAACTATAAAAGATCTCATCTCGATAAAAGAAATAACAATTGTCCTTAACATTAATTGAAAAAATACTCACACCCAATCATGAAATAAAAATAATGTTTTTGGTAATGGGGTAACAAAATAACAATTCTCTAATTCTAATATTAACCCACTAGATAAGAAGTGTGTTCCTACAACAAATGTAGCAATTCTTTCTCCATCTCCCATACGCAGGTCAACTTCTCTTTCCAGTGGTCTACTTTGAGATTGAGGACTATGTAAACGAGTTTATTTTGACACTTATCGTGAGAAATGAAAAGCAAAACAGATTATTTCTTACTTACTGCCTAAAGTGTTCATGCATGGAAAACTTTTAAACTTTTTATTTATTTGGTAAATATTTACTTGTCACTATTCACGTAATAAAATAGGCATATGTATGGATTCGCTCAGCTTTTTTTTCTTTTATATATTCTTTTGGAATTATGTTAATGTTATGTTATTGTCCAGAAGTAATTTTTTTCTCATGAGAAATTCATTGGTAGTTTTTGTTAATAGTAAACTGTATGTTATAATAAAAAAATTATTCTTAATTTAATTTTTACATTTTCCGCAAAAAGCATAGTTAATTAAATTATTATTTAAATAAATTTTCAAATATAACTAAGGAACAATTGTTCTAGCGGCGTTTCGATCTATACTGGATTGAGACCTTACAATAGCTGCTTGGAAGTCCCATATCTTTCTACATGTGATTATCCATATCTTCATGTTGATTTTGTAACTCAGGTGACACGGCTACAAGCATCACACATATTGTAGTATTATCTTTATCATTGTGTTTATTATAAGCAGTCATATCTTCGTAAGTTGATTTCTCGGTAAGAGTCTCTAGAAAGGGTTGTACAAAGACAATCAATTTTTTCATGATTGAGAACAATTCTTATATTGCAATGCCAATCGAGAAAATTTGGCCCGATCAGTTTGTTGGCATCCAGTATGTCTCTCAAATTCATATGGTTACATATGATTCAAAACTATAAATGATGAAAAGTAAAGAATTAATATATAGCAAAATGCATTGCATAATATGGACTTTAATTAAATTAATTACACTACCACTTTTTAAAATAAATTTATGATCATCATACATAAATTAATGGAATCCGTACTTGATTCTCATTGGGTTGGAATTCTATTTATTATATTAAGATATTGAGTGTACTCAAAAACATTTGAGTAGATACTATTATCGATTGAATCTCTATACAACTCTCAAATCATGAAGCTAACAACTTTTCTGCTCACACATCTTATGCGTTAACTCAATTTACCTCAACAATTTATCTCTTTGAGTGTATTCAACAAAAGATAAATTTTATTTAAGTTGAACACATCATTCAGAAATATCTAATATTTCATAGTACCAAACATATTCCTAATAGACCAATCTTGAGTGTACTCAACAAACTGAGATGATATAGAACTCTCGTTTTTCACTATAACGATGAAATACGAAAAACAAATTGACTTAATAATTTACAGAGAGATTTATCATGCAAAGGACTCATCATAATAATTATACGTATTTTATCATACATCTAGCATGCAAATAAACATACATATAATAGTATGAACGATTATGGACTTATAGTATCTAACCTTCCAGAGCCAAAGGGAAGACTAGTTGGTCAGTTCCTATGGTGCATTGCATAGACTCATGCAATGCACCATCTCCACGGTATCCTCTTCTTCTTGCTTCTTTAATTAATCCAACTGCAACATGTATACAATACTAGTTAGCACATAGGCCTAATGAATTTGGACATGCAAGCCCATAATAATAATAATAATAACGGACTTGTGGCTCTAAAATTAATAAAAAGCTCACATGCCCAACAACAAGAATGAAACCAATCATTCAATACTTCCACGTGATCGAGTCCATAATTATCCACTAATTAAACATTCATCATATAAATACATTCATGCATAATAACTAATATTATATGCAAACATGTTTCAAATTTCTAGCAATTAAGGCGTCTAAACTAATTTAGACAAATGGATCTAATCAATTAAATAATTAAAATCAAATTTCAATTAAATATCAAATTAGAGGTCAGCTCTACTTCCGAAATTATAGGACATAACTATTTAATAAAAACAAATTCTAATTAAATACCAAATTAAAGTCTAACTCTAATTCTATATAAAAAAAATTAGAGCGAGACAATTTAGTTAAAATCAAAATCTATTTAAATATTGAATTAGAGTCCAAATCTAATTAAATTTATGGTCAAAGTTTACTATTTTAAGTTAAAATCAAATTTATTCAAAAATTTTAAAAAAAAATCGCGAATTTAAAGTAAAAATGTATTTTAGGTCAATTGAAAATGTAGGTCAAACTTTTTCAAAATCAAATTGAAATCTTTTTTTCAAAATTGCATTGAAAACCTCTTTAGGAAAAAAAAAAATTGCATTTTAACCCAATTTACAATTATAAACGGGGACCCCCAATTTCTAAAATTGAAAGCAAAAATTGCATTTTGACCCTTGATTTGATATTGCAAGAAGAAGCCTGCAATTTCACAAATTACATTAGAAGCCCTCGCCTCAAACCAAAACTCCAAACCCTGCAATTTCACAATAGGCGTACTTATTGTCTACCGATATGAACTTCATGAAGTGACATGCCACTAGGGGCTCTTTCACCAACTACAAGAGTAATTTACCTCTTGGATGATACTATCACCTATGAACCCAAAAACAGGGGCGGAGCCAGCCTCTTGAAATAGGGGGGTCCCAGAGTTGAAGGAGTGGGGGCTCACAGGGGTTCGGGGGCAGCGCCCCCGAAATTTTTTTGGGTTTCTTCCTTGTTGCCTTGCACTTCTAATGTATTTTCTATATTTCATAGCATTTACTTAAGTAAATAATTGGTTTTACAAGTGCTCATTTTTTAAAGAGGTGTTTTTCATTGTATAACTGTAGCTGAGTGTGAAAGATCATGATGTGAAAACTTAGAGGAAATAAATTTCGTCCTTATACTTGGTTGGTTTACTGTTCTTTGGACTTTGGAGATCTATTACCCTAAATAGAAAGTGAAACTGAGAGAAAAATTAATGATCTTTAGAAGTGTCATTCATTTATTGAAATATTAACTCGTAGTGGAACTGTTAGACATGAGAACTAGCTAATATTTTCGAATATTAGGATTCATAAATAAATATTTTTTCTCTATAATTTCTTAAATTAAAACATATTGGTTGAAGTTTTTAATTTCAAATGTCATCTTTCTCATCCAATGTTATCATCCATTTTCAGAACCATATTTGAGAACATATCCGATAATTACTTTTAACACTAATACCAATACAAAATGGTAATAAAAAAAAAATTGTCAAAAAAAAAATTTTTTTTTTTGGTGGGGGGGGGGGGTCCAGGACCCCCCCTGCCTCCGCCCCCTGCGCAAAAAGTTAATGTCATATTTTTGGGCATATGTATACCCTCTCATGCTTGTATGAGGAGTTGTTGCATATTTGAGCTATGCTCCGCTATATTCCTCATGTTGGCAGCCATTTCTGTCACCTTTCTTGCGAGGCAAGCTGTGACACTACTGCCTCTACGATGAAAAGGTCCGAGGTGGGTGAAATGAGTTTGGATGGCTTCTTCTTCAGTGACCTCTTGCTCTTCTTGAAATTCTTTCTTTTTCACTTGCACTCATGGTAGATGGATGCGTCTTTATTCAAAGAAAAGGTAATCTAGGATAGATTTTCTCCTTAAATCGTCATTTTTCAAGGAAGAATCAAGACACCCAGTAGCATAGAAAACTTAGAACCTTATACCTTTGAAACTTCCACCTGTTATTTATTCAAGAACAAAACATTTTTCAAGAGATATAAAATAATATCACGACATTTTTCCCCCTTAAAACTCTACCAAACTACAATTTCATATCCCTTCAAGCCCTACTCGAAATTGCTCCTTTCTTTCAAGCCTTAAAGAAAAATATATCTTCTCTTCTCGAAATTGCTCCTCTCAGTAGGGGCACAATTTATTGATGCTGAACGTCGAGTTTTTTATTATTGATTTAATGATGATAAAAATATAAAATAATATCACAACAATACTAAAAATGATATAGTTTATAATTACACTTGTTCCTTGCGAGTTTTTATACATTGATATCGTTGTACAATAATTTTATTATCGAACTTCAAAAATATATCTCTCTATATAAAAAATAGTGCTATCATTTGTAAAGCCCCGAGAATTTTATAAAATAGAATTAATTGTGTCCAATACTATATTTTATATATTCTTTTAGTTGAATGACTATAGAGATATAAGTTTTAAACTTTTATTTTTTCGGGGTCAAATAATTAAATTTTAATAGAGATAAAAATAGTATATCAATATTGGACTCGTTGGATAGCTCGTAATTAATCATCTATTTTAGGCTCAAGAAACAGTCGATTCGGATAAGCGTGGCCATGTTATCGAGATCGAAAGACATTGTCTTAAATTGCAATTTACTCGAGTTAATTAATGAATTTAGAATTTACGGGTGACATAGAGCAAGTCTATTGGTAAGTTGTTAATTGGGTTTTATTAAATAAAATTTTTTGTTTTTTTTTAAAGGAATTATGGGGCAGCCACGTGTGTAGAGAGGTCATCAATTAATTTTATTTTATTATTATTTATTTGCCTTGATTTTGGAGATAGGGATAGGCTACCACGTGTATGTTGGATAGGAAAGGAAGTAAGTTTTCATTGTATGGATTACCGGGATTGGGATTCTATTTGGGGGGAAAACAAGGCATTTTGCGTATTTTAGGCCTATCATAATTCAATTTCCCCTTTTCAAGCTTAAATACCATACAAAAGAAATCATTATCAAGCTAAAGAGGAAAAGAAAAGATAAGAACTAGATACCTGTTACGGTGGCAGCAAGTAGAAATTAAAGTTTCGGAGCATGACTTTGGTTTTACTTTTCAAATTTATTTGATCTAACGAGGTAGGATGACGAGGTGTAAGTGGTTTGTCCAATTTAATTTTTATTTCTTCATGTTGATAAATATTATGCTAATGAAAGTTATGATATGATATGATATGAAATGACCATCTGATACCAAAGATATGATATATTATGAGTTTTTATCAGTTTCTAAAGATACGATATAACGGTATGATTTATTTTGACGGATGATTTAATATTTTATAGGAAGTGCACCATTTTTTGTGTCTTATTGAGGACTCTCATATACTTACTATTTTTCTACTCATCATAGGTTATAACGAGTCATTGGTTGGTGGGCGATGAAGTGCAGTCGTGGTGCCAGGATTTAGGGGAACCAATAAAATAATCTGGTATAATAAGACATTTTTAATTTCTGCGATTTCTTAGTTTATTTCATAAGAATTTATTTGGAATTTTAAGACATATTTTATTGGGTTATAAATTTAAATCTATGTTATATTTTATTTGGTTATGAGTTTCTTCTATTATTTAAATTGTGGTCGTTGTTTACATATACTTATACTAATGAACTTAATGGTTTTCGTAGCGATTTAAAAATTAAATTTTGGGTCGTTACAGTTTGGAATCAGAATTTTATGTTTAATATATATTCAGAATTTGAGTTTAAAAAAAAAAAAAAAAGAATGAGCAGTGATGAATAGTGATAGTCTGTCACTATTTATGACGAACAGTGGAAAATTTTGAAAAAAATACATATAATATGCATATATAATTGGTTTTACACCAGAGGAGGGAAAGAGGGAAACGTAATGTATTTGTATAGCTTAGAGCTAGGCGAAAATGTAATTTCTGATATCCCTCACGATAAGGAGGAATTTATTAAATATAATTTAATAGAGAGTCTTCACGATAAGGTTATTGTGAATACTAAGTACGAACCAGCCTACGAGATCATGCTTAAGTGTATTCAAGCAATTGTATTGCCAAAAAGAAATTAATAAATAAAAATAAAAATAAAATCCTGAGTCGTGCCTTCTATCCTAATAAATGGGACTTTTTTAAAAAAATATCTGAAATTGTAAAATAGTCATTTAGTTATGTGTGTGTATGTATATATACACATGTATATAACTTTTAGAAATGCCCTCTTAAAAAAATTAAAATGAAAATAACGATGTAATATTAGAATTGGACTTTCACATTTAAATGCTACGTGTAATAAATACTTATTTGTTTAGTTGTTTCTTTGCGTAATGTTTGTTAATAATAATAATAAATAAATAAATAAATAATAACATTTTTATGAAGATATATGAATTTAAGGATGATGTAAATTTAAAGTTCTTAAATGTGTAAAATCTTTGGCACTCAACGAACACCCTCCGATGACTCTAAGATATGTGAAAGGGTAAGAAGAGAAATTTATTCAAACATTTTGTAAAATTTATATCTTTTAAATTGTCTACTTTTTTTAAATGTTAAGACATGCATATTTTTCCTCAATAATTCAAAATATGTATTAAGATAGTATATATATATATATATATATATATATATATATAACATATTAGACTTAGTATTGGTATGTGACGGGTGAATTAATACTAATTTTAGGACATGACGCCACCTACCTACATGAATTTGATGCGTGACTTATTGTGGGCGATATAAGAGTTGAGCAGACAGAATCAAGCACCACTACCGCAAAATGCATCTTCGTTTGTCCCTGGAGCTACTTCAGTGGTTGAGCAGTTTTGTAGGTACAAGCCTCCTACTTTCGACAGTGGTTCCGACCCACTAGCTGAGGAATGGATTAAAGGTTTGGAACGCATCTTTTGACACATTGCTTGTACGAAATAACAAAAGGTACTATACGTAAAGTTTATATTTGTTGGAGCAACTAGTCACTGGTGAGAATCTATCTCACGCATTAAGGCCGAAGAGCAGCAACATAACATGACTTGGGAGCAGTTTAAGGATGAAGTGATGTCTAAGTACTTTCCACAGGCTTTGAGAGACTTCAAGGAATCATAGTTTTTACAGCTCAAATAGGGCAACTTGTCGCTTACTGATTACGAGATGCAGTTTGAGTAACTCTCAAGGTATGTCACACACTTGGTAAATACAAAAGTTAAAAAGATCAGGAGGTTCGAAAATGGACTACGACCTAAGATCGGCATGATTATTATGTCTCATTATTTCACTTCGTATCGTGAAATGTTGGAGAGAGCTCATACTATTTCATATCAGATGACTACATTTAAACAGCATGCCCAGCAGGGCAAGGTGTCATTGGGAAAAAGAAAGTGGAATGATTAGAGCAAGGATAAACATAACTGGCAAAATAAAAGACAAAGCGCAATAGTTAGTATCAGTGGGACGGCGGAAGTATTACACCGTGTCCTAAGTGTAATAAACTTCACGACGGTGAACGGTGAATGCTTATTTGGAAAGAACATGTGTTTTCGGTGTGATAAGATGGGACATATTACTTTAAAATGTACAGAGCCTTCAAAGAAGAAGAATGACGATCAGGACAAGAACAAAAAAGAGAATACCCAAGTCTTTGCACTGAATCAGCATGAGACAGAACAAAATATGAATGTGATAACAGGTATCTTATTATTATCTGAAGTAAAAATTTATATTCTCGATTTCGCATCATCGATCACTAAATCTAACACTATAATTATGAAAACAGGTATTCTATCATTATCTGATATACCTGCTTACGTACTTTTGACTTTGAGGCTACAAATTATTTTATCTCTAAATCATTTGTCGCTAGGTCTAACTCTATATGTGTAAAAATGAATAATGAATTAGAGGTTAGCATTCCTTCAAGAAGAACTCTTTGCACAAATCAGATGAATCTATAAAGTTAGAGATTGACGGGAAAATACTACGACGGACTTATACCTTTTGGAAATGAAACATTTTGTTGTTATTTTAGGTGTGGATTGGTTAGGACTCAATCATGCAACCATACATTGTTACAAGAAAAAAAAACAGTTATTTCATAGACCGGGAGAGGAGGACTTCCGTATCATTAGAGCAAAGTTCAAGTCTGTACCTCGCCTTATATCGGCTTTACAAGTGGAGAAGATGATAAGAAAGGAGTTGTGCCAGGAATTCTTAGTTAATTTCACCGGTTCCGAGCATACAGAAACAATTGTTAATGATATTAACGTTGTATGAGATTTAGTAGATGTATTCCCAGAAGATGTAGCAGGCATTCCACAAGATAGGCAAATGAAATTTACAATTGACTTGGTTCTCGGAATGGCACCAGTATCTAAGGTCCCATATCGAATGGCACCGAAAGAACTTCAAGAATTGAAGTTACAATTGGAAGAGTTGCTGGAAAAAGGTTTTAACTTTCCGATTTTGATTATTTGTAAACCTATAAATTGGGTTTTATAACTTCGTTCACCTCATGATTTTTAACCAAAATAAATACAAAATACAAAATTTTCTCCTCTATGATTCTATCTCAATTTTTTGTATGCTAATTTTCAACATCCTTCTATGTGACATAATTCTGAAAAGCTAAAAAACCTATTTTTGCAGGGTGATAAATCCCCGCATATTTACCAAGATAAGCCTCACAGGTAAAGAGGAATAGAAACATGCCTCATTTGAGTAGAGGTCAGATAGCCAAAGTATAGTATGCCAAATCCAATGCTTAAGGGGTTGCTTCTATTTACAGCTAAACCATTTCTTTTCAGTAAAGCAAGATTTCATCAATCTGTAAACCTTTATCGTAATTGTCATTACCTTGCCCTACATTATGAAGACAATGCTCAAACTCATCCAGAGGATATAAAATTTCAAGTGAATTTATCGCTTGTTTAGTTTAAATATGAAATGGTCCTTTGAATATAAAATGTCCACAACCCTTGATCAAGATTATACCTAGCAGCTTATAAAATTTTCATATTCAGAATTCAAAGTGGCAATTAGCAAATTACCGGAACAGCATTGCCAATTTAGAGATTAATCGAGCATTTACCTCACATAAATAGAAGAAATCTCTAAGTACTATAGTTGTTGTACATTAAAGTGAACGGGTGAAGAACAAAATGAAGACATGGTCGATAGTAGCCCAGTTCAGGAATATCGACCACATATAAGGAAATGCAGGTTACGAGTCTAAATGCGTCACCAAGACCCAGCTATGCACAATTTACAATCATAAAGAGCCTTAAAACACATTCAAAACCGCTTCTTTTGTTCTTATACATCGCTTGAACAAGTTATTAAGCTGACAGAAAGATCTTACACATTTATATACCTTTCATATTGTGCACTTTTATTGGCATTGCTTAGGAATTGAAAAAATGTTGGATGGAGAAATGTGTGTTTTTTTAAAAAAAACTGTCTAATCATACTACGATACGTGACACAATGTAAAAAATAATATCAAATAAAATGTACATGTAGCATCATTGATTCATTAAACTCTCGTCTTCAATAATATGTGTGCATACTAAGCACTCGTTTGGCTCTCATTATTTGATATTATAATTTTTAGAATAATATATTTTTATTTTTATTTTTGAAAAATGTGTGGTTAAAAAAAAGAATTTTTTTTTTAATTTATGTATAATATTATTTTATTAAAGAATATATAGTTGAAAAAAAAAGAGAGAAAAATGTACTATAAATTTAACGTGTGCCAAACGGGGGCTAAACTCATGTTTGATTCACTTTACTTTAATATTTGTCATATTCACTTTCAACAAAACTTCACACAATAAAATATTTACTTTTTAATCATCCATTCTTCAAAAATTACTATTTAAAACTATATTTTATAAAGTCTAAGGCCACCAAATTGGGGCTAAGCTCCCGTTTCATTGAGATTGAAATCAAATTTTTAGTATACTTTTTATTAAGGTAATGAAATGTGTAGTTAAAAAGTTATGGTTCATTAATTATATAACTAAAATTAATTGTTAACTTTGACTTAAATAAAAATCAGTATTTTAATTTCTACTAAATAGAGATTAATGGCTAGTTTGAGTCTCATTTTTGTCGAAAATAACATTTTTTAAGTGTATTAATGGAAATTGTGTTGTTAAAAAATAAGAAAGAATTTTGAATTTGCGTATAATATTATTTTATTAAAAATGCATGATTGAAATGAGATCAAAATGCTATTAAAAAAAATTGTTTTCAAAAAAATGAGGCTCTTACAAGGGCTAAGTAAGTATTTTCATATATAACTCTATTTGATTAAGATAAAAAAAAATCAGATTTTCGGTGAATTTTTGAGAAAAAGAATTGATAAAATATATCGTTAAAAGCTTATGAAGTACGTGAATGTTTTGTTAAAATTAATTATTAATTTTGACTTATATTTTAATCAACTTTTGTGCGTAGTTGAATCATGAGCATCGTTGCCCTTCTAAAAGAGCAAAACAACAAAACCCTTTTGCTTTCTTTTGTCAATATCCTCAAAAACCACAAAATTTCCTCCTCTTCAAAAACAAAATGGAGTATGATCTTGTGGTAAAAGTAGTACGGGGCAAAGAAGAACAAGATCCGCAGAGAAATTTTCTTGATCTGACTTTAGAGCTTGGTTCAGCTTCTACAAAGCTACAAATGCATGGATCAAGTCCCACTTCTTCAGCCTCTCAATCATCATTTTCTTCGTCTTGTTTACAACTGCAGCATGTCCAATAAGTAGGGTCAAGTGTAAATTTAGGGTTAGGCTTTGACAATAACAAGAGTTTGACCAGTGATCAACCTTATAATCATCACTTGCTATCATCAACATCAAGGCCATTGCATGGAGCTTCAAGCAGCTCTCATGGTCTTCTTCACCTGTTAAGGCCAATTCCTACAAGCCCACAAAGATCTCTAGCTGGAATATGGTTTACCTTGTGCTCCTCTATTAATAGGTAACCGTATATATGTTATCTACAATGGTATTCTGTTTACATCCCTGTTTGACAGCCTTCGTTTTTTTATTTTTTTTTTATTTATTTTTTTTTTTTTTGGCGAAAATGAGAACCAATACAATGAGTTTTATTTGAAAAAATTGAGTTTTGAATAGTGATTTTTTGGAAAATGTGTAATTAAAAAGTAGGAATTTTTTTTTTTTTATTTATGTGTAAGATATTTTACAGCGAAAATGTAAAACTGAAAATGAGTTTGAAAAAGGAATTTTATTTTAATGATTGTCAAACAAGAGCATACTTGTATTCAACCATCCTTCTTGTCTAGAAAGTATACAGAAAGAACGAGCTTATACATTTTAATTTGTTTCAACTTTTTAATCAAATACAAGAAATATGTAAAATTTTCTTAGTCTTTGTTTTAGGGATGAACATAATTCGGTTTGGATGGCTTGTGTTATATTTTCAACTCAAACCATTTCATACGGTTTGGAATTTTTCCAAACCAAACCAGACCATTTTATTTTTCAAACCATATCATTATTTGCAGTTTGGTTCGGTTTTAATTCGCGATTTATCTATCGATATTATAGTTATATATTTAAAACAAGTTAACACGCACATTTAAACAAGAACTAATAATGTTCAATGTTCAATTACATTCATATTTGTTTAAAATGCGATATATAAGCAAAAAGGCAAAAAAATAGTATCAATTTAACATCTAACAACAAGCACTCCGAATTTTACAAGCAATAATATCAGAATAAGTACAAGAGTACTAACCTCTAATTTGATAAAAATTGAATCAATATCCCCTATTAATACATGATTTGGCCTCTATATGATATGCAAATATCAAAATATCTATTAGTCCTTATTAATGATATTAACAATCAACTAAGAAATAATATGCATAAAATATCAAAATTATCAAAATAAATATCACCTTCCACAGTTTTCTCAAAGTCATCCAATGCTTCTACATCATCCAAATATTAACGAAACACTATAGATTCATTGATATTATGCAACCAATTCTTTGTGTATATTAAGGCACCAACCATTTTCCACTCAATGAACTCCTAAATGAGTCAAGAATTCGATCACTCATGGAAAATGCCGACTCTAAAGCGACCGTAGATATTTGAATTGCTAATACATCTTTGGCAATCTTAGAGACAATTTTGTACTTGTGCGCATTCAATTTCCACCAAACTAATATATTAAATTTGGGATCGGTTAAATCTTCACAATGATCAGACAAATAATCAACTAAATCATTATTCTCAAATTGTTTGTTTTGCATAAGTTTAGCTTTAAAAATAGAAGGAATATGTTTAGAAAGACCGAAAGTAGGTTGTGGGGGACTTGGCATACTATTTTTGGCAGCCTCCTTTGATAAAGCTGATAGTGAAGTGATTGGAGTCGACATTTCTTCATAGCATATCTCCCTTATGACTTGAGATTTGAATAAAACTTATAATCCTTTTTTGAAGTGTCCAATCATTATCAACCTAATAAGCAGTTAAACACAAATAACTAACATTATGTATTGACGTCCAACAATCAGTAGTCAAAGAAACTATATGTTGACCCAACTCTTTCTTCAATTTCTTCTTCTCGTTTATGCACAAATTATATATATCTCTTGCTACTATCATCCTTGAAAGAAACACGGGAAAAAATATTTTGTACAACCCTGAAAACCTTTATCCTCCACATGTCGAAACTGTAACTCAGACAATATGAAGTACTTTATAATTTGTTCTCTAATTTCTTTTTGAACAAACTTGATAACTTTGATTTGCTTGTATTTTTACAAAGGCGTTATTGTATATATGTCTAGACAACATTCAAAATTTCACGTTCAATTCATTTTGTAATTATGGGCTTAAAATTTTATTTTTTTAACGAATCACCAACTAAATACCAATGACAATGACTTACTAACTTGTTTGTTATGCATGAGTTAGGTTAATTAAATTTGTACCCTCCAAGAAAGTTTACTTTAAATCCTAAAAACTACACTTTAATAAAATTTATAATTTAATAAAAATATTTGTTTTAATTAAAAAAAGTGCGGTTCGATTTGATTTTTTGCGGTTTTAAAATTTGAAACCTAAACCAGACCATTTTGAAACGGTTTGGTTCGATTTGATAAAAATAAAATCGCGGGTACCAACGACTTCGATTCGATTTGATAAAAATAAAACCCCTGTGTATGTCTGTTTTATAAATACTAGTTTCTGCGCGTGCGATGTACGGGTTGGAGTTTTTCGAAGGTAATGTTAGTGTGTTAAATATGTTAAATTATCGCGAATTATATACTTTGAATGTTAGATATGGACAATTTAAATTATCTCAGTAAATGCAATTATTCAACTGACTGCATATAACTACGAAAAATTGAATGAAAAGACAATAAAATAATACAGAATGTAGGAAAATAAATTTTAGAAGGATAAACAAAGTTAAAGATAGAATATTGAGGACATTTTATTTACTAAAATGCATGGTAAACATCCTGAAGTCATTAACATTCACTAATTTGCAATTTTAAATATAGTCTAAGAAGTCAAATATAAAATTCAAGATGAGCATGTCTTGCATGTAAAATACATAGCACAAGTCTAAATTTTATTTTAATTAATCTAGTAATAAAAGTTTTGGATCCCGGTGCAGTAGGAACTTGTACATTTACTTTTTGAACTAAACAAAAGAACTCTTGACAGTCATTCGCGCCAATTTGAGAAAATGTATTTACTAGCGTAGTGATAAATCATGTCAAATTAGCCTTAAAATCCTATGAGCAGCTCTCATCACCCTTGTCAACATCTTCAACACCCTGTTTGATAAGACAACCTACCCGAGGGCCTTCTATATAGGCTTTACACGCTACCAGAATATGACAAGAACGCTTGCAGAAATGTCCTACCACAAAGTCCTTGAAATGCTACGAGCAACACAACACAACACAAAATAAAACTTAAATCAGTATATAATGAAGTCGCCGCCCAAAAGAAAAGAATAAATTGAAATTAACCATCAAATTATGCAAAGATCGGAAGGCATAATAATAACAGTAATATATAGAGAGGATCTCAATTTCATCTTACCTTCGGTGGCCGCCTCATATGTATACCATCGTTTGGAGAGAATGGATAAAAGTTTTCTCATTGTATGCCAAAGAACACTTTTCTCCTCTCGTTGAACCACTCATATTTGCATGTCCGGGCTCATTAAAATAGGGCTTAGCATTCAAAATTAGGCCTTGTATAGAGACTAAAACTTGTAGCATAGTTGACACAACATGGATCCATTTCTCCTTCTGACTACCACTCCAAGTGTTGAGAAAGCTCAGACATACTTTACCACAATTGTACAAGTTTAGATTGATGCGAAGTCCACCAAAGTAGTAATGGACTTATTGCAACAACAACTGAGTTAGCATTAATGGAAGACAATGTATTTACATATTCAGAGGTGTACAAAGGGTTGGGCACAAAAATATCTGAAACATACATGTGGAACACTGAGATAGCTTCCAGAAAAGAAGATGTCGAAGAAAAAGAGACCATCATGGTACGGAGTTCCTTCTGCTTCTACTATTACAGCCTTCAAAAGATCCATTCTAAATTTATAGACACGTATAAATATGGTATCTGATAGAGTGGCAATAAAAATATAGAACGTGAGGAATGGATTCATTCTAACAAGCTCAGCAAAATGATGATGAAACCCTCAGTTTTAACAAAATGCACAGGGACTATAATTAAATCCAGTATGATATCGTCATAAATTGATCCTGAAATTTCAGAGAGCTTACCAGGAAAATCAGGTTATCTTGAAGTAAAAAATTGTACAGTCCATAAGTATGTTTATAATCTCATAGACAAAATAGAAATGGTTGAAATTAAAACGACTTATGGTTAATGGAAAAATTTATACCATACATTAATAACGATTAGAGCAAAAAGTAATAATAATTAACCTGTTATCAAGAGTATAGGTACAAGATTTTTTGAAGTTCTCTTAACTATAGTTACTTTCATCATGTTTGTAACTTTAGAGTACCATGTTGCTATAAATCCAAGTGAGTGAAAAATATACACAAATATCATAAAGCCTAAAATATTTCAAAACTAAATTAGTTACAGAAAAAAGAAATAATAGAAATCAGCAATATAATTCTAACAATGAGCGAGTAAAATATGTGACAAATACTTACAAAGAAGTTATACTTCTACAAATGAATGAATGAATAAAAGAATTTCTCTATAGACAACATTATTCATACAAGTACTGTGTAAATTGTCAGTGTTTGATGGTTTTACTAAAACCTTTAAAGATTTGCTTGTTTTAGCTCTTGATAATGCTACATAAAGCTGACCATGACAGAAAATTGATTCAGAAAGATACAAACCAACGTAATCAAGTGTCTGACCTTGTATTTTATTTATCGTCATTGCAAAACATGGTCTAATCAGGAATTGAGTTCTTTTAAAATGAATTGCAGTTTGATCATTTTTCAGATTACAAAAGAAATTTTTGGTAAGAAAACATATTTTCCACAATATTCACCAGCTGTAATTTCAGCAAGAATTACATTCTTATCAAAAAATTTACAAATAATGCGTGTTCCATTGCATAACCCTTCAGAAGGATTGATGTTCCCCAATAACATCACAAGTCAGTTTATCTTAAGCTTCAATACATGCGGTGGAATACCATTTGGAGTTAAAGTATTCAAGAAATCTTCATGTAGGCTATGTTCTGATTTGTCAATTGCTTCATCAAAACTATAATATGTGAAAATTTCATCAGGAATCTGATCGAGTAAAATTATGTTAATATGATCAGCACATTCATTTCTAGGCGTAAGAATTACTCGATTTCCCATCGTATGTAAATTATCAACATATCATTCTATATTTGGAAAAACATGATTCACCAAAATTTTCAGAGATATAATTTCATCCTCAAATGGTACAATTATATTACTTGGAAGCGGAATGCAGTTACAACTGTGTTCTTCCTCTGTTCCATTTCCAACTCTAAGCAAATAATCACAAAATGTGGGATCCAATTTTGCTCGCATGTTTTCAACCAATGGTAGATGTAAATACAAATGCCATAAGTCAGAGAAGACTAAGCTAGCTTTCATTATGTCTTCTTTTTTTCTTCTCGGTATCACTGGTAAAACATGTCTGAAATCTCCTCCTAGAACTACCACTTTTCTACCGAAAGGCAAATTACAATCAATAATATCTCTGAACATTTTATCAACAGCTTTAATGACACAACGATTTACCATAGGTGCTTCATCCCAAAGTATTAATGTAGACATTTTTAACAAAGTCCCTAAAGTCGATTGTTTACTAACAGAACAGATAACTTCACCAACTATTTCTAGAGAAATTTTAAATCTTGAATGAGCTGTTCGACCTCCAGGTAAAAGAGATATAGATACTCCAGAAGATGTTGTAGTTAAAACAATTAAATTTTGAGACCTTACACATGTTAGAAGAGCTTTATATAAAAAAGTTTTGCTCGTTCCTCCTGGATCATCGATGAAATAGATCCCACTTGATTTGTAATTTACTTTTTCCATAATTGTATTGTATGCAAATTGTTGCTCATTATTTAAGCTTGATGTACAAGCATAACCTCCTTCTATATCCAAATTTGTTGTCTCATCTGCAACCATTCTTCTCAAGCTTTCATTTTCATCTATATTTACACTGTATTGTACTATTTCATAGTCATTTATATTTTTACCTGATGATTCTAAAATAGAATTGATGTCTTCTAAAGCTCGTAGTTCAACAGCCCTTGAAGGTATATTTTCATATACATAATCATCGATCATATAAACTTTAAATTTATCCCATAGTAATTTTGGATGATCGGGATTGCAAAGTGTGAGAAGTGTAGAAAAAAAAGTCTTAAAGAAGTAAGCATTTTATAAATAATAGTTTCAGACAGACATTCTTCACAATGATTGTATCCGCCTAACAAACCATGTAAAAGTGCTCATTCTCGATATGTACTAACAGTTACCCCGTTCAAAGTTCGTAAATTATAAAATGATGTTGGACCTCAAATATGATTGAGAAGAACGCGTGGGAAATATCGTTCTCCTTCAGATAGATTCGCTGTGACAATTTGTCCAATAATAACGTGTTTTCTTTTGGAAGTCCAAATCTTCTTAGTTAGGTTCCAAACAAAATGTGTTGGAAAATCTCGATACAACAATGTACGAGCAAATTCATTTGCTTTATTTACCTCAAAAAATTCTGCCAACATTGATCTTTTCGTATTTTTCGTTGTCCATAATAGTAAACAAATCATCTTTGTCGTCATATCTTACTTGTTGATGATTTTCGATATGAAACTGTAAAGAATAAACAGTTGGATAAATTTTTACTAAATTAAACGAGAAAATCCTCCACATAACTTCAGGTGGAGATATCCATCTTGCAGATTGATAAGCTGAGATTTCGTCAATTTTTTTTCCCGTTTCATTTGTGGAAACTGAAAAATGAATACGATCATATCATTTATACACATATTTGTACAAATATTTTTCAGCTTTAATAGAAGAACATACTTCAACATTAATGTGACAGTCAAATTTTGCGCTCAAATAAGGATTATACGGTACAACACATCGATTGTCTAATGTTTGGCCTCTAACTTTAATAGAAATACCATTATCACGACGTTTATACAAAGGATATGAGTTATCACCGAATATAATAGTATTACAATAATCCCTAGGATATTTATTTTTGCAACTTTTATTTGCTTCCATAAATACGTTTTTTAGATTAAGGTGTCCACAATAGCTATACATATTCTGTTTATCAATAACATAATAAAGATAAGGATATTTGTTTTCATTAGAAATTTCACAACAAACTATCTTATCAACATCTAGAGCAGAACAGATTTTGTGGCCATAATTGAAAATTAACAGTAGATGTGCATGAGAAAGTCCTCTTTTTTGAAATTCAATAACATACATATGCGTAACAACTGGGCCTAAGATATTTTTTTTGTATAAATCATTTTTCAACTCTTCTAATTTTACTCTAAATATACGCACAATTACGTCAGGTCGATTTTGAATCTCATCGTTGTGTTTTAGTTCTTACTTAATCTCTGTCCAATTTCGATTGCATGTTATAGTCAAGAATATGTCAAATTTTCCAAACACTGAACAATATCCATTGCATCTACATATCTCCTTAACATATCTCTAAACCCACACGTAAAAGACTGAGGTAAAACAATTTTTCTTCCAATTTTGCACCCTCTTGTCTCTCCATTTTGAACGATATCTACAAGACTTTGGTAAAGTTCAGCTTGAATTTGATTCTGTTGTTACGAAAATAGTCTAACCGTGCAGTTTCGATTTTAACATACATATCTACAACATATTTGCTGGAGCAATCTACCTCTGTGAAGTAAAATAGACTTACTGAAAGGCCTAATTTGCAATTTATATGAATAATATTCTCGACAAGAAACCTGTGATCGTTTCTTCATTTCATTAAGCACTGTAAAAAGGAATTCATCATTCGATTAGAACATTGACAATGCAAAACTTAAGTGAATGTACAATAACAGATATTTGCAAACCTTGATTTTCTTTTTCAATAAATTCAGCTGCAGATGTAACTATATTAGGAAACTAAACAAATTCAAACAAATATTCAGCCCTTTTGTACCTCCCAATGCCTTCATGCCAACCAGATTCTCCGAATGGAAAAAGTAAAGAAATGATCATAGCAACCGTAATAATAATGAACTCTATGTGAATCACCAGAATGGCCATATATAGTAATGTCACGAAAGCGAATATAGCATTTTCATCGTTTTCGACCCACACAACAGCTACGTCAGATGATGTAGGAGTATTAAATACTCTTTGATCAAGTCCTGGATCGCATCTCATATGAATTTTGTGATCTCGTAAGTTGGTCATATTACTTAAAGACCGAAAGAATCTACTATATAGATTTACCTTTAGGATTTTAATTACAATAATTAAAGTACATTCATTAAAGTTTTCTGAAATTTTCATAGAATTTTGAATTTCGTTATCTATATCATAAAAATATAACCGCATATAAGAAAGCTTATTATTTTGTGAGATAAGTTCATTTACATAATGATATACTTGTCCTTGAACTCTAAATGTGTAAGTACATCGATATGCTTTAAAGAACTCTTTATCATATTTGACACCAAATGAAGTGAAAGCAAAGTGGTTATTATATTCCCGTGTGGTTTTTTTAAATTTCATACATTTAGATTCTTTAGAAGTAAACAAGTTGTACAATTCAATGGGTGAATCGAGCATAGAGATATGAACTTTTCCATCAAAACAGCAGAAACCTTTACTTTCTCTATAAATTTTTCTTGTACCACAATATGTACAGCTATTGCATGTCGGTAATACGTATACAGTCGTTGGTATGTTCAATACATTAAAACCACTTGGTAATGTAGAATTGGAAATATGAAGTGTCTCTTGGTTTGAAGTAGAAGCCTCAAAATCATGATGCATTATAGATTGTTGCATTTGTACATCATTCGAATTAATATGTCCACATGATATAGAATTACCTATCCTCCTACGACGATCATTGCAGCCACTTCGAAGTCATTTTCGTCTATACCTATTCCTTTGATTTTTCTTGTTGGTGATGGGACATTGTTTCAAAACCACTCGAAGTATCCATATCAAACAGTTGGAGCCCAAGGTAACCAACATGAATTAAAAGAATTAAAGAAGGTTATTAACATATTTATACTTTCAAGTAAAATAAAGTTGTAAAATAGTTGAATCAACTTCTCCATCACTAGATGGTACAAAAATTTACATTACAACACAATTTTTGTAGAATAGTAGAACTCTAACCGTAACTGTAGAAAGCAATAGTTTTAGAAAGAAATAATCTTATATATGTTAAAACATACATAGAGTAAAACTAAAATTTAAAATATGAAAATTTGTGAACAATAAATGAAAATATACTTTAGAAGGAAAAAAGTAGTGTGCACAAAGAAAGCTTGAGAACCAGCAATTTATTACAAATTTACAAGTTACTATAAATGAATAACCAAAATACTACATAAACCTATAAATAAACAAAAAAAAAACTTGAATAATTCAGTTGGAAAAACTTACCCAAGATAGAGTGCACTATTGTAGTCAATTACAATCACCGGAAAAATTAATTGGACACTACATAGAAGAGAACAATAAATACAAATTAGTCTACAATTTATCAATAATAGCTGAATGATAAATAGTGTAATAGAAACTTTAAGGAAAAAATACAAAAACTAATTAAAAATTGAGCTGTACAAAATTTATAAAAGAATAAAAAAATATCGTACCTGAAGATAGCACAGTTCAATTGATGTTGAAAATTTTAATATTTTTACTTTGAGAATGATATTTTGCAACTTAGAAATAAATTGGAAACAATTTCAATATTGATAGAATCAGGAATGACTAAAAATATGACAAGTAAGGGAAATCATAATAAAAATTAAAAATCAAAGTATATAAAGTAAATTGAAGTAAGTTACATATTTTTGATCGAATTGATGAGTGGCGCCCTTCGTGGGGCTCGGGAACAACGCCTCCGACGGGGATCGACCTGTCCGGTCAGGTCGCAGTGATCGAGGGGGCAGTGCCTCTCTTGGGGACTCGTAGGCAATGCCCCCGAAAGAATTTTGATTTTTATGTATGTATGGCATTGAATATTTTTCAATTTTTTTGAGTTAAATTATTAATAAATGAAATTGTATTTATAATTTGTGTAAAAAATTCCGCTAACTCTGGTAAAAATGGTATCAGAGTCATGTTACGAACCTAAAATAATGATGAACATAATGGATGAAGAAAGTATAATTGAAGAATTTTTGGATAAGATAGGAAAACATAAAAAACCAAGTTATCCTTATTTACCTAAAAATAGTACAAATGAAAGTTTTGAAGATGTACACAAAAAATTAGAAAATTTAGAATATAATCTACATATAGGAAATGTTTTTTTAAATAATAATCTTAAAGGAAAAAACAGGATTATAATTAATCCACCTTTATATTTTAGGATAACACAAAAAGATTACAGAATCAAGAGATAAATCAATATATGATTACAGAAGTTGAAGAAATAGAACAAAAAGTCTTAGAATCTACTAGCGAAGAATATAATGAATATAAAAGACAGTTAGAAGAATTAACTGAAAAAATGGAAAATATAAAAATTAATACTAATCCAACATCTAGTTATAATATAAAACCAGAAGACTTTAGTAGTGATGAAGAATATGAGAAATGGCTTCATCATCACCCAATACCTAATAAGGATGGTCTCAATCAATATAGGAAGACACAAAAAAGATATACTGGAAATGTAAGAAAACAATCTGTAAAAGAAATAAGTCCTATAAAATCTTATAATGAACCAATCCACACAATAGGAATATGGTTAGATCTTGATTGTGTAGATAAGGATAAAGCTATAGATATATGGATAAAGAGTACATATTTAGCTATACAATTTAATAAATGGGAAACATATACATCATTTGGATTTATAGAACATACATTCAAAGGAATTGCATCTGAATGGTGGAGAAAACTACCAGGAAATATTAAAAGAAGAATAAAGTATGGAGAAAATACAACTGAAGCATTAGATAATAGAAATACTTTAAATGAACAAAATATATAAGAAATATTAAAAACACTTGAAAGAACCTTAAGAACAGAATTCTTAGGACATAGATTCAGTTCTGATGAAGAATTTAGAAAACAAGAAGAATATAATGTAGGAACAATAGCAATAGAAAATTTAAAAATATGTTATATGTGTGAATTAGATAGGTATATATGTAAGTTTGAAGAAATATATTACTTATTGAACCAAAGAGATTACCAAGAAAATAAACCAATGTTAAGAGCCTATTTTACAAAGTTACCATTCCCTTGGGGAATTAAGTTATTAAAAGAATATGAAAAAATATTACCAACTGAAGAAGAAAAAAGTATAAAATTAGATAGTCTTGGAACTAGGATTGAATTTACAAAGCGAATGATAAGCACTTGGTGTAGAGAAGCTCTAGAAAATAAGAAAGCATACAAGATAAGAAAAAATTCTTTGTATTGTTACAAAGATTTGGGTCAAATTGAACAATTTGGATGTTACAAAAAGAAATATAAGCCATATAAGAAATATAAAAGAAAATTCAAAAATTATAAAAGGTTTAAGAAAAGAAGTTTTAAACCAAATAAAAAATATTTTAAGAAAAGAAATTGGACTGTAAAGCCCAAGCCAAAATATATCAAAAAATGTAGATGTTTCATATGTAATGAAGAAAGACACGTTGCCCCTCAATGTCCTAAAAAAAGATAAACAGAATGTAAAAACTCTTAGAATTTATGAAGAATTCAAAGATGATAGTGATATAGAACCAATTGAATATTTTGAAAATTTAAGTAGTGAGTGCAGTAGCATTTATGAATTAGATACATCATCATCAGAAGAAGATTCTGAAGAGATTGTATATATGAATCAAAAAATAGAAGTGGAAACAACTGAGAAAGTTGAAGACTCAGTAGAAAGTATAAATCAAGAAATAACCTTTGATATCAAAAAATACAAAGGAATAACTAAGAAAATACTAGATTTACAAGAAAAAGACGTATTCCATCAAGGATTCTTAGGAATACTACCAAGAGTAAATAAAACAATTATAAGTATGAATTACAAAGAAATACCGATTTATATAGAAGATATAATGGGAAAAACAAGAATTCCTATAATCACAAAGGAATGGGTAAAACAAAAGTTATCCAAAATACCAGAAAATGTAAGAAGCAAACTGAAGTGTATTGAGATAGGAGGAATACAAGTTATGATAAAAGGATACTTTAGAGAATGTATGAACATACCAATAGAAATATATTGTATGAACAATAGAATCTTACAAGATCCTGTAGATGCTCTATTAGGAACTATTGTAGGAAATCTAGTTTACCAAAAGATAATGTTCACAGTAAAACCAAATTATGCTATTTCAATAATTGATGAGAATATAGATCAAAGTTTCAATCTATACTATAGAATTGGAAACTTGAAAATGCCACCGAAAAGTAAAGCTATTAGTATCAGCATAAAATCAATTTTTGCTTTTAGTACTAGCCATCATAACAATCTAAGGAAAATAACTGACAACATTATCATACATAAAGATTTTAGAGAATTAGCTGACTATATACCTCCTAGAAAATATCAAGAACATGAAGTAACCATACCAGAACAGATAAAGCTTGACTTTCACAAACAAGCAAGAGAAATCAATTCTAAAGGAAAATTGATAAGAAGAAATAGTATCAGTCTAGAAGGAGATAATCTTATTGCAAGATTCCCCTCCAGACAAAGCTCTAAGATAAGTCATCATAGAAAATTAAGTATTACTGAACCAACAAGTTCACAATACTATATCAAAACTAGATATATTAATCAGGAAGGATACAAGAAAAATCTTCTTATCCTTATAGATACTGGAGCGAATAAAAGTCACGTAAATGCTAAATTTGTTAGCCATTTAATAGACTTTGAATTACCAGAACCATATATGTTTAAAGATTATTCGGGAAATAATCTTGAAATAAGAAAATATGTGAAATTCCCTCTTATATTTATGGGAGGAGATCAAAAAGAATTTACTAAAGAAATAATTTTATATAAAGATGAATTATATGGAGTTAACCGTTCACCTATAATGTTAGGAATGAACTTCCTTGAAAAATTTAGTCTTTACAAAAATTTTCAATGATATTTAAAAATAACAATTGATGATAATCCAATCATCATACCAAGAATAGATGAAAATATGAAATCATTGTTATCATGAAAAGAGTAATTAGTACCAATTCCATGAGTCCATATATTGAAGTTACACTCAATATAAGAAATTATTGTAGAATTAAATTTCATATTTATCTAGATACTGGAAGTACAATAAGCTTATGCTTACCAAATGTACTACCATCTGAGTATTGGAAATATGATTCAAAAAAGGTTGTCACCGCTACAACAGCAAGTGGAAACAAGATAATATACAGCAAATATGCTACACAAGTACCTTTTCTTATATCCTTTAGAGAAGTATTTGTTGATACAATATATATGTCAACCACAATTGGATGTGATATTTTATGAGGACAAAACTTCCTACTAAAATATGCACCATTTACACAATATATTGATAAATATATGTTTACAACCCCTTGTGCACGTAAGATATTTACACCAAAAATCACTAAAGCTATTAGCATAGCATATAAAGAAATTAAACATCAGAGCTCCTCAACCCAGCGTGGTGGATGTTGGAATACAGAAAAATTCAAACAAATTACAGTTTCGAAAATGACAACAGAAAATAAGTTAGAAAAATTGAAAAAAGAAATCTCTGAAACCTATTCTGAAAATCCATTAGAAAAATGGAACACAGATAAGGTAAAAGTAAAGATATAATTAGTTAATCTAGACACTATAGTAAGGGTTAAACCAATGAGATATAGTGTAGAAGACCGGAATGAATTTAAGGTCCAGATAAAAGAGTTACTAGAAGCCAAACTAATCAGGCCTAGTAAAAGCCCACATAGCAGCCTAGCCTTTATGGTTAGAAAAAATAGTGAAATAAAAAGAGGAAAAGTCAGAATGGTGATTAATTATAAGAAACTAAATGAACTTACTAAATTTGATGGATATTACTTGCCTAATAAGGACACTCTTATTAAACAAGTACAGAATAAGAAGATATTTTCAAAATTTGATTGTAAGTCAGGGTTTTGGCAAATCGTACTTACAGAGGAAAGTAAACCACTAACTGCATTTAACACTCCTAATCCTTTAGGACAATATGAATGGAATGTAATATCATTTGGATTGAAAAATGCACCACAAATATTTCAAAGAAGAATGGATGAGGTAATCAAGCCAATCACTCATTTTTGTATTGCTTATGTTGATGATTTACTTATTCATTCAAATGATATAAATGAACATCTTGAGAAATTTTGTTATAGTATGAAAAAGCATGGTATTACACTTTCTCAAAAGAAGGCTGAATAGCTAAAACAGAAATAAAATTTCTTGGATTACACATAAAAGAAGGAGAATTGCAACTGCAATCTCATATTGGTGAAAAACTTCAAGAATTTCCTGAAGAAATCAAAGATAAAAAACAGTTACAAAGTTTCTTTGGTATATTGAATTATGCTGAAGGATTCATTGAAAATTGTGCAAAACTTAAAAATTATTTTCTTCCAAAATTAAGGAAAAATGTAATGTGGTCTTGGGAAGAACAAGATTGCAAAAATATAAGGAAAGTAAAAGAGGAATTGAAAGTTTTGCCTAAACTTGTAATTCCACAAGAAGAAGATTTCTTTATCCTTGAAACTGACGCTTCAGATAATTACTGGGGTGCAGTATTAAAGGTTAAAAAGAATCATAAAGAATATAAGTGTGAAAAGAATTGTTCTTGTCCCGAGATACTTGCAGGATATACATCAGGAACATTCAAAGAAGTCGAAACAAGGTATGAAACAAATAGAAAAGAATTCATTGCTGTCAAGCGAGGAGTACAAAAATATGAAGATTATTTATTGCCAAAGAAGTTCTTAATTAGAACTGATAATACTCAAGTTAAAGCATTCTTGAAAAATAATGTTGATTCATCTATTACTAACAGATATATTATTAGAATTCAAATTTGGTTTTCTTATTTCAAATTTGATATTGAATATATAAAAGGAAAAACTAACTTTCTTCCTGATTATCTTAGCAGGGATAGAGCTAGAACAACTAAGGACGAAAGTCCAAATTCTTGAAATAAAAGTTTCCTATTTGGAAGCACAAATGCAAAATATCCAAGATAGCCTTCGAGGCAAAAATATAGCCCTTGAGGCAGAAGTAACTTGTACTAAGTCTAGTATCCCTTCACCGGGACTTGCGAATACTAGCGCTCTTCCCGAGGATAAAGGGAAAGACAAGAAAACAATAGGAACCCCTTCACAAGGAATACTCAAACCTATTGTTGGTAAAGAAGATATAAAAACCCCTATCAGAGATTTACAAGATATCAAAATTAGCGATGGTAGCTCTTCATCAAGCCAGAAATTACCAAAGCTAACTATTGAACCTATTGATCCCAAAGATGTTGTCAAGATATACCATGGAATGAAGATACCCAAAAAGAATAACTATGAAGAAGTGATATTCTTTCTTGTTATTTTTATTATTTTATCTAATTGGTATCTTGAAATAGGAAAATGGATGAGAACTCTCCACTATGGAAAATACAACAAGATAAACTTTTATCCAGAAACACCAGCCAACTGGGTAAGAAATTGCTTTGAAATAGGAAATATACTATGTATATATCCTAGCAAGGACCTCAGAGAGATAGCTCAACTCCCGGCAGACGTCAGGAAAGCAATTAAGAGATATACAGAGGTTGTCAAAAATACAAATATTTATATCAGGTTCCTCTCAGCGCCAATGGAATGGGATCCTATTCTTGAATATATGCAGCCATCGTTCCATGTTATAAAATTGGGACTCACAAACCCACATTTTTTACCAACCAGTCAAAAGGTTGTTAAAAATGGATATCAAGATATCATTTATATAATGCCCTATAGAAGAGTAAAAGGGTATAAAGAAATATTTGAACATGTAACTCGGTTAATTACTGAGAAAGAGAAGATATGGATCTATCCATCTGAGAATATATAATTCCAATGCAAGGATCCCTACAAAAGACGAAGACATGTATCTCCATGACAATTTATTCTCCACCATAATTTCAAATCAAGTTAATGGATCAGAAGATATGTCCAAAGAACTGTGCAAAATACTCTGGGATTACAGTGATCATTATTGCGAGCACTATATTGTAGAAGATATGAGTCAAGGAGCATCCCTCAACAGTGAAGAATTCCCTGCTGAATTCTTTGAATCAAGGATGGAAAAATAATGGAGACAAGATAGTGACCCTTTATCACTACTTTAATAAAGCAAATTATTAAAGAAAAATTGTGGTCACTAGAAGACAAAAGATAATACGAAAAAGTCTTTGTGATAAATGATCATTCACCCACCAATAGGTCAAATGTCACAATCCATTTCAAAAGATGAAGCCAGCTAGCAAGAAATAATTGAAGAAATCCGTGAAGATAAGATTTCCCAAAGACTAAAACCACAAAAAGCCAAGAGATAGTGGCAGACAAAAGTTAAATTCACTACCTAACAAAGGATAGTGGGATGATAGCTGTAAAGAAAATATTCCTTATCACTTAAGGAAGGACTCAAGGCCTCTATAAAAGGGGGAAGATGAATATCCAAAGGGGCATCTCGAAAAATCTTGGAGAAAAACACATCTCAAATTCTCTTTTTCAATCTGTATACACCACTTGTATTCAGAAATATTGTTAGATAGCTTGAAGATAGCAAAACTTGTAATAAGGTAATCACTTATGGAGTTCTAAACTTCATAAGGTGAGTACCAAATGTATGTATATATAGTGTGTAAGCATGTACTGTTTCAGTTTATGAATATAAAGATGAAGTTTGTTATGTTCAACAAAGCTTTCATAAAAGGATTTCGTTAAGTTTCTCATGATTCCTCGGCAGTACAGATAGAGATTTTAAAAGATTTTCAAAACATTGTTTTTGAATGGATGTTAGTCATGCCAAAGTACCTGTCTTGGATTATGTTTTAGGGGAAAAAAACAGATTTCTAACAAAATTGTAGCACCTTGTGTGAGAGTTTATCTTTTAAAATTTCGTTCCAAGTAAGAACTTGTTTCTGAAAAGAGTTTGGATAGAGGTGAAAATAAAGACTCTGAATACTGTGAGATAGCGTCTGTGAAAACACGGCTAGTTCTTTAGAGTGAGAAATGCAACCTTAATTGAAAAGCCCTTTGCGGAAGCAGTTGTGGACCCGAATAATTTCAAAACATTTTAAATATTCATATGATTCAGAAGATTGGTTAAGTACATGCAAAACAACTATAAAGACATACTGGAGGGAAAGCCTGATTATTTCCATTGATTATTGTAAGTCATTTACATGCTTTTATATGCTTATCTCTACATAATTATTCTCTGATTATTATGAACACTTCACAAACATCCACATCTAATAATGATAGCCTTAAGCTTTACTTAAATAATGTAGATATTTCGTTTTTATTAAGATTAGTTAAAAAATCTGAAAAAGTATTTCCTGCTGGCCAAGAAAACCTTAAGGAAATATATCTTGATATAGATTATGCTTGCAAACATAATATAAGATTTGATCCTGTAGAAACTAGTATAAGAATAAAAAATATAAATGATATAATAACTGAATATAAAGATATCGAAGAAGAAGTTTCAGAAGGAATTATTTTAGGATATATAACTAAAGAGGATCAACTAAAAGCCTTTGAAAAATTAATAAGATACAGAGAATATTTAGGACAAATTGAGAAATTTAAGAAAATATTATATAATCCTGATTAAATTTACGAATCAAGAAAAAAGAAATAATCCTGAAAAATCCGACAACTAAAAGATATAGGGTATATATTGCAAATATAGAGAAAAATGGTAAAATAGTATTTTTATAGAATCAATTTTATATTATTAAAAATCTTTGTGAGTGTCTGTAAGATATCTGTCAATCAGTAGTCTGTAAGTGTAGCCTGATCCATATAAAATTGTGCGTGAAAAAGCTTTACCCTCATGCCTATATATATAGGTAATAATGACCTAGGAAGTGTAAGTGAAGTTGGAAACCTTGTTTTGAGATAGTTTGATTTTAAGATATTTTGAAGAGAAAAACTAAACCTACAGAAAATTCATTACAGAAATTTTACAGAAATAAATTATTTCCAAAAATACCCTCCTATACAAAAATTGCAACTAAAGCCATTACAAGAATATAGGAAACTTCAAATAAGTCCCTAAAGATTTATAAACATAAATTTTAGCCTTAAAAATATTGTATCTTATGATAAGCCCTAAAACTCATAAAATTAGTAAAATTAATAAATAATTAAGATATAAATTAACTTTGAGATTTTATACATCCATAATAAACAATAGATTAAAATATTCTGAGTTAAGAAATTACATAGAATATACAACTATCTAAGATTAAAATTAAAATTTCGCGCACTTTGGTAAAAATGGTATCAGGGCTATGTTACGAACCTAAAATAATGATGAACATAATAGATGAAGAAAGTACAATTGAAGAGTTTTTGAATAAAATAGGAAAACATAAAAAATCAAGTTATCATTATTTACCTAAAAACAGTACAAATGAAAGTTTTGAAAATATACACAAAAGATTAGAAAATTTAGAATATAATCTACAGGTAGGAAATGCTCTTTTAAATAATAATCTTAAAGGAAAAGATAAGATTATAATTAATCTACCTTTAGATTTTAGGATAACACAAAAAGATGAAAATAAAGGAAAAAAATCAAGAGATAAATCAATATATGATTACAGAAGTTGAAGAAATAGAACAAAAATTCTTAGAATCTACTGGCGAAGAATATAATGAATATATAAGACAGTTAGAAGAATTAACTGAAAAATGGAAAATATAAAAATGAATAATAATCCAACATCTAGTTATAATATAAAACCAGAAGACTTTAGCAGTGATGAAGAATATGAGAAATGGCTTCCTCATCACCCAATACCTAATAAGGATGGTCTTAATCAATATAGGAAGACACAAAAAAGATATACCGGAAATGTAAGAAAACAATCTGTAAAAGAAATAAGTCCTATGAAATCTTATAATGAACCAATTCAGACAACAGGAATATGGTTAGATCTTGATTGTGTAGATAAAGATAAAGCTATAGATATATGGATAAAGAGTACAGATTTAGCGATACAATTTAATAAATGGGAAACATATACAACATTTGGATTTATAGAACATACATTCAGAGGAATTGCATCTGAATGGTGGAGAAAATTACCAGAAAATATTAAAAGAAGAATAAAGTATGGAGAAGATACAACTGAAGCATTAGATAATAGAAATGCCTTAAATGATCAAAATATTAAAAAAATATTAAAAAAACTTGAAAGAGCCTTAAGAACGGAATTCTTAGGACATAGATTCAATTCTGATGAAAAATTTAGAAAACAAGAAGAATATAATTCAGGAACAATAACAATGGAAAATTTAAAAATATGTGATATGTGTGAATTAGATAGGTACACGTGTAAGTTTGAAGAAATATATTATGTATTGAACCAAGGAGATTACCAAGAAAATAAACCAATGTTAAGATCCTATTTTACGAAGTTACCATACCCCTGGGGAATGAAGTTATTAAAAGAATATGAAAAAATATTACCAGCTGGAGAAGAAGAAGGTATAAAATTAGATAGTCTTGGAAATAGGATTGAATTTACAAAACGAATGATAAGCACGTGGTGTAGAGAAACTCTAGAAAATAAGAAAGCATATAAGATAAGAAAAAAAATTTGTGTTGTTACAAAGATTTAGGTCAAGTTGAACAATTTGGGTGTTACAAAAAGAAATACAAACCATATAAGAAATATAAAAGAAAATTCAAAAATTATAAAAGGTTTAAGAAAAGAAGTTTTAAACCAAATAAAAAATATTTTAAGAAAAGAAATTGGACTGTAAAGCCCAAGCCAAAATATATCAAAAAATGTAGATGTTTCATATGTAATGAAGAAGGACATATTGCCCCTCAATGTCCTAAAAAGAAAGATAAACAGAATATAAAAACTCTTAGAATTTATGAAGAATTCAAAGATGATAGTGATATAGAACCAATTGAATATTTTGAAGATTTGAGTAGTGAATGTAGTAGTATTTATGAATTAGATGCATCCTCATCAGAAGAAGATTCTGAAGAGATAGTGTATATGAATCAAGAAATAGACCAAGAAATAGAATTGGAAACAACTGAGGAAGTTAAAGATTCAGTAGAAGGTATAAAGCAAAAAATTACCTTTGATATTAAAAAATACAAAGAAATAACTAAGCAGATACTAGATTTACAAGAAAAAGATGTATTCCATCAAAGATTTTTAGGAATATTACCAAGGGTAAATAAAACAATTGTAAGTATGAATTATAGAGAAATACCTATTTACAAAGAAGATATAATGGGAAAAACAAGAATTCCTATAATTACAAAAGAATTGGTAAAACAAAAGTTATCTAAAATACCAGAGAATGTAAGAAGCAAATTGAAATGTATTGAAATAGAAAGAATACAAGTTATGGTAAAAGGATACTTTAAAGAAGGTATGAATATACCAATAGAAATATATTGTATGGATAATAGAATCTTACAAGATCCTGTAGATGTTCTATTAGGAACTATTGTAGGAAATCTAGTTTACCAAAAGATAATGTTCACAGTAAGACCAATTATGCAGTATCATTAATTGATGAAAATATAGATCAAAGTTTCAATCTATACTATAGAATTGGAAATTTAAAAATGCCACAAAAAAGTAAAGCTATTAGTATAAGCATAAAATCAATTTTTTCTTTTAGTACTAGCCATCATAATAATTTAAGGAAAATAACTGATAATATTATCATACATAAAGACTTTAAAGAATTAGCTGAATACATACCTCCTAGGAAATACCAAGAACATGAAGGAACCATACCAGAACAGATAATGCTTGATTTTCATAAACAAGCAAGAGAAATCAATTCTGAAAGAAAATTGATAAGAAGAAATAGTATTAGTCTAGAAGGAGAAAATCTTATTGTAAGATTCCCCTTCAGACAAAACTCTAAGATAAGTCAACTTAGAAAATTAAGTATTTCTGAACCAACAAACTCACAATACTATATCAAAACTAGATATGTCAATCAAGAAGGATACAAGAAAAATCTTCTTGTTCTTATAGATACTGGAGCAGATAAAAGTCATGTAAATGCTAAATTTGTTAGCCATTTAGTAGACTTTGAATTACCCGAAACATATATGTTTAAGGATTATTTGGGAAATAATCTTGAAATAAGAAAATATGTAAAATTCTCTCTTATATTTGTGGGAGAAGATCAAAAAGAATTTACTAAAAAAATAATTCTATATAAAGATGAATTATATGAAGTCAATCGTTCACCTATAATACTAGGAATGAACTTCCTTGGAAAATTTAGTCCTTACAAAATTTGCCAAGGATACTTAAAAATAACAGTTGATGATAATCTAATCATCATATCAAGAATAGATGAAAATATGAAATCATTGTTGTCATGGAAAGAATAATAAGTACTAATCCCATGAGTCTATATATTGAAATAACAATCAATATAAGAAGTTACTGCAGAGTTAAATTTCATGCATACTTAGATACAGGAAGTACAATAAGTTTGTGCTTACCAAATGTACTACCATCTGAGTATTGGAAATATGATTCAAAAAAGGTTGTCACCGCTACAACAGCAAGTGGAAACAAGATAATATACAGCAAATATGCTACACAAGTACCTTTTCTTATATCCTTTAGAGAAGTATTTGTTGATACAATATATATGTCAACCACAATTGGATGTGATATTTTATGAGGACAAAACTTCCTACTAAAATATGCACCATTTACACAATATATTGATAAATATATGTTTACAACCCCTTGTGCACGTAAGATATTTACACCAAAAATCACTAAAGCTATTAGCATAGCATATAAAGAAATTAAACATCAGAGCTCCTCAACCCAGCGTGGTGGATGTTGGAATACAGAAAAATTCAAACAAATTACAGTTTCGAAAATGACAACAGAAAATAAGTTAGAAAAATTGAAAAAAGAAATCTCTGAAACCTATTCTGAAAATCCATTAGAAAAATGGAACACAGATAAGGTAAAAGCAAAGATAGAATTAATTAATCCAAACACTATAATAAGAGTTAAACCAATGAAATATAGTGTAGAAGACCAAAATGAATTTAAGGTCCAAATAAAAGAATTGCTAGAAGCCAAACTAATCAGGCCTAGTAAAAGCCCACATAGCAGCCCAACCTTTATGGTTAGAAAACATAGTGAAATAAAAAGAGGAAAAGCCAGAATGGTGATTAATTATAAGAAACTAAATGAAGTTACTAAATTTGATGGATATTACTTGCCTAATAAAGACACTCTTATCAAACAAGTACAAAATAAGAAGATATTTTCAAAATTTGATTGTAAGTCCGGGTTTTGGCAAATCGTACTTACAGAAGAAAGTAAACCACTAACTGAATTTAGCACCCCTAATCCTTTAGGACAATATGAATGGAATGTAATGTCATTTGGGTTGAAAAATGCACCACAAATATTTCAAAGAAGAATGGATGAGGTAATCAAGCCAATCACTCATTTTTGTATTGCTTATGTTGATGATTTACTTATTCATTCAAATGATATAAATGAACATCTTGAGAAATTTTGTTATAGTATGAAAAAGCATGGTATTACACTTTCTCAAAAGAAGGCTGAATAGCTAAAACAGAAATAAAATTTCTTGGATTACACATAAAAGAAGGAGAATTGCAACTGCAATCTCATATTGGTGAAAAACTTCAAGAATTTCCTGAAGAAATCAAAGATAAAAAACAGTTACAAAGTTTCTTTGGTATATTGAATTATGCTGAAGGATTCATTGAAAATTGTGCAAAACTTAAAAATTATTTTCTTCCAAAATTAAGGAAAAATGTAATGTGGTCTTGGGAAGAACAAGATTGCAAAAATATAAGGAAAGTAAAAGAGGAATTGAAAGTTTTGCCTAAACTTGTAATTCCACAAGAAGAAGATTTCTTTATCCTTGAAACTGACGCTTCAGATAATTACTGGGGTGCAGTATTAAAGGTTAAAAAGAATCATAAAGAATATAAGTGTGAAAAGAATTGTTCTTGTCCCGAGATACTTGCAGGATATACATCAGGAACATTCAAAGAAGTCGAAACAAGGTATGAAACAAATAGAAAAGAATTCATTGCTGTCAAGCGAGGAGTACAAAAATATGAAGATTATTTATTGCCAAAGAAGTTCTTAATTAGAACTGATAATACTCAAGTTAAAGCATTCTTGAAAAATAATGTTGATCCATCTATTGCTAACAGATATATTATTAGAATTCAAATTTGGTTTTCTTATTTCAAATTTGATATTGAATATATAAGAGGAAAATCTAACTTTTTTCCTGATTATCTTAGCAGGGATGGAGCTAGAACAACTAAGGACGAAAGTCCAAATTCTTGAAATAAAAGTTTCCTACTTGGAAGCACAAATGCAAAATATCCAAGATAGCCTTCGAGGCAAAAATATAGCCCTTGAGGCAGAAGTAACTTGTACCAAGTCTAGTATCCCTTCACCGGGACTTGTGAATACTAGCGCTCTTCCCGAGGATAAAGGAAAAGACAAGAAAACAATAGGAACCCCTTCACAGGGAATACTCAAACCTATTGTTGGTAAAGAAGATATTAAAACCCCTATCAGGGATTTACAAGATATCAAAATTAGCGATGGTGGCTCTTCATCAAGCCAGAAATTACCAAAGCTAACTATTGAAACTATTGATCCAAAAGATGTTGTCAAGATATGCCATGGAATGAAGATACCCAAAAATGATAACTATGAAGAAGTAATATTTTTTCTTGTTATTTTTAATATTTTATCTGATTGGTATCTTGAAATAGGAAAGTGGATGAGAACTCTCCACTATGGAAAATACAACAAGATAAACTTTTATCCAGAAACACCAGCCAATTGGGTAAGAAATTGTTTTGAAATAGGAAATATACTATGTATATATCCTAGCAAGGACCTCAAAGAGATAGCTCAACTCCCGGCAGATGTCAGGAAAGCAATTAAAAGATATACAGAGGTTGTTAAAAGTACAAATATATATATCAGGTTCCACTCGGCGCCAATGGAATGGGATCTTGTTCTTGAATATATGCATCCATCGTTCCATATTATAAAATTGGGACTCACAAACCAATATTTTTTTACCAACCAGTCAAAAGGTTGTGAAAAATGGATATCAAGATATCATTAATATGATACCCTACAGAAGAGCAAAAGGGTATAAAGAAATATTCGAACATGTGACTCAGTTAATTACTGAGAAAGAAAAGATATGGATTTATCCATCTGAAGAATATATAATTTATTCCAATGCAAGGATCCCTACAAAAGACGAAGACTTATATCTCCTCGATAATTTACTCTCCACCATAATTTCAAATCAAGTTAATGGATCAGAAGATATGTCCAAAGAACTGTGCAAAATACTCTAGGATTACAGTGATCATCATTGCGAGCACTGTGTAGTAGAAGATATGAGCCAAGGAGCATCCCTCAACAGTGAAGAATTCCCTGCTGAATTCTTTGAATCAAGGATGGAAAAATAATGGAGACAAGATAGTGACCCTTTATCACTACTTTAATAAAGCAAATTATTAAAGAAAAACTGTGGTCACTAGAAGACAGAAGATAATACGAAGAAGTCTTTGTGATAAATGATCATTCACCCACCATTAGGTCATATGTCACAATCCATGAAGCCAGCTAGCAAGAAATAATAAGAGAGATCCGTAAAGATAAGATTTCCCAAAGACTAAAGACACAAAAGACCAGAAAATAGTGGCAGACAAAGATTATTTTCACTACCTAACAAAGGATAGTGGGATGATAGCTGTAAAGATAAGATTCCTTGTCACTTAAGGAATGACTCAAGACCTCTATAAAAGGGGGAATCAAGATCCAAAGAAGGCATCTCGAAATACCTTGAAGAAAAACACATCTCAAATTCTCTTCTTTAATCTGTATACACCACTTTATTCAGAAATATTGTTAGATAGCTTGAAGATAGCAAAGCTTGTAATAAGGTAATCACTTATGGAGTTCTAAACTTCATAAGGCAAGTACCAAATGTCTGTAAATATAGTGTGTAAGCATGTACTGTTTCAGTTTATGAATATAAAGATGAAGTTTGTTATGTTCAACAAAGCTTTCATAAAATGATTTCGTTAAGTTTCTCATGATTCCTCGGCAGTACAGATAGAGATTTTAAAAGATTTTCAAAACATTGTTTTTGAATAGATATTAGCCATGCCAAAGTACCCGTCTTGAATTAATGTTTTGGGGGAAAAAAGGCAGATTTCTAACAAAATTGTAGCACCGTATGTGTGAGTTTATCTTTTAAAATTTCGTTCCAAGTAAGAACTCGTTTCTGAAAAGAGTTTGGATAGAGGTGAAAACAAAGACTCTGAATACTGTGAGATAGCGTCTGTGGAAACACGGTTAGTTCTTTAGAGTGAGAAATGCAACTTTAATTGAAAAGCCTTTTGCGGAAGAAGTTGTGGACCCAAACAATTTCAAAACATTTTAAACATTCATCTGATTCAGAAGATTGATTAAATACATGCAAAACAATTATAAAGACATACTGGAGGGAAAGCCTGATTATTTCCATTGATTACTGTAAGTCATTTACATGCTTTTATATGCTTATCTTTACATAATTATTCTCTGATTGTTATGAACACTTCACAAGCATCCACATCTAATAATGATAGCCTTAAGCTTTACTTAAATAATGTAGATATTTCGTTTTTATTAAGATTAGTTAAAAAATCTGAAAAAGTATTTCCTGCTGGCCAAGAAAACCTTAAGGAAATATATCTTGATATAGATTATGCTTGCAAACATAATATAAGATTTGATCCTGTAGAAACTAGTAGAAGAATAAAAAATATAAATGATATAATAACTTAATATAAAGATATCGAGGAAGAAGTTTCAGAAGGAATTGTTTTAGGATATATAACTAAAGAGGATCAACCAAAAGCTTTTGAAAAATTAACAAGATACAGAGAATATTTAGGACAAATTGAGAAATTTAAGAAAATGTTACATAATCCTGATTAAATTTACGGACCAAGAAGAAAAGAAATAATCCTAAAAAATTCAACAACTAAAAGATATAGGATATATCTTGCAAATATAGAGAAGAAGGGTAAAATAGTATTTTCATAGAATCAATTTTATATTATTAAAAATCTTTGTGAGTGTCTGTAAGACATCTGTGAACCAGTAGTCTGTAAGTGTAGCATGATCCTATTTTGAATGGGAAGGTTATCAATACAAGTCAATCAACCAATCATGAAATGGAAAATTTGATTTATCTCTATCCAAAAACACACACACGGAGCTGATTGGGTTGATCTAAAATTCGATTAGTCAAAACCTTTAAATATAACTACATTAGAGATAAAGCTTAAATAAATCCTAAGAATTTAATTGGCTGAAAACTAAATTGGGTGATACGATAATAAACAAAAAGTGATCATCATCTTAACTCCAATGAATAACTGTATGCACGGTTTTGATGCTACAGAAACTGAAAAGCTATTTTCCACAAATAATTAGGATAACTACTAGTTTATTATAATGGAATTATGATTAGTATTAAACCATATCATAATCAATTTACATTAAACCCATTAAGGTCAACACGTGGCTGCCAAAAATTATGTGTTAATATCCCTTATCACCGTGTACGTATATCCCTCTTCTCTTAAAGGAGTGAACCATCTATTTACTATTCATTCTAGACGTATTTTCATTTTTCCATTTTATCCCTCTTCCTTTCATAAGAAACAAAATGCTGGGAGAATCAAAAAGTTGGGGGAAATCGCAAAAGAGAAAAAGGAGAATCACTCTGGTAAAAAATGTAGGCTGTGAAAGGTCATAAGAAACAAAATGATGTGGGAAAATCATCAAATTATAAATATTTGGTCAAAAATGTAGGCAGGCGGTGTCTGTATATTCCTTAATGAAAGACGGTAGCTGTGTTTTCTTGTTCTTTGCATTTATAAAGTCGGTGGCTGTAGGCGGTGGTTGTGTTTTTCATGTTCTTTGCATTTATATATACAAAAAGAATTCTTTATCTTCTTCACCGAGAAAAGGCAACAACCGAAAAGTTTGGGAAAAATAGAAGAAGAGAAAAGGGAATAGGCTATCAGGTAAGATTTTTATTGGTTTAGTTTGGATGTTTATAGTTTTTATATTTAAGAAATTGTAATTTATGTTATGTTATATACTGGAATTGGTTTGGTTTGATTTTTTGTGCAGAGAAGAAGAATAGAGAGAAAACTAGAGAAGAAAGAAAAAGTAATGTTGAGAGAAAACAAAATAAAATACAAGAATTGACATATTTTTGTTATAGCTTATCTTAAGAAAAATAAAAATAAATAAATTCGAAGCAATAGCCCCGCACAGCGGAGCACATTGCTCCGAATGGTGTAGGTGGTAAGAACGAAATAAAATATTTTTCGAATTGGAAATGTTAAATGATTTTGTTGTAGATTATTCTTAGTACAAAAAAAAAAAAACAAAGTTGTAAAAAAAAAAAAAAAGTAAGCGTTGGAGGCACCTCCGAGAGCTGAGGCACTTTCCTCCGCTCGCGGAAGGGGTGTCCTGTTTTTTTTTTTAAATAACATTCTGCATTTTTTTCCTTTTTTTTTTTTTACTGTCTTGCTTCATTACATACATACATAAAATTAGAAGAAAGAAAAAGAAATGTTGAGAGAAAACAAAATAAAATACAATAATTGACATAGTTTTGTTGTAGGTTATCTTAAAAAAAAAATTCGAAGCACATTGCTCCGAATGGTGTAGGTGGTAAGAACGGAATAAAATATTTTTCGAATTGGAAATGTTAAATGATTTGTTGTAATGAATTGTAAAAAAAAACTGTCATGTGATATTATTGCGAAATATCAATCTTTCTGAAGGGTTATCCAACGGAACACTCCTTACTTGTAGAAAATTTGATAAAAATGTAATTCTTGCTGAAATTACAACTGGTGAATATTATGGAAAACATGTTTTCTTACCAAGAATTCCTTTTGTACCTCTGAAAATGATCAAACTTCAATTCATTTTAAAAGAACTCGATTTCCGATTAGACCATGTTTTGCAATGACAATAAATAAAGTACAAGGTCAGACATTTGATTACATTGGTTTGTATCTTTCTGGACCAGTTTTCTGTCATGGTCAACTCTATGTAGCATTGTTAAGAGCTAAAACAAGCAAATCTTTAAAGATTTTACTAAAACCATCAAACACTGACAATTTACACAGTACACGTACGAAGAATGTTGTCTACATTCATTCATTTGTAGAAGTATAACTTTTTCGTAAATATTTGTCACATATCTTAGTCGCTCAGTGTTAGAAATATATTGCTGATTTCTGTTATTTCTTTTTTCTATAACTAATTTAGTTTTGGAATATTTCAGGCTTTATGATATTTGTGTATATTTTTCACACTCACTTGGATTTATGGTAACATAGTACTCTAAAGTTACAAACATGATGGAAGTAACTATAGCTAAGAGAACTTCGAATTTATAGAAAAAGAAAATCAAGGTTTGCAAATCTCTGTTATTGTAGATTCACCTAAGTTTTGCATTGTCAATGTTGTAATCGAATGATGAATTCCTTTTTGCAATGCTTAACGGAATGAAGAAACGATCACAAGTTTCTTGTCGAGAATATTATTCATATAAATTGCAAATTAGACTTTCCGATAAGTCTATTTTACTTCACAGTGGTAGATTGATCCAACAATATATTGTAGATATGTATGTTAAGATCGAAACGGACGTTTAGACTATTTTCGCAACAACCAGAATCAAATTCGAGCTGAACTTTACCAAGGTATTATAGATAGCGTTCAAAATGGAGAGACGAGAGGGTGGAAAATTGGAAGAAAAATTGTTTTACCTCAATCTTTTACATATGGGCCTAGAGATATGTTAAGGAGATATATGGATGCAATGGCTATTGTACGACGTTATGAAAAATCGGACATCTTCTTGACTATAACATGCAATCCAAATTGGCCAGAGATTAAGCAAGAACTAAAACACAATAATGAGATTCAAAATCGACCTGATCTAATTGTACGTATATTTAGAGCAAAATTAGAAGAGTTGAAAAATGATTTGTACAAAAAAAAATATCTTAGGCCCACTTGTTTCGCATATATATGTTATTGAATTTAAAAAAGGGGGACTTCCTCATGCACATCTATTGTTAATTTTCAACTACGGCCATAAAATATGTTCTGCTCTAGATGTTGATAAGATAGTTTGTTGTGAAATTCCTGATGAAAAAAATATTTTTATCTTCATTCTGTTATTGTTAAACACAATATGCATGGCCTTTGTGGACACCTTAATCCAAAAAAATGTATGTATGGAAGCAAACAAAAGTTGCAAAAATAAATATCCAAGGGATTACTGTAATACTACTATATTTGGTGATAACTCATACCCTTTGTATAAACGGCGTGATAGTGGTATTTCTATTATCCTTATTTGAACGCACAATTTGACTGCCACATTAATGTTGAAGTATGTTCTTCTATTAAAACTATAAAATATTTGTACAAATATGTGTATAAAGGATATGATAGCATTTTTCAGTTTCCACAAATGAAACAGGAAAAGAAACCAACGAAATCTCAGCTTGTCAATATGTTAGATGGATATCTCCACCTGAAGCTATGTGGGGGATTTTCTCATTTAATTTAGCAGAAATTTATCCAACTGTTTATTCTTTACAGCTTTATATCGAAAATCAACAACAAGTAAGATATGACGACGAAGATAATTTATCTACTATTATTGACAACGAAAATACGAAAAAAACAATGTTGACAGAATTTGCGCTTACATTGTTGTATCGAGATTTCCCAACACATTTTGTTTAGAACTCGACTAATAAAATTTGGACTCTTGGAAGAAAACACGTTGTTATAGGACGAGTTGTCTCAGCGAATCCATCTGAAGGAGAACGATATTTCCTACGCGTTCTTCTAAATCATATTCGAGGTCTAACATCATTTCATGATTTACGAACTTTGAACGGGGTAACTGTTAGTACATATCGAGAATGAGCACTTTTACATGGTTTGTTAAGTGGAGACAATCATTGTGAAGAATGTCTGTCTGAAGCTATCATTTATAAAATGCCTACTTCTTTAAGACGTGTTTTTGCTACACTTCTCACCCTTTGCAATCCTGATCATCCAAAATTACTGTGGGATAAAGTTAAAGTTTATATAATCGATGATTATGTATATGAAAATATACCTTCAAGGGATGTTGAACTATGAGATTTAGAAGACATCAATTCTATTTTAGAATCATCGGGTAAGAACATAAATTACTATGAAATAGTATCATTCAGTGTAAATGTAGATGAAAATGAAAGGTCGAGAAGAATGGTTGCAGAGGAGACAACGAATTTGGATATAGAAGGAGGCTATGCTTGTACATCAAGCTTAAATAATGAGCAACAATCTACGTACAATACAATTATGGAAAAAGTAAATTTCAAATCGAGTGGGATCTATTTCATCGATGGTCCAGGAGGAACATGCAAAACTTTTTTGTACAAAGCTCTCCTAACAGGTGTAAGGTCTAAAAATTTAATTGCTTTAACTACAGCATCTTCTGGAGTATCTGCATCTCTTTTACTTGGAGGTCGAATAGCTCATTCAAGATTTAAAATTCCTCTGGAAACAATTGGTAAAGTTATATGTTCTGTTAGTAAACAATCGGCTCTAAGGACTTTGTTAAAAATGTCTACATTAATACTTTGGGATAAAGCACCTATGGTTAATCGTTGTGTCGTTGATAAAATACTCAGAGATATTACTGATTGTAATTTGCCTTTCAGTGGAAAAGTGGTCGTTCTAGGAGGAGATTTCAGATAAGTTTTACCAATGATACCGAGAGGAAAAAAGAAGACATAATGAAAGCTAGTTTAGTCTTCTCAAACTTATGACCTTTGTATTCACATTTACCGTTGGTTGAGAACATACGAGCAAAATTGGATCTCACATTTTCTGATTATTTGCTTAGAGTTGGAAATGGAATAGAGGAAGAACACAGTTGTAAGCGCATTCAGCTTTCGAGCAATATAATTTTACCATTTGAGGATGAAATTACATTTCTAAAATTTTTAATAAATTATGTTTTTCCAAATATAGAAACATATGTTGATAATTTACACACGATGAGAAATCGAGTAATTTTTAAGCCTAGAAATGAATGTGTTGATCATATTAACAGAATCTTACTTGATCAGATTCTTGGTGAAATTTTCACATATTATAGCTTTAATGAAGCAATTGACAAATCAGAACAGAGCCTACAGGAAGATTTCTTGAATACTTTGACTTCAAATGGTATTCCGCCTCATGAATTGAAGCTTAAGATAAAATGTCCTATGATGTTATTGTGAAATATCAATCCTTCTGAAGGGTTACGCAATGGAACACGCATTACTTGTAGAAAATTTGATAAAAATGTAATTCTTGTTGAAATTACAACTGGTGAATATTGTGGAAAACATGTTTTCTTACCAGGAATTCCTTTTGTACCTCTGAAAAATGATCAAACTTCAATTCATTTTAAAAGAACTCAATTCCCGATTAGACCATGTTTTGCAATGACGATAAATAAAGCACAAGGTCAGACACTTGATTACGTTGGTTTGTATCTTCCTGGACCAGTTTTCTGTTATGGTCATCTCTATGTAGCATAATCAAGAGCTAAAACAAGCAAATTTTTAAAGGTTTTACTAAAACCATCAAGCACTGACAATTTACACAGTACATGTACGAAAAATGTTGTCTATAGAGAAATTCTTTCATTTATTCATTTGTAGAAGTATAAGTTTTTCGTAAGTATTTGTCACATATCTTAATCGCTCATTGTTAGAATTATATTGCTGATTTCTGTTATTTCTTTTTTCTATAACTAATTTAGTTTTGGAATATTTCAGGCTTTATGATATATGTGTATATTTTCCACACTCACTTGGATTTATGGCAACATGGAACTCTAAAGTTACAAACATGATGGAAGTAACTATAGCTAAGAGAACTTCGAAAAATCTCGTGCCTATACTCTTGATAACATGTTAGTTATTATTATTTTTTGTTCTAATCGTTATTAATGCATGGTATAAATTTTCCCGTTAACCATAATTCGTTTTAATTTCAACCATTTCCATTTTGTCTATAAGCTTATAATCATACTTATGGACTCTACAATTTTTTATTTCAAGATATTACCTGATTTTCCTAATAAGCACTCTGAAATTTTAGGATCAATTTATAACGATATCTGAGCAAATTTACTTATAGTCCATGTGCATTTTGTTAAAACTAATGGAGTTACTATCATTTTGTTGAACTTGTTAGAATGAATACATTCCTCACATTTTATATTTTTGTTGTCACTCTATCAGATACCATATTTATGCGTGTCTATGAATTCAAAATAGATCTTTTGAGGGTTGTAATAGTAGAAGCAAAAGGAACTCCGTACCATGATAGTATCTTTTTCTTCGATGGCTTCTTTCGTGGAAGCTATCCCAAAGTTCTACATGTATGTTTCAGATACTTTTGTGCCCAACAGCTTGTATACCTCTGAATATGTGAATACATTATCTTCTATTAATGTTAAATCACTTATTGTTACAGCATGTCCATTACCAGCCTGGTGGACTTCACATCAATCCAAACTTGTACAATTATAGCAAAGTATGCCTAAACCTTCTCAACACTTGGAGTGGTAGTTAGAAGGAGGAGTGGATCCCTGGTGTGTCAACTATGCTACAAGTTTTATTATTAGGCCTTTTGATCCTTGCATATTTTGATGATTAATTTCAATTTATTCTTTACTTTTTGGTGATGATTTCATTATATACTGATTTGAGTTTTGTGTTGTGTTACTCGTAGCATTTTGAGGACTTTGTGATAGGGCATTTCTGCAAGCGTTCTCGTGATATTCTGGTAGCATGTAAAACCTATATAGAAGGCGCTCATGTAGGTTGTCTTGTTAAAGGGAATGTTGAAGCTGTTGATGAGGGTGATAAGAGCTGCTCACAGGATTTTAAGGCCAATTTGGCACGGTTCATCACTACATTAGTAAATGCACTTTCTCAAATTGATGCGAATGATTGTCAAGAGTTCATTTGTTTAACTCAAACGACAAATTTACAAGTTCCGATTGAACCCAAAGTTCAAAACTTTTATTACTAGATTAATTAAATTAAAATTTAGAGTTGGACTTCGTATTTTGCATGCAAGACATGCTCATCTTGAATTTTGTTTTTCACTTTTTAAACTGTATTTAAAATTGCAAATCATCGAATGTTAATGACTTCAGGATGCTCACCATACATTTTAGTAAATAAAATGTCTTAAATATTGTATCTTTAACTTTGTTTATCCTTCTAATATATATTTTCCTATATTATGTATTATTGTATTGCCTTGTCATTCAATTTTTCGTAGTGGTATGTAATCAATTAAATAATTGCATTTATTGGGATAATTTAAAATGTCCATATCTAACATTCAAAATATAATTCATGATAATTTAATATATTTAATACATTAATATTACCTTCAAAATAACTCGACCTGTGGCTAGCACAAGCAGAAACTAGTATACGTATAAGCGTGGTGAAATTCTTGTTCAAAAATAATAGTGAAGGCACGTGTCACAAGAAATTTGGTTAGGCATTGGTTTCAAATGATAAAGTGACTACCATTAAACTTATTAAAGTAAATAGGATTTCATTATTTTTACACGTGGCTGCCCCCAATGCATCATATTCTAAATTAATCCAACTTAAATAATTTTAAAACACTCGCTCTCGTAATTAAAATATCTTGGACCTAACTTATCCAAATTAACTTTTTCTCGAATCTAAAATGCATAATTAATTACGAACTATCCAACAAGTATAATATTGATATACTAATTCTAGTTGTATTGAAAACTAAGTATTTAACCCAAATAAAGTTGAATTAACATATGTATCACTTTAGTCCCCAAATTTCAAAATTTAAATATATAGCATATAGACCAGATAAAATTTTATTCTATAAAATTTTTGGGGTGCTACAATCTCCCCTCCTTAAAAATTTTCGTCCTCGAAAAATTATCTTACCTAAACAAAAAAGTCCCAAGTATATAAGAAATAAGCAAGTAATTTAGACGTTGATAGAATACCTGCCATCATGTCTTAATCCTCAGTTGCCTCTTGTTGGGTTAAGGCAAACACTCTTGCTTCTCCCTTTTTGTCTTGTTCATTATCCCTCTTTGGTAGGGGTTTATGGCAATTGGTAGCAATGTGACCATGCTTTCCAAATCGATAGCACACATTCTTTCCATACCAACACTCGCCTCTATGGGTTTATTGCACTTAGGACACGGGGTAAAAATATTATTCGGCTTGCTTGATCCTGACCACCTTTCAAAACTAGCCCTCTTGTTTTGTCCATTTCCCTTACCTTTATTCAGCCCATTCCATTTTCTTTTTCTCGAAAACTCAATACCTTCTCGAACTGTCTCATCAATTTCCAGTCGGTTTGAAATTGCTTGAGCCCGTTGGAGGACTTGACTATATGTGGTTAATTCATGCGATGCCATGATTACTCCAATTTCTGGTCGTAGACCGAGTTCGAATCTTCTAGCCTTATTTTGCTATGTATCTACTAGATGTGTTGCATACCTAGAAGGCTATTCGAACTTCCTCTGGTAATCGACCAATGCCATCATTCCTTGCTTAAGTTGTAAAAACTCTGCCTCCTTTCGATCTCTCAGAGCTTGTAGGAAATACTTTCCCATCACCTCATCTTTGAAGCATGTCCAAGTGAGGTTGCGTTGTTGTACCTCAGTCCTAGTACGTGAAACGGACTCCCACTAGTGACCTGCAGCATCAACCAATATGAATTTCGCACATAATACATTTTGAGCATCAATGCAAGAAAGATGTTTGAAGATTCACTCCATTCCTCAGCTACCAATGGGTATGTCTTGCCATCGAAGGTTGGGAGTTTGTAGCGGTGGAATTGTTCCACAATTGAACTGATGTTGCTAGCATTTGCATTCTGGGGACTCGCCTGTGTTTGCTGTCTACCCAAATCTTGTACAGCTTTCAACAAATCCCTTATGATTGTTGTTTGGTTTTGTTGTTGTCTCGACATTTTCTTAACAAAATTAAAATTCTAATTTAGGAAAATCTGATAACGTAGAAATTAATTAAAATATTAATGGTAAAACCTTTAAAATTTTCGAACATAACATCTGATTTTCAAAAAATCCCATAGCTAAACAAATAAACTTTGGCTAAAAAAGTAAATAAAACTATCTTTAATCTCCACGAGTCCTAGAAATCTTCTTTTAGTGGAGTCTCATCATCCGAGGTAATGTATGAATCGGGCTCAAAATCTATAACCAAATCGATGATAGGGTCTTCTAGCTCTGGTTCGACTTCCTCCTCTGGGTCTTCCTCAGGGTCCTCCGCTGGGTCTTCTTTAGGGTCCTCATCCGAGTCTTCTTCCAGCTCTTCCTCTGGTTCCTCTTCAAGTTCTGGCTCCGACTCAGGTTCCAGTGCTAGCTCTTATTGTCTGTGGTTCCACGTACTAGGACTGAGGCACAACAACGCAACCTCACTTAGGTACTTTCAAAGAGGGGGTGATGGGAAAGTATTTCCCACAAGCCCTGAGAGATCGAAATGAGACAAAGTTTCTACAATTTAAGCAAGGAAAGATGGCATTGGTCGATTACAAGAGGAAATTCGAACAGCTCTCAAGGTATGGAACACATCTAGTAGATACAGAGCAAAATAAGGCTAGAAGGTTCGAACTCGGTCTGTGATTAGAAATTGGAGAAATCATGGCATCATAAGAATTTCACCACGCATATATGTATATATACGTACATGACAATAAGGGATATTGGCTGCCACATGTTGACCTTAATGGGTTTAATGTAAATTGATTATGATATGGTTTAACATTAATCATAATTCCATTAGATTAAACTAGGAGTTATCCTAATTATTTGTGGAAAATAGCTTTTTAGTTTTTGTAGCATCAAAACTGTGCATACTGTTATTCAATAGAGTTAAGATAACACTTTTTGTTTATTATCGTATCACCCAATTTAGTTTTCAGCCAATTAAATTTTTAGGATTTATTTAAGCTTTATCTCTAATGTAGTTATATTTAAAGGTTTAGACTTGTCGAATTTTAGATCAACCCAATTAGCTCCGTGTGTGTGTGGTTTTTTTTTTTTTTTTTTTTTTTTTTTCACATAGAGATAAATCCAATTTTTCCATTTCATGATTGGCTGATTGACTTGTATTGATAACCTTCCCATTCAAAATATACTTAAAATCAAACTATCTCAAAATACGGTTTCCAACTTCACTTATACTTCCTAGGTAATTATTACCTATATATATAGGCATGAGGGTAAAGCTTTTTCAAACACAATTTTAGATACACACATACAGTATAGGGAGAGGGAGAGAAAGAGAGAGAATTTTAATGCATGTACGCATGGCAAATGAGACAAGTACTTTGCATGGAAGATAGCAAGCTGATACAGCCGAGAAATTTATAAGATTTGGACGTGCAATCATATTATTTTGTTTCAAAAATTCATTGGATCTATGAAGGGAAATATTGGAATATCCATAAATTTGAATTTGAATCCTAAAATTGTGTCTTTAAAAAAATAACTTAAACATTTTCAACTAATAAATTCGATAATTGAATAAAACAAACTACTAAATTTAAAAGCAGTAAAACTTAATATTTTCGTATGCCGAAATTCCTTGGCAATCCACTACACCATCCCGTCACGGCTCCAATCGACTCGAATTAGCATGTAAAAATTTGTAAGAGTGAGTATTTAAAAAAAACACTCATTAAGATACGTGCAGTTTTTATACGCAATATAACAATAATATAAAGGATTAATTTCACAAACGGTCACTGAAGTTTCAAAGTTTTAGAAACAATCGCTGAAGTTTGAAATCTCTTTCACAAATAGTCACTGAATTTTCAGATTTTTTGGCCAGGTTTGCGGCAATTTTTCAACAACTTCTGACCACCGAAATGCCGATTTCGAATACCGTTGGAAAGCCCATAATGTCCTCTTCAATTACCACCAAAAATTTTCCCATAACTCCAAGGGATTCGGCCGGAATAAACCCACGAAGTCAACTACCAAAAAAAGTCTGAAAATCTGCCCAATTTGGGTAGTTGACTTCGTGGGTTTGGGTGTCTTGTAGATTTGGGCGATGATGGGCCTCCATTACACAACTCTGCTTTGGGTCTTTTGTATGGTTCTTCTTAGGCCTATTCTTCAAATCTCTTATTTGGGGTTTCACTTCTTGGGTCATTGAATTGGGCCGTACGTTTTTATGTGTCAACAGGAACATATCCAAAGTTGTATAATTTTATTCAATGTTTCCAACAATTAAAATGACATGGTCCATCCGTCCCAATTATTTAGCCCGAGTTTCCTTTTTCTCTTGTCCCAAATATATATGCATATTTCCTAATGTAGAATATTTTGTTGTATTCCTTTACCAATATACCCTTATTAAATTTTTCCCACTTAATATATCAATTTCTTGAAATTATCTAAATATGCACATTTCCTACTTCTTGAAAACATGGAACAACACTCATTTCTTCTTCTTCTTCAAATTCTTCATTAATTCCAACAATAATTTAATTTTACATACTGAAAATTAAATAGGGGTAAATTAGAAAAGATCTTGACAAAAATTAATTTTACAATGACATTAAAGAAACTTTCTTCATTCGTGTGAAAAATGAAACAAACCTAATTATGACGGAGGAAATATTCAATATTTAAACACATTTGCAATAAGTTGAAGGGTCATAGTTAACGAATTAAAAGCAAACACAATTTCCTAGATAAATTTCATTATATGGATATGAATGATGTTGGAATCGTTGATGTATTGATGGTTGTATCAAGGTCTTGTGACTACATCCGATTGCGCTTGAGAAGGGATGATAGGAGCCCCACTTTGGCCTCCATTTTAATCTAGGAGTAATACATTTTTCACTTTCTTCATTTTTAATCACACATTCTTTAATAAAATAATATTACACGTAAACTGAAAATGTTTTCTTAATTTTTAACTACACATTCTAAAAAATATATTATTTTCAAAATATATTCCCCCAAAATTTCATTAAAATGGAGTCCAAACAAGGGCATGATTCCACAATTAAATATTTTATTAAGAGCAGTTCTAGGGATATTTAAATAGGAATGGCAATCTCATTTTGAACCACACATTTTTCAATAAAATAATATTTGCATTCTCATTATAATTTGCATTCTCATTTTGAACCACACATTTTTCAATAAAATAATATTTTTCATCACATTAATAATATTTTATTCTTTTTCAACCACATATTCACCATCACATCACCAAAAAAATTATTCTTTTCATTTTAATGTGCATCAAAAGGGGGTTGTATAACAACTATTACGTTCCAATTCCATCAATCCTCAACTTCTACCTCCCCCTCTTCAGAGGTAGGGGTAGGCAAAACTCAAACCAAACCAAATCGCTCGAACCGACCGGGATGGGTCGATTTTTTTTTTTTTTTTAATTTTATAGTTGGGTTCGGATTTGGGCGAAAAAGGCGGGTCAGAATGTGTTGGGTCTCGGGTTAATCCAAGAAAATTGATTTAACCCAACCCGACCCGACTCGACCCATAATTTTCTATCAAATTACTTTGTCTAAATAAATCCCTTATTCTTCTTATCATCTCATCACTGAATTAAAGATTATTATCTCCTTAATGTATTTGACTTGGTTTTGAATCTCTAATTCTCGTTTCCTTTAGCCAAAATATCTTGCAAATATTTATTCACGGTTATTAATAAATAGCTATTTCATGTTCGGTGACTACAAGGAAAATTTGAGTAAGCTTATTGTAGTTTTTTTTTTTTCACCACGGAGCCAACAATCAATCTACAATGCATTTTTAATTACAGGTACAAGATGCCTCTATTTTTTTTCTTTAGCATTTTTTATTTATGCATTTCATATGGTTGATAAGTTTTTATTGTCGGAATATACTTTTATGATTTTTAATGTCAAAATCGACCAACCCAACCCGACCAAAACTTGGTTGGATTGGGTTGGGTTGGAACGTATAAATGAGTTGGGTTGGTTTGATTTTTTATCAAACCGACCATATTGGGTTGGGTAAAAAATCGATACAACCCACCCCACGTCCACCTCTATTCACAGGTAATAGACAAGATCGCCTCATCATTTTATTGAATCTCCCTTTTCTTCTTCTTCTTTAAATTGACAATTTGCCATAGATAAAAACAATTGTTGGGGGAAAGTATAGTATTAATTCTTGAAACATGATAATAAAAGAAAGGCTTTGAAATGAGTTTTTCCCTACTTATATAAAAGAGTCAATCCGCTAAATACTGTTCATTTGTGAATTATTTTGTTTTCCCATTGTATCATTCCTTAACTGTTCATCATGGACAAATTGTCAAGAATATAGGCGGTGGTGAAAGGTGGTCGCTTATTTTTTGTGCTATTAGAGAGGTATATATATGAAAGAGTCAATCCGCTAAATACTGTTAATTTATGAAGTATTTTGTTTTCCCATTGTGTCCTTCCTTGACTATTCATCATGGACAAATTGTCAAGAATGTAGGCAGTGGCGAAAGGCGGTGTTGAAAGGCGGTGGTGAAAGGCGGTCGCTTATTTTTTGTGCTATTAGAGAGGTATATATATATATATATATATATATATATATTTCCATTCCAGTGTAAAAAAACTTGCGATTTCCTTCACCATATATTGCTTGGTCTTGCAGCCCCCTCAGCTTCGTCTTACAGCAGAAAAACTTGAGATTTCCTTTACCCTATATTACTTTCCAGCGTAAGTATTTATGTTATGTACAAGTTATTTTTCCTTCTATTACTTTTGCATGTTTAATATATTTTTTTCAATACAATTGTGTTCCTATGTTTAAGATTTTATAAGTAGTTAAGTAATAGTTAATTCCCATTTAGTTCATTCTGCCATAATGAGATCATTCACTTTACACATTTGACTTGATAACTTCCCACCGGTTAATAAAAGCACCAGTTTAGCAGGCTCTTCCCCCCCCCCCCCTCCCCTCCCTTTCCTCCATGAGAGTTGAATCTTCCACAAAGACACATAATTTCAATCTCCTTGCTTACAACTGTGCTCGTCTTTTTTATGGCTACTGATTTTCCACGAAAAACCCCATGATGAACATGCAACTTCATTTAGGATATGCTCATATAGTTTCCACAGCTTTTTCTCCATCTACCATTTGAAGAGACTTCATTTGATCTGTTTTTTCTGTGATAGAAGAACCCAAGACACAATTTCAATTGAAACAAAAACATCGCTTTCTCCGTGCGCGCACGGAGAGTATTATTTTTCTCCACGTCGTGCCTGCACGGAGAAACACTCTCCGTGCGCGCACGGAGAGGCACATCACTCTCCGTGCGCGCACGTTCCCGTGTCTCCGATTTTTTTTAAAAATATAAATAAAATTCTTATTTTTTAAAAATTTCTTTCATCATTACATACATACATAAAATTAGAACTTCTTTCGTGAGTTCGCACCCGTGCCTTTTTTTTAATCCTACTTATTTACATTTCACAAAAACAATAGAAAATATTCAGTTCCATACATACATGAAAATCAAAATATTCAGGTCGATCCCCGTAACGCCCCCGAACCTCCACGAGGGGCGTTACCCCTCGACCCCCGCGACCTTTCCGGGCAAGTCGATCCCCGTCGGGGGCGTTGCCCCCGAAACCCCGCGACGCCTACCTTTTTTTTATTCTACTATATTGCATCTAAATAAATCACTCCAACCTTCATCTCGATGCGCCCACAAAGAGTGTTCAAATTTTTTATTTTTTTATATTTACAATTTTAAAAATATATATTTTCCTATTAATTAATAATCACTACACATTTGTCAACAATTTTTAAAGTACATAACATTCACAATAAAACAGAACAACAACAACAACAATAATAATAATAATAATAACGTTAATTAATAAATCACTCAAACATCTACCTTTTTTTCCATTTCTACCTTACTGCTTTTAAATATCTAATTTCTCCTATAGATTTACCTACATTGTTGACTTCCCAACCCTATCCTTAAGGAACCCAAATGGCAAAAACTAACAACTTCTTATCTACGCTTTACCCTCGATATCAAATCCAAATTCCTTACCTCAATTCTCTACCGACTGTTAGTGCAACAAATATCTTCATTGAGCTCACAAAAGCAATTGGAATTGAACTTTAATTTACAATAACTAATCCATCTTTCCGTGTTTGAATTCCCACTGCAAATATAAGAAGACTGTGAGGATTTTCATATCTTTGTTGCATTGAGAAAATTAGTTTAAATCAAAAATAGGTCTTATGTGTTGTAAGAGCTGGTAGAAAACTTCAAGATAAATTACATTTGTGTGTGAAAGTTTTCAAATAAACATCATAAGGTATGTGTGTTCATTCTCTTATCTTCTTCAAATCATACCAAATTTTGAACATGCAAGATCCCTTCATCTGCAAATCCTGTATTTTTCTAAATATATTGAATTAGTTATATAATTCTGTCTTTTTAATTATGTATTCTTTTTTGGAATTCTTTGTGGCTGATGGAATAGAGATAGACATGTTCAATTTAAAGAGCTTGCTTTGTATTTGAAATATGGATGATGTTAATTTGACTGATTACCATGGATTATTGTCATTCCATTTTCTAATCCTTCATTTTATTATGGTTGGTGGGTATTTTTCTTTGATTCCATTTTTTTGTGTATTTGGACTACTTAATTATATCTGAGCATGAAAATAAGTTATTTCTTCGACTGTACTTGATAGTTTGCATTAGTTGAAAATATGTCAAATAAGTTAAATATATTTAATGGAGATTTTATTCCCACTTAATTTTCTTCATTTTTTTCTTGGTTGCTCTTAGCCTCAACTATTTCGTATGTTGTTGTCATGGATGTTCGGAATTCCGATGAATTTATTGCTCCTTTAAACTTCGAAATAATGTCCTCTCGCCAACAAGAAACCAAAAGGCAACGAGAGCGACAGCAACGACTTCATACTGGACGTACTGATCGTCGCAAAAGAATAGCATTTGGACATAATAATTCTGATGCTGATCCTATGTCATTTGAACATAATAATTCCAATTCTGTGCGAATACAACCTCCTGTGATGAATCATGATTTCCAAGATGTTGAGGTTTCTACTTCAAGAAACCAAGATTCTCCTAATATTTGCAGCTTTGAATTACAAAGAAGTTTTAATATATTCAACATACCAACCACTTCATATGTATTACCTACGTGCAATATTTGTAAACATTATAGTGCAAGAAAATTTTACAGAGAACGCAAAGATTTCTGTTGCTCTGATGGAAAAGTTTATCTTCCTATGCATGATTCGTCCGTTGAATTGTACAACTTATTTACGTCCAAAGAATCCAAAAATATGGAATTCAAGAAGCTTGTAAGAGGGTATAATAATTATTTTGCTTTTACTTCATTTGGTGTTAAATACGACAAAAATCTTTTCAAATCATATAAAGGTATTTACACATTTCTGTTAGCCCAAGAATAACTAACCAAGAGGGGGGTGAATTTGTTTTCAAAACTTTTTCGACACTTAGTTTCAAAACAATTCAACACACAAGATATAATTGCAAAGTATAAAACAATAAGTAAATATGCAAATATGTTATCTTGATTCAAGTATGATATTGCACAATGTAAATAGCAATTTAAAGTAAAGTGTAATAATGTAAAGATAACAAACCAATTTAATGGGGTTCGATCCAATGCAATGATCTACGTCCCCGTTACCAAGCTCTCCGTCACGAGTAATGCCAATTTGTATTATAATGGTAACTTACAACAAGGAGTACCGATCATTTACAATGTTGAGATTTCCGGGACCTCAACACGACCCACACTATCGAGCTTTACGGGACCTCGATATGACCCACACGGTGACTTACAACAAGGCGCACCAAACCTTATACAATGTTGATCTTTAAGGGACTACAACCGACCCACACTACAAATGAATTTTACAATTCAAATCTTCTCTTCTTTATCGAATGATAAAATCAAAGTTGAGTACAAGAAGAGAAGAGGCAAACACTTCAATAGATAGCAAATGAATTAAGCTCGAGTGTTATGTTGGAAAACTTTGATGAATGAATGATAATGAAATAGTTTGGCTCAATATATCAAAGTTTTCAACCAATTAATCTCTCTTAATAAATAATAACAAGTTAAGTATAAAGAGAGATTTACACTTCAATAAGTGTTGGCAAAGAAAACTTTTATCAAGATAGAAAATAGATGGGTTCGAAAGTTTTCTTGCAAAGTTGATTTCTTGATGAGATAGATAAACCAAGTTTGGATCAATCAAGAAATTCTTGTAATAGATGAATTGAAAGATAAATCAATGTAAGCTCAATAGATTTTCAACCAAAAACTCTCTCAAAATATGTCTAATAAGTGTTGGAATTGAATGGAAGAGAGTTGAGTATTTATAGATGAAAATCTGTCAAAAACTCTGTCCAACCGGACGGCTCTTACCGAACGGTCAAATAGCCGTTATTGGTTTCATAAAATCAGACCGTTGTGGCCAAAAATCGATTTTACCGGACGTCCAGTAAAATCGTACCGGAAGTCCGATACGACAGTTTTATGCTGGACAGCTTTCCGTATTTTGATCATATCTTTTTCTCCCGATGTCCGATTAAGTTGATTCAAAATGCGTTGGAAAGATAACTCAAAGGGCTATAACTTTTATTCAGAAATCATCTTCAACTTAGATCATATTCCATGTCAAATATCTGTCACAATATGAGATTGAAAATCGGAGTATAACTTTTTGATTGAAAGTAGAAGTGTGGTCTTTTGAGGGATGTTTGAAAATGACTTTTCAAGGTTTTTGATATATTACAAATGTTCATTTTTCCAAGATCATTTTCATGTCAAAACAATTTATGCAAGTGATGAATTTATGAGAAATAGTTGAGATTTATGCACTTGCTAAACATTGACGAGTTATACCTTTATATATAGAAATGAGGTTCGATAAATAACTCTATCTTCAATGTTCTTGATCTCTTCGACCCTCTCTTTAACTTGTATCTCGAATGATTTGTCTTGAATGTTTATTTAACCTTCACTTGTACTTTATTTGAATGTGAATAATAATTTTTATAACTTTGAAGGCTTAAACACTCAATTCAATTTGTTAGTAAACAAGATGAGTTTGTTTGTTATAATCAAAACATTAAGGTCATGATCAACCATATGTCAACAATTTTCCCCTTTTTGATTATGACAAACAAGATAATTTGCAATATAGATAGTGAACAAATTGATATAAAGTTTAAGCATAAGTTTCTCATGTCAACATGCATATATCAAGTTTGAGCATGATAGAAAATAGATGGGTTCGAAAGTTTTCTTGCAAAGTTGATTTCTTGATGAGATAGATAAACCAAGTTTGGATCAATCAAGAAATTCTTGTAATAGATGAATTGAAAGATAAATCAATGTAAGCTCAATAGATTTTCAACCAAAAACTCTCTCAAAATATGTCTAATAAGTGTTGGAATTGAATGGAAGAGAGTTGAGTATTTATAGATGAAAATCTGTCAAAAACTCTGTCCAATCGGACGGCTCTTACCGGACGTTCGGTACAGTACCGGACGGTCAAATAGCCATTGTTTTTTTTTTCATAAAATCAGACCGTTGAAATTTGACCGTTGTGGCCAAAAATCGATTTTACCGAACGTCCGGTAAAATCGTACCGGACGTCCGATACAACAGTTTTATGCTGGACAGTTTTCCGTATTTTGATCATATCTTTTTCTCCCGATGTCCGATTAAGGTGATTCAAAATGCGTTGGAAAGATAACTCAAAGGGCTATAACTTTTCTTCAGAAATCATCTTCAAATTAGATCATATTCCATGTCAAATATCTATCCCAATATGAGGTTGAAAATCGGAGTATAACTTTTTGATTGAAAGTAGAAGTGTGGTCTTTTGAGGGATGTTTGAAAATGACTTTTCAAGGTTTTTGATATATTACAAATGTTCATTTTTCTAAGATCATTTTCATGTCAAAACAATTTATGCAAGTGATGATTTATGAGAAATACTTGAGTTTTATGCACTTGCTAAATATTGACGAGTTCTACCTTTATATATATAAATGAGGTTCGATAAATAACTCTATTTTCAATGTTCTTGATCTATTCGAGCCTCTCTTTGACTTGTATCTCGAATGATTTGTCTTGAATGCTCGTTTAACCTTCACTTGTACTTCATTTGAGTGTGAATAATAATCTTTATAACTTTGAAGGTTTAAACATTCAATTCAATTTGTTAGTAAACAAGATGAGCTTGTTTGTTATAATCAAAACATTAAGGTCATGATCAACCATAGGTCAACAAGCCATTTCTCTAATGAGACGGGTAACAACTCTTCCACTTCTTTAATATGCAACCAACGGTTTTGGACGTATTCGATAGTTGGGGCCTCATTATTAGAGACCTACATAATCGCTCTCCACGAGTTAATATTATGTTCTTTACTTTCACTCATTTTTTAGATCAAAGTACATCTTTTCTTCAAAGAGGATCTCTCTTTTTCAAAGGGCAAAACATCTCAAGATTTTGATTATTCATTTTTTCCAAGTATTAGAGACTCAAGGTTGAAGATTCTGTCTTTTCCTTTTTAATGACTGACTCGTAGATCAAGCTATACCTATTTAAGTAGATGTATGCGGTCAAAAAAATTTGGAGGTTTAATTCTTCGATTTTGTTTTATCTTTAGAACTGAGAATTGAATCAAATCTGTCAATATCGGTTCTAATACCCATTATCCATTGTAATCTAAGAAGAAGCGAATTAAACCTTTCTATTCAATTCGAGACTTCCATCCAGCCCTAATTTGATTTTTAATTTAAATTGAAAACACGTGCGATTCTTGGATCTTGAAGAAACGTTAAAAGATTATATAAAATGTAATTTGCCATATTTTTCCTTAAACACTATTTTGTATTGAAAATTTACAATATCCAAGAAAAGTCAATATTTTTTATTTCATTCCTATTTGTTTACATTTTCCAAAATAAAATAGGGAAAACTTCATAAAGTACAAAATTATAAGAATATAATTTAATTTAACAAACTGTAAAAAAGTTTCGCTAGTGTGTTAAATTATAATATTAATAAATTTAATATATATTATGCATATTACAAAAATAAAAATTTAGGAAAAATATAACATAAATTAGGATAATTTAATCATCATTATCACATTCTAATATATAACATATATTTTCTTTTGTATAACATATTCTCCGAACTAATATTTTTCACTTCTTTCACTTTCTCTATTACTCTACACATCCCTGAAATTGGTTCATTCTCCGAACTCTTCAACATTAGATTTCCGCATAGTAATTCACAATGTCATCTTCAAATTTATTAGTTCACGTGTCTTCAGTCACCATCTTCAATCCAATTACTTTTTTATCACATAGTTGTGACAAATTATTATTTCAACTACATCATTATTCATCAAGGTAAGAATAAGGGATTGCGATTATTGCAAGAATATGGTCACAATCCGAAAGGTGTTTTCTACTGTATTATGACCAGTGCTATTATTCGTGACCTTCTTATATGTATACTATATTGAATTTGTGATCAGTATCGCTATCTTCAGCATTCATATTTATGACCTTCATATTTGTGACTAGTGCTGTTATTTGTGACATTCTTATATATGTTATATTCAATTTGTGAATAGGGCTGCTATTTGTAACCTTCGAATTCTTTGTGATGTTCGTATTTGTGATCAATGCTATTAATTTGATCGATGCGGTTATTTGTGACCAATTCTATTATTCTGATATATTATATAAATGTTAATTAACATAACTATATTGTTTTAACAGTTATGGGAGTTATGGAGGTCACACTTCATTCCAGTGGAAGATCCTTGCATAGAGCTAGTTAACTTTGTTATTTTAGAGGTTATGTAGAGGTTGCAATTACAATGACATATACATAGAATTCTATATTGCCTCATGTTCGGATATTGGACAAAGATCTCATTGCAATGCATGTAATGTGAGAAACATGTGTCGGTTAATATCTCCTTCTCAACCAGGGGCAGAGCCAGCCCATTGGACTAGGGGGTCCCAGATGTGAAAGGGTGGGGTGGCCATGGGGCTCCGGGGGCAGCGCTCCCGAAATTTTTTTTTTGGATACGTTATTAACAAAAAAAATAAATCAAGAAACGTGTAAAAGAAAATACCAATCTTTAATTTAGCAAAATCATACCTTATTACAAGCGTTCCTTCGAAGTTCTCACGCTTTAATAACGTTGTATAACAACATTGTTGTATAACTTTGTTAATTTATCAATTATTTCCATTAGATATTCTGCTCAATAATTAGGATTAATGTAGCACGATTAGTGGGGTTCCCCCCAGCTCCGCCCCTGTTCTCAACATTATTGAATTTTGGTCAAAAAATTTGTGATCACATTTATTGTATAATTTGTAGTAATTTTTCTCGGGAATCAACAATATTATGGAATCATGTATTTCCATTCCTGCATAAATAAGAACGGTAGACACGCTATCAAAATCAACATAAAATTAAGGTCACAAACATGTTTTTCCATTTGACGAGGATTTTCCATTGAAATCAAACATTTCTTTTCTATTCTTTTTTTTTTTTCCTTGTAAAGGTTCTTGACAATTTTTCTTTCTTTTCCCTTGGTGTTTAACTTTTCGGGGTTCTTTTTCCTCATTAGAATGAGAATCCCGTCCTATACTTCTAGTCAACACTATTATCTTAAACACGGGTTTGTGAAGGTTCGAATGGTAAAAATTATGGTTAAATCCATACCTCAAATTTTTAGAGGCCACTAAAAAAAACACCACAATCCACTCCCTTGGACCTCAAATATTAAGTGGCCCTAACCAAAACCCTCAAATACGCGTGTTCGGTAGAGATTAAAATTGAAAAACTAACCGTTATTGTTGACTTTTATTAGACGAGTGAGATCCAATGACGGCTCTATTTTCAATTTTAATTTGATTTTAAGCACTACCGAACACACCTCTAATTTCCTTATCATCATCTTCAAGACTTCAACTCTCGTCTATCGGTCTTCTCGCGGTCTTCTCGGCTTCTTCATTCTTCAAGTTCAAGACTTCAACAGACAACCGGTAAACCTCGACCTAACACTCCGACCTCCGTTTATACTTTATAATCAGTTTCAGTTACATGGGTTTTGGGTATTAAGATTTAAACATGAATCGTGTGGAGTTTTAGCATTTAGGAAGGCAGTTTGTTTAATGATGCTTTGATTTTATTTTTTTGTGGGATTTGAGTTTATTTTGATTAAGAGAATGTTTGTTTCAATTTAATTATGTAAACTGGTTTTGCTAGAGAGAGAGAGAGAGAAAGAGGAAGAACACGATTTTGGAGAAAGGGTGAAGAGGATTGGATTATTTATAGCATGAAAGGTGGCTGGATCTTTCTGTGTAGACGTAAGGAAAGTGAAATTTCCTGGGTTTGCTTATAGCCGCAGACAACTCATTTTACTGGTTTTATGTTAAAATGGGACGTGGGGTTAGGGCTGGGGGTGGTTTTTTATAAATCAGTGGAGGTTACTAATCTTTGAGCAGAACTTCATTTTACCTAGTCAACTTTTTTATGTTCCAAATTCGTGATCAAAGGTTTAATTCTGTTTTAGCACAACCACTAGTCAAGTTACGCCGGCAATTGACTTTGAGTAAAAAGCTGGAGACTTGTTATTATTTTAGTTATTTGCTCAATTGAGACTTTGTTCTTATCCTCTGTAATTATATATTTGCATTAACATTGAAAATTATTTGAAGCATAATATGATTTTTGATATTGATGGGCCTCATAATAATTAGTCGTCTAGAACCTCTAAATTCTCAGGGTCGGCCTTGGTTAAATCGAAGTTTCAATGGAAGAAACGGTAAGAGAAAGAGCGATTTCAATGGAGTTTCCATCGAAATTTCACCTTTGGAAATATTTGAAAATGAAATGATTTTCTCTCTATCAGTTTTAAATGGAGAAGATAAAGGTTAATTACCATTTATATATTAATTTACCTTATTTAATTTGCATTAACATAAAATTAGTAATATTGCGTTGTATTTATAATATTAAAATAATAACAACACACATGTTATGAAATTATAAGTTAATTACCTGAATGCTGAACTACGTTGTTAAAATATATAATTTTACTTATTTTTCCAATAACATATGCAAAAGTCAACACATCGTAGGCCGGATCATTCTCATTTACAACTCTGAGCCCAATACTTCATCTGATGACAGATTCTATGGGCTTACAGGAGAAGCCCATAATAATTGCTTATCCAAACAATCCTCAAAATCTCTCTGCTTGAACCACCACAGCAACCAGCGCTGCTGCCATGGCATTCACAATGTTTCAATCCACACTCTTCTCAAAGCCCTCTCTTTTCTCTTACAGAAGAAGCTTTGCCTTTTGCATACAATTGTCTTCTTTCTCCGCAGCTTCTGATTTTCCTTCAGACAAATTCCAGCCCAACAGGAAGTGGAGGCAACCAGTGGCATCAGTTCTCGAGCTTGGTGGCGTCAAGATTGCCAAAGATGGTAACATGCCCACTTCTAGAAATTAAATTTATCTTCAATTGCTTCACTTTACGTTTGGCTCTTTTTGCTGTAGGATATGAATTTGTTGTGGGTGTTTCATTTTTTTCTCGTTGTAGGATATGAAAGCTCGTGTCTTGGTTGTTCTGCTATGAATTACTTTATCAGATTTTATTTATTTTTTTACTAGATGGGTAATTCTGCAAATCGACTATTTGGATTGACTATTGTTTAGAAAAACTTGAATATCTTTGACTTAAAAAGGCGGGTTTGTGCAATTGGTACTGAATAATGCTATTTGTAAACTGAACTTACCCAGCAGTCCATGTGACGGGGCACCGCCACATTCTCTAATGAATTCAAATGCATCCCAAGAAAACGTTGCAGTTACCTTACTGCCTCATGGATGATGATGGGCAAGCACAGGTTACAAACTTACAAATAGCATTGCTCATTGTTATTTTGAAGTGAGTAGAACAAAAGCGAAAGAGAATGTGCACCTTTTTATTCTAGGATATGTGTTCTGTGTATTTGCAGATTGATTATGGCTTAATGGAAGGTTTTGCTTTCTTGTGTTGAAATTTTTTCAATTTATGCATGCGCTGAATGTGGGGGTTGGCAAGAATGGAGTAGATTTTTCATATATTTATATTTGTTCCCATTTATTTTTAATGGGCTGTGTGATCATGCCATATTTCTTGAATCATTGCTCGTCAACTTATGGAACTTTGGATGATTAAATTTGTAGAAATAGTAAGAGATGACCCAACAAACAATGTTCCTGATTCAATATTCTCAAAGCTTGGAATGCAGCTTCACAGGAGGGATCAGCATCCCCTTGGCATCCTGAAGAATGCAATCTATGACTATTTTGACACAAATTATCCCAACAAATTTGACAAGTTTGATGATTTGTGCCCAATAGTTTCGACTATTGCGGTAGGTTAATTGGTCCATAAAGGAATTTGAAGCTTGCTTTTCTCCTTCTTAATTAACATGTCATATGAACTCGCAATGCTCCTAGCTATGATTATTTCAACAGTGGTGATCAAATGTTTGGTATTTTCTCCCCTGTGAAAGTTTACCTTTTTCTTATTTAGAGGGTGTTTGGTGGGGATTAAAATTAGATTTTTAGTGAATTGTGATAAAAGTTTTTGAAATATGTGGCTGAAAAGATGTGGGACCCATGAATGATGTGGTTAATATTGATTGTTTGATTTTGACTTAGATTAAAATCAGTTTTTAATCCGGCCCAAACATGCTTTTAATATATTATTTCGGTTTTAGTGGGGTACGTCAATTGGTCCCCTGCTCTACTGATAGTTCTTGAAGCTTATAACAACTGGAAACACCACAATTAATTCTATAAAGGAAAAAGTTCCAAAGGACTTGGCTGATTTTGCTATTTTTTTCTTGGTTCTTAAATAATGATAGTATAGAAGAGGTGGGTAGCTAGGCGACAGGCAGGATATTTAGACGAGGACGCTCAATGCATGAAGGGATTAGGAGATGTATGACTACCTCTGTTCAACCTACTTCTGAATTTGATGCTATACCTTCAACAGTGACTTCTGCCCAGTTGATTTATTAAACAACGAAAATAAAGGTTTACCCGTTAAACAATTTTTTTTCCATATATTTTCATTCATTTGCTATCATCTAACTGGTATAAATGAATGATCATTTTTTGTAGTGCTTAGAAAAAAGACAAATGAACGAAGCACCGATCTCAGGTTTCTTGCAGAGAATATTATTCATACAAGCTGCAAATTCAGCCTTACGATAAGTCTGTTTTGCTTCACAATCTATGCTCGATTGCTTCAGCAAAATATGTCGTGGATATGTATGTTAAGATTGAAACTGCAAGATTAGACTATTTTCGTAATAATCAAAAACAAATTCGAGCCGAATTTTACCAGGGTATTGTAGACAGTGTTCAAACTGGAGAGACGAGAGGCTGTAATATTGGAAGAAAATTTATTTTGCCACAGTCTTTTACATGTGGTCCTAGAGATATGTTAAGGAGATATATGGATGCAATGGCTATTGTGCAGCGTTATGGAAAGCCAGATATCTTTTTGACTATTACATGTAATCCAAACTGGTTAGAGATTAAGCAAGAACTAAAACACAATGATGAGATTCAAAAGTATTCCTCATGCACATTTTTTATTGATTTTCAAATCTGGACACAAAATTTGTTCTGCTGTAGATGTTGATAGAATAGTTAGCAGTGAAATTCCTGACCAAACCAGACATCCTCATCTTCATTCCGTTATTGTTAAACATAATATGAATGGTCCTTGTGGATATTTGAATCCCAAAAATGTATGTATAGAATCTGACAAAAAATGCAAAAATAAATTCCCTAAGGATTATTGTAATGTCACTACATTTGGTGACAACTTATACCCTTTGTATAAACGTAGGAATAATGGTATTTGTGTTAAAGTTAGGGGTCATATGTTGGACAACCGATGGGTCGTGCCGTACAATCCTTATTTAAGTGCAAAATTTGATTGCCACTTAAATGTCGAAGTATGCTCTTCTATTAAATCTGTAAAATATTTGTATGAATATGTGTAGAAAGGACATGATCAAATTAATTTTTCAATTGCACCAACTGAAATAATGAAAGAAATTGATGAAATTTCTGTTTATCAATCTGCTAGATGGATATCTCCACCTGAGATAATGTGGAGGATTTTATCGTTTAATTTAGTAGAAATTCATCCAACTGTTTACTCTTTACAACTTCATCTTCTAAATCATCAACAAGTGCGATATAATGACGACGATGATTTAACTACTATTATTGAGAATGAAGATACAAGACGAACAATGTTAACAGAATTTTTTAGAGTGAATGAAACAGATGAATTTGCTCGTACTAATTTATACCGAGATTTTCCAGCACATTTCGTTTGGAATTCATCTAAGAAAATTTGGACTCCCAGAAAGAAACATATTGTCATAGGCCGAATTGTTTCAGCAAATCCTTCTGAAGGCGAACGATATTTCCTACGGGTACTTCTCAATCATATTCGAGGTCCAACGTCATTTCATCATTTACGAACTTTAAATGGAGTAACTGTAAGTACATATCGAGAAGCAACACTTTTACATGGCTTGTTAAGCAGAGATAATCATTGTGAAGAATGTCTATCTGAAGCTATTGTTTATAACATGCCTACTTCTTTAAGACGTCTGTTTGCTACACTTCTTATACTCTACAACCTTGATCATCCAAAACTACTATGGAATAAATTTAAAAGTTATATGACAGACGATTACGTGCATGAAAATAAACCTCCAAATGTTGCTGAATTACATGCATTGGAAGACATAAATTCTATTCTAGAATCATTGGGTAAAAATATAAATGATTATGAAATAGTGTCATTCAATGTTAATATAGATGAAAATGAGAGGTTGACAAGAATGATTGCAGAAGAGACGACAAATTTAGATATTGAAGGGGGTTACGCTTGTGCAGCAAGCTTAAATGATGGACAAAAAATTGCGTATGATACTATCATGGAAAAAGTAAATTGCAATTCAAGTGCAGTTTATTTCATTGATGGTCCAGGAGGAACATGTAAAACTTTTCTATATAAAGCACTCTTAGCTGGTGTGAGGTCACAAAATTTAATTGCTTTGGCTACTGCATCGTCTGGAGTATCTGCATCTCTTTTACCTGGAGGACGAACAGCTCATTCAAGATTTAAAATTCCGTTGGGTCAAGTAACATGTTCTGTAAGTAAACAATCTGCTTTAGGAACTTTGTTGAAAATGTCGACGTTAATACTCTGGGATGAAGCGCCTATGGTAAATCGTTGTGCCATTGAAGCTGTTGATAAAATGCTTAAAGATATTACTGATTGTAATTTGCCTTTCGGTAGGAAAGTCGTAGTTTTATGAGGAGATTTTCGACAAGTTTTACCAGTAGTACCAAGGGGGAAAAAAGATGACATTATGAAGGCTAGCTTAATGTTCTCTGACCTATGGCCTTTATATTCACACATATCCTTGATTGAGAACATGAGAGCAAAATTGGATCCAGCATTTTGTAATTACTTACTTAGAATTGGGAATGGAATAGAGCAAGAACATAATTGTCATTGCATTAAATTTCCTAAGGACATAATTGTACCATTTGAAGATGAGATTACATCTCTCAAGAATTTAATAAATCATGTATTCCCGAACATAGAAACGTATTTTGATAATTTACATACAATGGCAAATCGAGTCATTCTGACGCCTCAAAATGAATGTGTTGATCATATTAACAGAATTTTACTTGATGAAATTCCTGGTCAAATGTACACGCATTATAGCTTTGATGAATCAGTTGACAAAACAGAACAAAGTTTACAAGAAGATTTCTTGAATACTTTGACCCCAAATGGAATACCACCACATGAATTGAAGCTTAAGATTAACTGTCCTGTAATGTTATTGCGGAATATTAATCCAGCTGAGGGCTTATGCAATGGGACACGTCTTACTTGTAGAAAACTTAATAAAAATGTCATTCTTGCTGAAATTACATTTGGTGAATATTGTGGAAAACATGTTTTCTTACCAAAAATCCCTTTTATACCTCTGAAAAGTGATCAATCTTCAATTCCATTTAAGCGAACTCAATTTCCAATCAGACCATGTTTTGCAATAACAATAAACAAAGCACAAGGTCAAACACTTGAATTTGTTGGTTTGTATCTACCCGAACCAGTTTTTTGTCATGGTCAACTTTATGTAGCATTGTCAAGAGCTAAAACAAGCAAATGTTTAAAAGTTTTACTCAAACCATCAAACACTCAAACTATGCACTCTACATGTTGTCTACAGAGAAGTTCTTTCATTCATACATACTTAGAACTATAAATGTTTTGTACGTATTTTTTTCACACCTCTTATCTACTATTTTGAAACATAAATATTGTACAAATTTTTAAGCAGATGGCTTGTGGAAAATCAAGTTTTGAAAAATGGGATATGAAAAGTAAACAAGACTTCCTCTGTGTCTTGGGAGTTTTCCAGAAGATGCATGAGATGGAAATAAAGCTAACTGTTATCATCTTTTCAACATTTCTGAATGCTTGCAGGTACAATAGTTTAACCACTCCTCTATCTCTTAACTTGTGCACTTATTATAATTATATTATATTATATGTTAATCGTTATTGTTATGTTCATAATTTTCCTTTGTAGTAAAAATGTTTTAAACAATTGTTATAAGTCTTAGAAAGATTCTTGATTTTACTCTTACCGTCCATTCTCTTAAATTCGAACCCTTTTGAAAAGCTTTTCAAAAAAATTTCTTGAGTATATTGTTCAATGAACCATTTTTTGTTTTCACCCTCATTTCAGTTCTATCTCCCGAGCGTAAAAAAGAGACCCAATGGTTCGAGATTAGTCATGAATTGATTCCTAAAACCTAATTGTTCAGGTTGGGTTTTTATGATATTTATACCTACGATCACTCTAAATCAAGATTAGGGTTTTTAGATACGAGTAAATTAAATGATTGATGTCATTCTCTGAGATAATGGAAATTCACAAGTTAAGGTAGGTTGCTGAATTTTGTCGTCAATTTTTGGTTGACAAGTTTGTTGCTTAGCTAAACAAGAAAAAGTAGATGGAAATCTTTGAAAATTTTCCGTTATTTTTTAATGCTTTTGAGCATACTAAAATTCCTTTTATGCTGGTTTCAATGTGTTTAATGAACGTATAAAATGTTTGGAGTTTTAAATACTAAGTATCCTGATCTGGATCCATTACAGAATTAGAGAAAATTGTGTTTTTTGTTAATGTTCGTGCTAAGGACTCCATTGAACCAGATTCCAGTATAAGCTTTCTGGGTGACAAATTATTTGAAGGGGGAGATTCATTTCAAACTGAGGAGTTAATCAGTAGTGTTGGTGACTATCCGTTCATATATCAATCAGCAAGATTGGGAGATTTCATTTACCACATTGATGGTCTTCCCCTGGAGATTACTTTTTGGATCTTCATTTTGTTGAATTAATAAATATATATGGGTCCAAAGGAAGATAAAATGGCAAGTTGGCTGATTATTACTTCAATTACTTTGTTATTTGTAATCCTAAAGTATTCGTGACTATAGCTTATAAATTGGGGTTATCTTCAATGCAGATTTTATCTGATTTTGATATCTTCTCAATCGTTCGTTCCAATAAACCTTTGCAATTAGTTGATGCTAGAATTACCTATAAAAAAATTAGTTGATGCTAGAACCTCTATTAAGGATGATGTGCTGCTTGTGTTACGCTTTGAAGGGATACTTGGAAGCCCTGTAGTCAGTGGTAATAGAATCTCGATTGTCTTGTGATGGTGCGGCTGACGGTAGAGAGTCAAATTCGTGTTCCGTGATCATCTGAGTTGAATATACTGTTGAATATCTTCATCGCTTCTCCATATGATGTTGTAACTTGAATACTAAAAGTAGCTTAAAGCAAACAGATAAAATAAAAAGGAAACAAATGAGAAAATGCAAACAGGATAACCACGAACTAAAAATATCACATTCTAAACAGGGAAACAAGGGCACAAATAACAACACATTTGAAGGGCCTATAGAAATGATAATAATAGATTTTACATATGCCTTCAATTACAGAAAAACAGGTTTGGGAATATATTTTGGTTAAATAAAAAAAGATAAAGAGATAAATTATATTTGTGTGTGGAACATCCAAATGTGTGTGTATTCCTTCACTTATTTTCTTTAAATAATACCAATTTTTTAACAGGGACGGTCCCTTAATCTGCCAATCGTGTATTTTTTCTAAATAATATTAGGTTAGTTATATAATTCTGTCGTTTTGATTATGCATTAATAATTTATTCAATGCCTCACACACCTGCCATGGTTCTTTGTTTTTCTTTTTTCTATTGTAAAGATTTCATAATTTAGTTTTTAAAAATTCTGGCTCAATTAAGTTTATTTCTTAATTTCACCTATTATATATACGCTAACATAACCTCCAAAAATATGACAGCTCATGCATTGCATGAGCCAAAACTAGTTTCTATATAAGGGTTAATCCACCAATGGCTACCCAATTTTGGATTTATCGTTACTATAATCATCCAATTTGATTTTGTGTCATCATAACCACCCAATTTTATACTTAGTGTCACTATAGCCTCCCAATTTAATATTATTTCACAATGATCACCTAATTTCATATAACGTTTCATCATGGCTGCCCAACTTCTTTTTCATTAATTTTAAAAGGAGTGAAATGGTAATTTTTCATATGTTTTCAAAATAAAATAATTTCTTTTTTAAAAAAAGGTTAGTTGCTTAGAAAAATAAAATAAGATAAAATAAAAATTTATTTTTAAAAAAAAAAGGTTCCTCAAAAATATAAAATAAAATAAAAACTTATTTAAAAAATGTTAGTTAGAAAAATAAAATAAAAACATAATTTAAAAAAAAATTATTCTTGTTTTTTCAAAATTTATTTTATATATATAATGCAAAGTTACTGTTTTACTCATTTTAAAATTAGTGAAAATGGTAAAAAGAAGTTGGGTGACGATGATGAAACGCTATATGAAATTATTGAGTTAAGATGGTGACACTAAGTATAAAGTTGGGTGACATTGTGAAACAAAATCAAATTAGGTAGCTATGGTGACAATAAGTATAAAGTTAAGTAGTCATGGTGATATTAAGTATAAAGTTAGATGATCATGGTGAAACAAAATAAAATGGTGTGGTCATAGATCATGCTACTTATAAAGTTGGGTGGTTATTGTTAGATTTAACCTAATTTTATAATTATTGCAAAGAAAAAATATTGATGTAATATCTTAAAGAGAACGTGATATTCGTCGCACAACGAGAATAAATACAATTCACCTAAGAAAAGGAAAAAAAAATCATCTTGCAATTACTAGTGTATAAAAGGCAACAAATCATATTACAATGGCTAGTTTTTGTTTCGGGAAATAATAGTTTTACTTTTGTCCTATATTGTTAGCCGTAATTTGAAAATTAAAATAATTCTCAAAATGACCTAATCCGTAGTTTTATGGGGGTGCATTTAATTGAAACTTTTAATGAATTTTTGGGGTTTAAAAAGTTTAGGGTATTCAATGTAGATTTTTGGAGATTCTCTAAAAGTATTAGTGTATTCAATGGAGACTTCTATAAACTTTTAAAAAATTTCTAAAAGTTACGGTATATTCAATTAAAATTTTTTAGAAGTTTTTATATGTTTTAGGGTGAGCCCTTGTTTGGTACACATTAAAAATTTCATTTTCATTTTTCTACTCATTTTCAACCACACATTCTTCAATAAGATAATATTTTCTATCACATCAATAATTTTTCCTTCTTTTTCAACCACACATTCTCCATCAATCTACTATTATAGAATATATTCTTCAAAAATAATGTAGTTCAAACACACAGTTTTTTTTTATGACTTTTAGAAACTTTTATAAAAGTCTCAATTGTACTAACTTTTAAGCAGAAAGTACTAAAATAAAAACTCAAAAATTGTCTCTCATTAATCACAAGATTTTGGGAGACTTTCACATAAAACAAAAAATAAATTAATATGTATTTTTTTTCAATATTTCTATTTCTTTTTTCTTTTACGAATATTAGAGTTATGATTAAAATTTATTTTTTCTATTGATTATATTAGTTTATATTTTTCATTTTCTCTTTTGTTGTTTATTTATATTGTTTATGAAAAATTTAAATTGTATTCCTATAACTTTTTTTTTCTTTTTTTCATTCAATTTTTTTGAAAAAAAAATATTTTTAATTAAATTGTAAAATTTTATATAGACTAATTTATAATTAAATTTAAATATTTAAATATTTTAAATGTATATTATATTAATAATGCTGAATATTAAATTTATTTTTATATATAATATCTATTATTTATTTAATTAAGGTCTTAGATCTTTATTCTTTTTAAAATATTTTTTTATTATACGGGGGGAAAAGGAAGGAGAATGAGGAATGGTGAAAGGCATCACTTCGTATATAAAATTTCATAATACTGCATTAGATCCACATAAATTCTATCTCTAATGAATTTTTTCAAAAGTCTTTTGAATTCCATAAAAGTTTTTAAAAGTTTTAAAATGAAAGTTTACAAAATATTCCACTAACTCCATACAAATATATAAGAAATCCACAAAAATCACCACTTAAAAAAAAGTCCATCAAAGTTTTCAAAAGTCTCAATTGAATACATCATCTTTACTTTCATCCTGTATCATTAACAATGACTTTCAAAAAAAAAAAAAAAAGTCTTCAAATACTATGATGACATTAGTTTTTTAAAAATGCCAAAATATATGAACAGGTAAAGTATCACTACTTAAATTTGAATTCAAAGCATCAAATTGAATAAAGGGTGGGTATCTTTCTTTATTCTTGTAAGGCTACTTTTAGGTGTTAAAACATTTTGTTGGCTTATAAAATCATTTTGAAGAAAGTAATTATGAAGAAATAATTGACACCTAGGTTTTCATAGAGAAAGATCTTACCATAAATGTATATGACTAGAGGATTCAATTTCTCAAGTAGATAAAAGTTAAAATGTTGCAATAAGGCTAGTAACAAAAGAATAATGTTATTCATCATTGTAATTTATTTGACAGTAAAATCATTACGATATTATACAACTGCATTTTTATTCATTGAACAATGTATAAGTAATCTCACTTTTCACTTAAATGATAATTAATTAGTATAATAAATCACTAATTAATTATCTCGCCTTCCGTCTCTTAATTAGAGTCATTTTTTAGGTATAAAAAGAGTGCATGTACTTTAGCAAAAAGTAAATGAGCCTTGTTCTTTTGGCCCCGAACTTCCTATTGATTTATTCACCAAATTGAAAGGTAATTTGGGGTTCAGTTCAAATTGATTTTGATCCACATATTTCGCAGATTCGCGATTCATTTGTATTTTATTTATAATTTATACAATTCAAAAACAACCGCAATATTGAAGACATCACTCACATTAAAAAATGTGCAAATTGCAGTTATAGTATCAAACATTTCAACTTTTTGTAGACTTTGCTAAAACTTTTATTTTGTGCCATCAATGGTACCAAATCTTTAAACAATTCACACTTGGAATCCAAATGGACGGTTTTCGTCCAATTGACCACAAAAATCGTTAGTTGACCTCAGAAAAAAAAATTCTAATTTCCACAAAATAGGCAAGGACAGTTTTGGAATTACACCCACCTCACCCCACCCCACCCAGTCCACCCCACGAAAAATCAACCACCATCCAGCCACCGCTGTCGCCACATCTCCCATCATGACCACGACCACCATCTTCGTCCAAATCCCACCCTCTCCCTAAAGCTAAAATCATTCTACCCATTGTCGCCATTTATAACTGCCACAACCACCAAATTTACAGCCGCCACTACCTCACCTCAATGAATCTGCAGAAATCGAAAACTAAATAAGTTCGGACGCACGGAACCACCAGACCACCACTATCACCAAGCCAACAAGGAGACTGAATGCATTTCAGATATGGAGAAGAGGGCCGCCTCCAACTACAGTGGCAAGCCAGATTTGGGGAAAAAACCATCACCACTACACTACCACTACCACTACACGGCCATCCACTCCTATAAACCACAACCACCAAACATTTCTACCACAAAGGCACAAACTCAGAGAACATCTACCAAACTGATAGTGCAATTGAGCTAAATCTCCTTATTCTATCCCAGATCCTTCAAATCTAGGGTCAATTCCAACTCGAGCAGCAGTAAATGAATTGTCGCACAAAATTCGAAGGAGAATTTGAAAATCAGAGAAGAAATGCCTTGCCATTTATAGCGGGATGGCAGTCGCAAATTGAACTCGAGAATGGTAGATGGTCATAACTTGAGTTGTGTTCATATGTAGATGGGATTAGCTTGCTATTGCAGGTGGAGGTGGTAATGGTTTTTGATTTTGATTTTGATTTCTCATTTGGGTTCCATTTGACAGTGAAGAAGATGGTTGCAGAGGTGGTGGAGATGTCGGTGGGTGGATTTGAGCAACGATGGGTAGCCAGGTTTCGATTTTGGGGTAGGGGTAGAGATTTCGATGGGATGGGATGGGGCGGGGCGGGGCGGGGCCAAGTAGTTGTGGAAGATGATGGAGATGATTAGTTTTTTTGTATGAAAAAAGGGAAACTTACTATTTTGCCTTTTAAGAATTAATCAACGATTGGTCAGATTTTTAATTTTTGGTCAACTAACGGTCAAAATAACGGTTTCTGTCCATTTGGACTCCGGGTGCAAATTGTTTAAATGTTTGGTACTGTGGATGGCACAAAACAAAGGTTTGGGCAAAGTCTGTAAAAAGTTGAAAGGTTGGTACCGTGGCTGCAAATTTCCCTTAAAAATTTTACATTATCTTCCCATACTTCAACTCTTAAAAAACTTCTCCCCATTGTCCATCTTTAAAACCATCTAGTCATACATAAGCTCAAAAAGGTTAAATATATTCCCACCACAATCTTTTTGTAAGTGCACCATAGTGCTAGGCTCGTCAAAAGCTTTAGGTCATTCGCTGGGAAGAAAGATGAAGAAGAAGACACGTTGGACAACTGGAGCTTGGAAGCCTAGAATTTTTTTTTTTTTTGCCCCTTTCTTGTGGTTTCATTTGTTTGGGCCTTATTTTTTTAAAAAAAATGCCTAATTAATAAGCCAGTCCATGGCCATGTGTTTTGCTTGAATTGAAGATTGAAAGTCTATTATCCAATGACCCAATAGCCACAACAAAACCAATTAACCAAATCCAAATATCCAATTCATTTTGCTCTTGATTCGGTTGAGATGAGGGACTAGGGAGACAACGATGGCGAAATTCTTATGCACTGTGGCTGTGAGAGTGTGAGTCAGAGTTATGGAAGACGGTGGTTGGTGAACGGTCTGCCATGGTGGTGCAATAGCTGGAGGTTGGAGCTTCTGGCTTCGTCTCGTTAGTCGTTTGCGTTCTGCTTGCCTGATGTATTAGCTCAAAAATCTTGCCATTTGAAAATTTGAAATCAATATTGCTATTTGCCTATTTCCTATTTGCTACTTGCTAGTGCTTGTGCTATCCATGAATTATGATAAATGACTAAATGAGAATTTTTGGATTTTTGGGTACATTTTGTAGATTGTATTTCTGTTTTTATTCTTTTTTTTTTTCGATTTTTGTGAATTATGAGAAATGAGAATTTTTGTTATATTATTGTTTGAAACTATGAGTTATGACTTATACTTTTGAATTGTGTATTGTGATTTGTGATTTGAAAGTTTAGAGTTTGTTTGGTATAGTTTAAAATTCAATTAAAATTAAAAATATAGTCGTTATTAGGTCTCATTCGTATAATAAAAGTCAACAATAGCGGCTAGTTTTTCAATTTTATTCCGATTTTAATCTCTACCAAACACGCTCTTAGGGTTTTAGGAAATTAAGATTTAGGAATAAGTGAAAAAAATTAATGGTGAAGATGTTTGACTTAATTAAAAATAAATGAAGACATTTTGCAAATTATGGAGGGATTTTTTCAACCAAAACAAAAGTCCATACCTAGTTCTTCATTCTCTAGTTGTACATCTAGTCTCGCCACTAATTCTAGTCGAGCACAAGAGTAGAGTTGTTTGTTTGTTTGTTTTTTGTTTTTTTTTTTTTTTTTTTTTTTGTATTTTGGGTTGTATTGAAATATATTTTCATATGTATATACTTTTTACGTTTAAGTGCATTTATATATGTATCGAATTATATTTTCGGCTATTATGATCGTTGATTGTCAATGGTCATCGATCATCGATCATCGGTCACCGATATCCGCTCTAATTGAATCAAAATGCTGGATTCACTTCTGATTGGATAAAGGGTCCAAAAGCTTTACTCATTGTCATGCTCATGTTTCAAGCTTTTTTCATCTCATTTTTACGTTCAACCTTTCATCTCTAATATCAATTTTCTGTCCAAAAATCATTAAGAGTGAGTAACAAGACTTATTTATCGCTCATATGCAAAAAAGTTAAATAATAATAAATGAGAGGAACAAATTCAAAATTTAAATATCTACCTCTGGTTTTAAAGCTAGTTACAGTTGGACGAAAACTATCATTAAGATCAAGATGGCTAGACAATAAACCTTTTGATAAATTAGGATTTTTGTAAAGTGAGATTTAAGGTTTGATTGTATAAGGGAATACTGCGTATTCATTATTTATCTAAAATGTCTTTTAACTTTATTTCATTTTACTTTTGCCTTTAGCCCAACTACACTCTTTTTCTTTCTTCGCCAAATTGAAAGGTAATTTGGGGTCCGAAACTTACACATCTATATATACTCCCATTGGGAGTTCAAGTTCCCTCTCGTGCTATGTTCTAAAGAATTGCTGTTGAATGGTCATTTTTGTTTTCTAAAGCAAAGTACGAAGGTGTAAAGTAACAGACGTTTCAAGAAAGACGGATCCAGGTACAACAAGGCAAAAACAAGATCAAAGCACGTGCCAAAGGTAATTGAATTCCTTGTATTTGCCTAATAATCATCATGTTTTAAGACTTAAGATTTTTTTTAATATGTATTTGACATCTAAACCCCCTGTTTGAGCTACATTATAATTTTCATTTTCATTCTTATATTCATTTTTAATCACACATTATTTAATAAAATAATGTGTGACAATGAGTTTTCAGCCACATATTCACCATCACATAAAAAAAAAATGATTTCTTTCCATTTTAATGTATATCTAAATTGCTTTCAACCAAATACATTCCATAAAAGCATTGAATTTCATGCTCTCTCTCTGTGATTTGTTCGATTTATAGTGGCAATTAGATTCGTACGTCAACACAATAGTGGTGATTTTCTTACATGTTTTAAGTAAATACTGAGCATCATAATAAGATAGATAAACGCAACATTAATACACCCATGACTTTTAGGTGTCAAAACATATTATCTCATTTAAAAATTTGTCAAGAAGAAAGTTATGTGAGATACAAAATGTAAAAAGAAATTTGACAAGGAATTTAATATAAAAAATTAACAAATTCTAGGTGTTAATGCAATTTTCCCTATATAAAAAAATCTCACCAAAATTTCTCAAAAAGTAAATTTATCGAGGCTATCGTTCTAATAAAATTTAACCTTATTACTCCCCCGTACCATTTATATATGCTTACTTTCCTTATTTTTTTGTCCCAATTATATAGTTTTGTTTCTTTATTAAGAACACTTTATTTTGTTCGTTTACTAATATACCTTATTTCTTTAGTAATTCCAATAATAATTTACTACTAGTTATTAATAATTAAATTAGGGTAAACCAGGGAAGTTTTTGACAAAAATTGCTTTTCTAATAACATTAATGGCCCGTTCGGTAGGGATTAAAACTGAAAAACTAGCAATTATTGTTGAGTTTTATTAGACGCGTGAGACCCAATAACGACTATATTTTCAATTTTAATTGAATTTTAATCTCTACCGAATGGGGTCTAAATAAAATTTCTTAATCCGTGTGAAAAATAAAACAAGCCTATATTTATGTGATGGATGGAGTATAATTTTGACGTGTTAAGATTTTATTGGGGAAGACTGTTTGAATGAAATAATTGTTTGGGAAAAAGTTAAAATGACTCAAAAATGTTGTTTGGTTTTAAAGAGTACATTCTTAACTTTTTCCTTTATCGTGGAATACATCCATGTCCTTTCATTTTGGCGCAAAATTCCCCTAAATGGCATTTTCTCAGCGAAATATAACATTTTCTTCAATTTTCTCAATAAAACCTTGTGAAATGACGAATATACAATCATCTTTAAATAAAGTAAAAAGAAAAAATAAAGAATTAATTACAACTGTAGTCCTAATTTTAAAAAAAAAATGCAAATGAGACCCAAATAAATAATATTAAAAATTTAAATGGGGTTTTTATATTTTATTTAAAAAGTTAAATGAAATAAATAATTTTCACTATGGCCCTATTTGATCTTTACTATTTTCCATGGAAAGTTCTAACTTTTTTCTTGTTTGATAGCCAATTTTTTCTTTGCAAACCATTTTTTCCCCAACCCCAACGTGATCCCCTTTTTTCAAGTTTTCATTGAATTGGTTTTCTCACCACTTTGGTGAGAAAATAGTTTTCCAGATTTTTTTTTCAATGGAAATAAATTTTATCTCTTTAATGGATAATTTCCATTAAAACAAAGCTAAACGAATACCAAAAGATCCAAAATTTCAATATTTTCTACGTGAAAAATTATACTAATAGAATACAATTAATTGACAATTCACATGAAAACAGTTCTAAGCAATTCAATTCCCTGAAATTTATTTTCTTTCCACCCAAATTCTACTCTTGCAATCAAACAGACCCTATATTTTATTTCTTTTATTTATAATATTGACGAGGATTTTTTATATATTATTTACAAATTTAAATTAAATAAATAATTTTTACTATATTTTATTTCTTTTATTTATAATATTATCGACTTATAAGTTACTTTTTATTTTCTATTTCATCTCAATAACTTATACGTCAATTTAATTTTTTAATTATTTATTTGGGTCTCTTTTGCATTTTTAAAAACAATTGGGATTACAGTTTTAATTAATTTTTTTCTTTTTTATTTTATTTAAAGATGATGTTTTATTTGTCATTCTACATGATTTTATTGAAAAATTTGTATTCTGCAAAGAAAATATTATTTACGGAGGTTTTGCATCAAAACGAATGAATATAGATGTATTTCACAATGAAAAAAGCTATGCGTACAGAAAAAAATAATAAAAATTCACACATGAATTCAAATTTCACTCACATGAGGTGGTCTCATGTGAATTAAAATATTGACAAAACTTAAGTGTTTGCCAGGTACTGGAGTTTGAATTCGAATTCGAATTCATGTAACTGTAGCATGTTTTATTTCACAATAGAGATGCTATTTACCTAGTACTAAAGTGGGTGTTTGGAGTGGGACCCATAAATATTCCATCACATCTTTTGCATTTACTGAAATTTAGGCTTTAGTCAAACATGGTCTTGCTTTACTATTAATCAAATTGAAAGACGATTTGGAGTCCGGACTTAACACTGCACTTATACTCTACTCTCCCCTGACTTCCCTGGCCTTGTATTTGTCTCTCTCTGCGCGTGTAACGGAGAGATACTACAATTAGAGCGTGTCGCTCAATCACCGGCGTAAGTAATTTTTTAGTTGCAATCCTCGTCGCGAGCTCACATTTAATTTGGTATTTTTCTACTGACTTCGGCGTAAGTAATTTTTTAGTTGCATTCCTCGTCGCGAGCTCACATTTGATTTGGTATTTTTCTACTGACTTTTGCCGTTAAATCTGAGCGATTCTATCTATTTTCCATTCATAGATCGTTGTTCCTGTATGCGTTTATCTATCTGTGTGTTGGTGTACTTACGTTTCTGTATGTTTCTGTACGTGAACGTTGACACAGGCATGAATGGTGAGGAAAACTATTCTCTCGCGATCGTTTCAAGAAAACATAATGGATGAGTTATTAAGAATTTTTTAATTTACACCATGTTTTCCTTTGATTTTTAATGAGATTTAACATTGTTTTGAAGTGGTTAAAATTGCTTTTGAGGTTTGTTCCTTTTTTTGTTGGGGGATTCATTTTTCGCTTTGTGTTCCCCATTCTTTAATGATTAAGGATCCTTATTCCATAAGAACTTGCAGTTTATTTGTTCCCTTTTTTGTGAAGCCTCCAATGTTGATTTTCATTTCATACTTCACCATTAGGATTCTTTATTTTCATCTATATGGAGGAAAACAATTTATTGACCTTGGTTCCGAAGGATTGCTGGAAGATGATGGAGCTCTCTAGTTTATACATAAATTTCCTTTAATTTTTTTATGTTTTTCATCTATATGCCCGAATAGTTTTTAAATTTAGTTTCTGTTTTAGAAGGACAAAAGGGCTAATGGAAATAATTTTTATTTTCTCATCAATATCTTGAAATGTCCAATGCAGTGGAATCATTTCACGCATATTAAGTAATAAGTCCTGCGAGTTCTATTTTACATCTATCTTCCGATAATTTCCGTGTATCTGTGTATTAAACAGCATAGAAACTTAATTATTTTTTTTTTCTTTTTTTTTTAAATATTATGAACAACGAGAATATTTTAAATTTCAGCAATTTATATAACTTTTCAGCATGGTGTACGCCAGTGTGCTGGAGTTGTTTGTGTTGGAATAATGCTTTCTTATATCTTGTTCTCACTGTGATTTGATTTGTTCAGAGACTTTTATACGAAGATGAGTTCGGGAAAATGGGGTTGTAATCCTTCCAGTACTGGTGCTTCTGGTCAATCATTTAAGGGGAAAGGGGTCTCAAATGTCTGTAGCCCTGGAGATGAACAATTAAGTCACAGCATGTCAGATTTGAATTTGGGTTCTACACAAGATGATGGGTGGGAGGTGTATGGAAAGAAATCGAAAAACAGGACTGGAAGTAGTGCTCCAAAACAATGGGGACCTAAGAATTCCAATCCTCCCAGGGCATGGGGCCATCCAGATACTGTGCAAAAGTTGGGAATGCGAACTTCTGTTGGACCAGGAAGGGGCTCTGGCCCGACCCAGCCTGCACTCCCTTCTGATTCTAGAAGATCTATTGGCAAAGGAAATGGTAAACCCCAATCATCTAACCTATGTCCTGAAACCAATAACGTTGAAACACATTCAGTAATTCCTCCTCCTCTAAAGAATGGGTGGGACTGGTCTACCAGAACTTCTAATCAGTCCTCGGAAGATGTACAAAATCCTGGGGATGTTCTGGCTGCTAATGTTGACGACGAGGAGGAGTTGTCAGATGTGGAGGATGACACTGATGAGGATCTTCTCAGTGATGACTTCGATTCAGATGAAAGCCAAAAGAGTCATGAGACGCGGAAGAAGAACAGATGGTTTAAGGAACTTTTTGATAGTCTTGATACTTTGACTGTTGAGCAGATCAATGAACCAGAAAGACAATGGCACTGCCCTGCATGCAAAGGAGGTCCTGGGGCTATCGATTGGTATCGTGGCTTGCAGCCCCTTGTTGCTCATGCGAGAACTAAAGGGTCCAAAAGGGTGAAGCTTCATAGAGAACTTGCTGAACTTTTGGATGAGGAGTTGAAGAGAAGGGGAACTTCAGTAGTAGCAGCCGGTGAAAGTTTTGGGAAATGGAAAGGTCTGAAAGAAATAGCTGATAAAGAGATAGTATGGCCACCTATGGTGATCATCTTGAATACCAGACTTGAAAAAGATGATAAGGATCAGGTATGATGACATGTTAGCCTCCATTTTTATACAATTTATAAATTATTTGATAAATTAAGCCCTTGTTTGGGCTCCATCAAAATGTAATTTTGGGAAAAATGTATTCTTGAATATTGATTTTTTGAGAATGTGTGGATAAAAAAGAGGAAAAGTTTTGGGGTTTACGAAGAAAGTGTTGTTGAAAAGAAGAAAGAGAGAAATGTATTAAAATTAAAATGGAGTCCAAACGGGGGCTAAGTAAAGTCAAACACCCACTACTATTCATTTTACTGTTCCTACTCATAAGCCATTTATAAATTTTCCAAATGGAGGCTTAATGTTATTATTATGATGATGTCCGTATATGTATTATATATGGAATTATTTACACTAGAACTCATGTTATTATGAACTGCAATAATCAGTGGATTGGCATGGGAAATCAAGAGCTTCTCGACTATTTCAGTAAATATACTGCAGTGAGGGCTCGACATTCATATGGTCCACAGGGGCATCGGGGCATAAGTGTTCTGATTTTTGAGGCTTCAGCAGTGGGATATGCAGAGGCTGAGCGATTAAGCAAACATTTTGAAGATAATGGTAGAGATAAGAACGGTTGGGAGCGGAATAGGGTTCCTTTCTATCCCGGTGGACAGCGTCAACTCTATGGCTACATGGCAGAGATGCGAGACTTGGACAACTTTAACCAACACTGTCATGGTTCTCTCTCTCTCTCTCTATATATATATATATATTATGTCATTCATTTATATGTTTAATTTGATTTTAACATAGATGTATATGTACATGTATGTGTCCTCCACCCAAGTTCTCTGTCCTGTATGGGACAAGTGAATGGTCTTAAAAAATTCTTTAGTTTTGTTTTAACATATAGCCTAACATGCTCAAAAAATGCTTAGGAAAATCCAAGCTGAAGTATGAAATGAGATCCTATCAAGAAATGGTTGTGAATCAAATGAAGCAGATGAGTGAAGATAACCAACAGCTGACGTGGTTTAAGAATAAAGTTGCCAAAGAACAGAGGAGCAAAAAAGCTCTCGAAGAGTCTGTCGGTTGGATGTCTGAAAGGCTGAGAAAGACGTTGGAAGAAAATCGGATAGTAAGACTGAGGACCAAAATGCATCATGAGCAACACAAAGAAGATGTATGTTTGGTATTTTCTGTATTTATCAAAGCAAAAATCCCAATCTTAATTGTTGCAAATAGGATAAAGTATTGAGGTAATTTTTAGGGATTGGAGCACCCGACCTACTTTCAGTTGGCTGTGAATGATCATGTTCTTTGAAGTTTGTTAAAAAAAGACAGAATCAACTCGTGTATTTGGAACTAATGAATTGAAAAAACATTAAGCCTTGTTCAACTGTAATCCAGAATCAGATTTTTCAGAAAATCCAGAATATTATAGTTTTTGTATATTCACAGGATGTAGAGGCTGAAGGGATCTCTGTTATTGAATTAAGCACAGTAATTGTTTTCTTTTGTTATCAGATGGATTTCCAAGAGCAATTCTTCAAAGATCAGATCAAGCAGTTATATGATGCCAGAAATGCGAAGGAGGAGACTTTTGAGAAGATTCAGCAGGATCAGCGCGTGAAGGTTACACAGATTGAAGTAAACCCGTCATCAATTGAGGATCGCCAAAGCAGGTAACATGCTTTTGATGTCCTTTAGTCTCGTAAGCAATTCATTTTCCAATTGAAATATTAAAGTCTTGGCGTGAGATTTAGCATGGACTTCTACCCATTTATCGAGATTTAAGTGATATCAGAATACATTTAGGAAGGGCACACTAGAGCTCGCTTAAGCAATACCTGGGGTTTTTCTAGCCTGGAGTTGCGAATAAATAATTATGCCAAATTATACAAAGAGATTCTTCTTTTTTTTATGAAAAAAAATACTCTTGCTTATATTAGCAATATTAGTACAGAAAATAAAAAATCCAATATTTGTTGGGAAACATTACACGTTTATTAATATTTGGGAGGGGGGGACATAGAGCTCCTGCTTATTTCAAATTATAATATTGATGACCAGGAGCAATTTTAGGACTCCTAAATTAATTTATTGATCATTGCAGTTGCTCTGTTTGGATCCCTTGTTATGTTATGTTATGTTAATGTTTTTGTTACACATCTGGCATTACTAGGTTTTATTTTATACCGTTCTTACTATTTTGATGATTTCAATTCAGGGTGGAGAAAATTGAGAAATTTATCCGGCTACAGGACGAAGAAATGAACGAATATGTTGCTGAGAGGGAAAAACTGATGAAAGCACATGAAGAGCGGATGGTTGCTCTGAGGTGCAAGCACTTGGAAGAAGAGGTTGCCCTTGAGAAGGAATTTGATGACGAATTCAATAGGCTGATGGAAAAATACACCCCACATGATTCAAAGGAGGATGGAAATCAAGAAATTTAGCCCAGTGGCATTGTTATGGTTTAAGTAGAAGTTAAAAGACTTTTAAATGGCAAATTTGGCCCAATGACCTGTGATTTTGTTTGCAAATGGAACATCTGAACTTGACCCCTCTTGTTTTTGATTTATCAAGTGCAAGTTTACTTTATCCTGGTAGAAGAATGTCTTGTTAAATCCTGAGGGTTACTGTTACGCTTTGAGTTTGCTCCCTAATAGTTACTAGTTCGAGGCCCTCAAGGTTATTGCGGTGAGTGTCCAATCGTAAGCTTTAGAGACGGTCTCCTGGAAGTACACACAAATTGGTCCGGATATCCAAGGAAAGGATGTTTTGTTAATTTTGAGTATGAGCAACTAAATGATGCAAGACAATCCTATATATATATACTAGGATTAGTTATTATTAGAGTAGGATTTTGTTATCTTTTAGGGTATTAATAATCTTCTTCTTTTTTCTTAATAATATCAGGGATGGATTTGAAAATGAATATGCAACCATCTGAAGTGGAGGTGGGATTTGACATTCGGCACCGGAAAACCGAGAACAAAACCTAGAAGATGAAGCAGGGTGGTGGGTTTCTAGGTTTTGGTTTGGGAGTGCGTGGGTAGGGTAGGGTAGGGTGGGGGTGAAATTGGAAAAGAAGATAAAAGTTTCAAAAGTTTGGGATTGTGAGTGGTAAAAATGGAAGGTTTGAGTCACTACAACAAAAACAGTCTACGACAACGTTCAAAAAATGTTGTCCTATTAATGTTTGATTTTCCAAATGAGCCAAGAACAACCAAAAAAATAAAAACTAAAGAAAAGATATAGAAAAAAGAGACGTTTTTTTTTTTTTTTTTTTTTTTGTTCAGAGAGAGAGAGTGATAACGGTAGTCCAAAAATGTTAGTCAAAATAACATTTTTATCCTACCAATTTGTCTACTAAGTTATAAAAATAGAATAATAATATAATTTAGATATTATGAGATATTTTGTGATACTAAAAAAATATTCCAAAATATCTATCTTTAAAGCCCTTGATAAATTGCACTCCAAGTCTTTCAACTTTCTGGCCTGTGCACTTTAGTCCTCAGCTTCACAATTTTGTACACATTTGGTCATTTTTCTCCTCTTTTCACTTGTTTCCCTTCTTTGTCGGGTCTTTGGCCTACAAAAGTATCAATTACACAACTATGAGCTTGTTTGGGAGGGATTTTTTGGGGGGAGAATTGATTTTGAATAGTGATATGATGAGAAATGTGTGGTTGAAAAAGAATAAAAAATTCTTCATGTGATGGAAAATATTATTTTATTGAAGAATGTGTGGTTGAAAATGAGAATTGATTTACTGTAGAATTTGGAGAATCCGTACCAAACGGGCCCTATAAATAGAAATCTACTCAATTTTATCAATAATAAATTAAAAAAAAAATGCCAAATAAGTATGTAAAAACACATTTATCACACCACCAAACTTGAGCTCTTGCCCGTCTCGAGCAAGATTGACTTCTAACATAATCGTGCTATTGTAATAATGATCAACATATTAGATACTTGCCAAAAATATCAAGAGTGTAAAATTGTATATCAATTCACAAATATGCATCCAAATAATGCTATCAACAATCATTGCAACTCATCTTATGTTCGATCAGTGTGTGTGCATAGCCACTTTTAATCAGCATCTAAACTAGGAAAAATTGTCAAAACAGAAGAAAATCTTTAAATTGGTTCCAACCCAACCATGTGTAGTAAAACATATCCTTACTTGCTCATGAAAGTTACACTCCTAAAATAGATAGTCATTTATTTCTCGAGGTGTAAATCTAAAGGTTGCTCTCAATCACTCTTTTCTTTTACCGCTCTATTTCAGTCAACTAGCATGCATTCTCAGATGAAGATGGAGTAAACTAAATAGGTAGAACCTCACAGATATAGTATGATCACTCCACTCTCAAGTGTTTAAAATTGGGTAACTGTTTCGTTCATATTTATTCCAATGAAGATGTTCTATCGTAAGTTTGTATATTTTCTCATTCGCCACCACTTAGATCACATGCACAACACAAATCATAAGGTCTTTCAAGGTTGAAATGTGGCTTAAGGTTAAGGTATGGAAAATATTTGGGTAAATGACTAAGAAGTCCCAAAATAAATTAGTAGAGTAAAGATATTCAACTCAGCTCAACATAGATAGGATCTGTACACAACCCTATCACTCCAAACAATGACTTCTTACTTATAACATATTCAGCACAATCACCATTTTTCTTCTTTCAAATATCAGGAGAGATTATGAATATAGACATACAAATCAGTCTCCTTCACACATTTTTCCCTGTCATCATCATTCAATTTTTTTTTTCACACCAATCATAGCACCTCAAAAGATATTGATACCCCCAAACTTCTTTTCTATCGCACCCAACATTCAATGTAACCAACAACACTCCACTAGCTTCAAGGGCTGGTTAAAGAATTGTTTTTTTGAATATGAAAGCTTTTAATGTGGGTTTATCAAAGAAAAGGCAAATAGGCTCAACAAGGTTTATCAAAAGAAAGATTAATTTCATGGTAAGCTATTTGGCTAATGTGGTAAAGCGTATGTACAAAAGATGACCTTAATCATATTCATGCATACATGTGTCGATGTGATCTTGAAGAAAATTAATGCAAGTTCTAGAGAAGCAAAATCATGGAAGAGTGTCGCACTTGAAAGAAGTAATAAGACTGTAATAAATGTGTCAGTCTATAGGCTCAAAATCTCACCAGCTTTTGTGTTCACACTATTCAGTTACTACAATCTTCAATGAAAACAACAACTAGCTAAACCTACATTTTTCACAATATGGTAAGGTGAAAGAGAAGTAGACATAGGTTGATAAAATGTATCAAGCAACTCACAACCTAAGGTCTTACCAATTCAAAAACTTTCCAACAAAATAATCATTTCCACATCTAGATGACAATCAATCATGACTATTGTGCTCAATGTAACTTAGGATCTCACATGGACAAGCAATTTGAAAAATCTTAGGCACCAATAGCATATCTGGTCATGCATAGCTTATGAATCAATAATAATTTCAAACATCACGCAATTCAAAGCCGACAAGGCTCACCTAACATGTCAATACAAAATCCTAAAATATGTACACAAACAAAAGCCAGTAAGGCTCTAACATCAAGCAATAACAAAAAACATCATAAGCCGGCAAGGGTCACCCCCAAACTTAATTTACACATTGTCCTCAATGTGTAAAGAACAAGCTAAGGAAAGAGGAGTAACGAAACTTCCCTGAGTACATGTCGTCGAAGGATGCCTGCTCTGAATTTGTAGGCCATGACATTGTGTACAACGCACTCCCAAACTTGTTGGGATCCATAGTTGGCTGAGACTTCAAAAAGTATACCTACAAAAGACTTATATTAGTTCAAATATACAATAACAAAAATATTAACCAAATGTAATAACAGTAAGTTACAAGAGTAAGAAAATTGGGTTGTCTTCCAACAAGCGCTTGGTTATAGTTCTTAGCTCGACTATATGACTTATCACTCCGGACTGGCAAGAAGAACGGTGGACTTTTCTTTCAAAAATTTACCTCCTAAATATGGTTTCAATCTTTGGCCATTGACTTTAAAGTTCCCATTTTCATGATGTAGCTCAACCGTTCCATGTGGAAAATTTTTTGCAATGGTAAAAGGACCCCGACATTTGGAGCGGAGCTTTCCGGGGAATAATCGGAGTCAAGAATTGTAAAGAAGAACTTGTTGCCCAACAAAGAACTCATGCTTCACAATGTTTTGATCTTGCCATTTCTTTGTCTTTTCTTTATAAATCTTGGCATTCTCACATGAATCAAGGCGGAGTTCATCGAGTTCATTCAATTGGAGCAATATCTTCTTACCTGCCAATTTTGCATCAAAATTAAAAGCTTTGATAGCCCAATAGGCCCGATGTTCGAGTTCGACGGGAAGGTGACATGCTTTCCCGAATAAAAGCTGATATGGAGATATATCGATGGGTCTTTTGAAAGTAGTTCGGTAAGCCCATAAAGCATCGTCCAATTTCTTGGACCAATATTTTCTCGAAGCATTCACCATCAATTCAAGAATTCTCTTTAACTCCATGTTCGAAATTTCCACTTAGCCACTAGTTTGGGGATGATAGGGAGTGGCCACACGATGTTTCACACCTTATTTGGTCAATAGTGAGTCGAAGATGCGATTGCAAAAATGTTTACCTCCATCACTAATGATGGCTCGAGGGGTGCCATAACGAGAGAAAATATTTTTCTTTAAAAAGTTTATTACCACCCGAGCATCATTAGTAGGTAAAGCTACCGCTTCTACCTACTTTAACACATAGTTAATAGCCACAAGGATGTATTGGTTCGAAAATGTAGAAGGAAATGGCCCCATAAAATCAATACCCCACACATTAAAAATCTCCACCTCTAATAAAGAAGTCAAAGGCATTTTATTTCGGTTGGAGATATTACCAGTACGTTGACATCGATTGTACTTGGAGACAAGTGTGTGAGTATCCTTAAATAATATGGGCCAATAGAAACCGGATTGAAGTACTTTTGATGTAGTTTTCACAGCACCTAAGTGACTACCATATGGTGAGGAATGACATTGTTCAAGAATTCTCTCCATTTCTTCTTCCGACACACATCTCCTTATAATCTGATCCGGACCCTGGTTAAACAACAAAGGATCTTCCCAAAAATAATGTTTAATATCGGCGAAGAACCTCTTCATTTGTTGATAAGAAAGATCTGGGGGAATGATGCCACTTGCAAGAAAGTTCACATGGTCCGCAAACCATGGTGTATGAGTGACTTGCAAAAGATGCATAATCTGCATAAGTTGTTCATCGGGGAATACCTCATTAATTTCTCCTTCTACCACTTCTTTAGGATGCTCAAGACGAGATAAATGATCAGTTACAATATTTTCGGTTCCTTTTTTATCTCGAATTTCAAGGTCAAATTCCTGTAAAAGGAATACCCATCTAAGCAATCTCGGCTTGGCATCTTTCTTTACCAACAAGTACTTGATGACCGAGTGATCAGTATAGACTATCACTTTGGAGCCAATGATGTAGAACCGAAATTTATCAAATGAAAAAACCATTACGAGCATCTCATTTTTAGTAGTAGCATAGTTCAATTGTGCATTGATCAAGGTTCAACTAACGTAATAGATGACGTGCAAGATTTTATCTCTCATTTGCCCTAGAACTGCTCCCACAGAAAAATCACTAGCATCGCACATAAGCTCAAATGGAAGATTCCAATCTAGAGCTGCAATGATAGGAGCCGTAATGAGTTTCTCTTTTAGATTATTAAAAACCAATACACTCTTGAGAGAAACTAAAAGTAGTGTTTTTCTCAAGCAAAGAGGTTTTGTGATTTTTAAAAAATCTTTAATAAACCTCCTATAAAATTCGGCATGTCCTAAAAAACTCCCAATCCCCTTCACTGTAGTTGGTGGAGGCAATTTTTCAATTACTTGAATTTTTGCCTTGTCAACCTCTATTCCTTTAAGAGAAATTCGATGGCCAAGCACTATGCCTTCCTGGACCATAAAATGACATTTCTCCCAATTTAGCACCAAGTTGGTCTCTTCACATCTTTTCAGTACCAACTCCAAATTATTCAGGCATCCATCAAATGAGGCTCCAAATACTGAGAAATCATCCTTGAAGATCTCAATACATTTCTCCACCACGTCGGAGAAAATAGCCATCGTACACTGTTGGAAAATAGCAGGTGCATTGCAAAGGCCAAAAGGGCATTCTTTTGTATGCAAATGTACCATATGGACATGTGAATGTCATTTTCTCTTGATCCTCAGGGGCTATTGGAATTTGATTATAGCCCGAATACCTATCCAGAAAACAATAATGAGAATACCCCGCCAACCGCTTAAGCATTTGATCTATGAAAGGAAGAGGGAAGTGATCCTTTTTAGTTGCATTGTTAAGCTTGCGGTAATAAATACACACTCTCCAACCTGTCACCGATTTAGTGGGTATGAGTTCGTTATCCTCATTTTCCACCACCATGATGAGGCTTTCTTTGTCACCACTTGAACAAGACTTACCCATGGACTATTTGAAATTGGATAAATGATGCCTGCATCAAGCCTTTTACAACCTCGGCTCTCACCACTTCTTTCATATTCGGATTCAATTGCCTGTGATGCTCAACTGATGGCTTAAAGTTATTCTCCATTTGTATTTTGTGCATGCAAAATGACGGACTGATTTTTTGAATATCTGCAATTGTCCACCGAATAGCTTCCTTATGTTCTCGCAAGACTTGAAGTAACTTCTCTACTTCTATCTCAATTAAGGAATTGGAGATGATAACTGAAAGTGTGGATGAGTCACCCAAATAAGCGTACCTCAAGTGAGGTGGAAGAGTTTTCAATTCAAGAGTGGGGGCTTTTTGAAGAGATGGAAGCGGTGGTGAAGAAATTTTTTCCAATTCCTCATAATGTAGTGCCCTCTTATAAGAATGTGAAGGTAAAGCTCTCAAGTAATTTGCCATGCTCTCAACTTCTGGGTCCCCATCATTGACAGTTAAAGAACGCACAACACATGTTTCAAGGGGGTCCTCAAAACGCCCGTATAGAAAGTCGGCTACCATTTGATCAATAACATCAACCCGAAAACAAGTATCGGGTTCCGAAGGGTACTTGATTGCTTTTAAGATCTTGAACATGACCTGTTCATCTTGCACCCTCAAAATGAGTTTTCCCTCTTGCACATCGATCAAAGCTCGACTGGTGGCAAGAAATGGTCACCCCAAAATGATAGGGATATCATGATCCTCTTCCATGTCAAGAATAATGAAATTAGCTGGAAAGATGAACTTGTCAACCTTGACCAATACATCCTCAACAACACACCGAGGATATTTAATTGACCTATCAGCCAATTGCAAAGATACCGTGGTGGCCTTAGCTTCTCCCATTCCCAACTTTCTAAAAATAGACAGGGGCATTAAGTTAATGCTGGCTCCAAGGTCACACAAAGCTTTACTAAAATTTATATCACCAATAGAACATAGAATAGTAAAGCTTCATGGATATTTGATTGTTGGAAGTAATTTGTTTTGAAGAATGGCGCTACACTCTTATGTCAACATCATTGTCTCATGCTCTTCGAGTTTTCTTTGTTTGAAAGGATATCTTTCATAAATTTAGCATAATTCAGCATTTGAGCTAGAGCATCAGCAAATGGAATGTTAATATGTAGCTTCTTGAACACCTCCAAAAATTTACCAAATTAAAAATCCAATTTATGTTTTTGGAGCCTTCGAGGGAAGGGAATAATGGGTACATAGGCTTTGACCAGTATTGGAGCCTTTGATGTTGATGGCTCATGTTCATCTGTCTTGCTTTCTTCGTCAACCCCCTTCAGTTCTTGCACCACCTCTTCTTCTTCAACTACTGCCTTGTTGGATTGAGCTTTTAGGGGTACTACCATAGGTTCAGGCAATTATATCCCACTCTTGGTAGTAATGGCTTGCACATTCTCTCTTGGGTTTGTTTCAGTGTTACTGGGCAAAGCCCCTTGAGGCCTCTCAAAGAGCAGTTTAGCAATCTGGCCCACTTGTCATTCCAAATTTTTCAAAGATGCATCATTGCGTTCTTGATATTGCAATTGATGGTTTGCCAATTTAGCAATAGCCTTTTCCCAACCTTATTTCTTCTCTTGTGGTTTTGGATTTAAAACATTTTGGTTATTCCCATAAGAGAAGTTTAGGTGATTACACCAACCAGGGTTATACATTTGAGAGTAAGGATTGTACCCTAAGCATTGAAAGTTTTGAGCATATGCCAATTGCTTGGTGGATCCCGAACTACTGGCAATCGTTGACAACTTGAACCTGGATGATTTGCTCCACACATTTTACAAACATGTGGGGATTGTATCATCTGAATAGAATGAGAGCCAAATGATGACGTAGATAGACCTTCTACTTTTCGTGCTAGAGAGTCAATCTTGGCTAAAACTAGAGAGTATGCTTCACTCTCTCGAGCTCCACTAACTCCCATTTTAACTCGTCTATCATGGCACTTTGCTCACTTATCACTTCAAGTAACTCATATGCCTCACAGATACTTTTGTTTTGGATTGATCTGTTTGATGATGAGTTTACATTTGAGTGATGAGAAGGAGTCAAACCGGCATAAAAGTGTTGGACTTGTTGTGCTAGAGTGATCCCATTATTTGGGCACTTTCTTAACATGTCCTTAAACCTCTCCCAAGCATTATGAAAGGTTTCTGAGTCAAATTGTTGGAATGTGGTTATATCGTATTTGAGTTTAGCTACACGAGCAGGTGGAAAGAACTTTGTTGTGAATTTTGTACCAACTCTACCCAACTCGTGATACTCCCCGAAGGTAGAGTGTCAAGCCACTCTCTTGCCTTATCTTTTAGGGTGTGCACGAATAATCTCATCCTAATAGCCTCCTCACTCACACCTTCATAAGTGAAATTGCTAACAATTTCCATAAACCTTGCGATGTGCGCATGTGGATTTTCATCTATTCTCCCATAAAATGATATGGTGTTGTAGAATAGATTAATGACATCCGGCCTAAGTTAGGAGTTCGGATGTCCATACGACGGATAGATGATACCCGATTGGTTTTCAATAATGGGGCGGTTCAAGAAATCCCTAAACAACATGTCTTCCTCATTTACTATGGGATTTTGAATCCTACCCACTTGATTATCGAAGCCAGGCGGAATACCATCCCTAGGAGGTTGTTCAGGTCGATTAATAGGGTCAAGATGACCTTCTTGTCGATTCGTCTCATGTTGTTGTCTTTTCAACTCGTTTTGTTCCCTTAACCTCTTTCGAAAAGTCTCTTCGATTTTCGGATCAAATTCGAGAAGATCGAGACTTCGCGATCAATTCATATACAATCGATGAGTTAGGAAATTGACAATTCCGAAGACAACTACACACTTGGACTAAACGGAATTAGTAAAAGCAAGAAATAAAGTTCGTTAAAGTGAATGACAATTAAACTAGTAATTTGGTCAAAACACTCCCCGACAGTATTGATCTCAATTACAAGTGTATTTGATTCAAATTAACGAAATTGACACACACATTTAAAAAAATTGATTTTTAACTTGAAAAGGAACAAAAGACACGATTTAGATTTAAAAATATAAAATAACACTTAAAAAGTGATAAGATTTTGATTTAAAAGAGGTTGGAATTTATGATTTCACTTAACCTTTATTTCATTAATATCAATCCAATTATGCTTCGATGCAAATTACCAAAATACATAGTTAGACCCAATTTTCCAATTTTAGTCAATAACCTTTGTCGAGCGATATTAACCCTAATTGATTAACTTCTACCGTATATATCTATATTGATAAAAACTTAACCAATGCATTAAATTGTTGTGAAAATACTAAAGTAGGTATATATCTCTATATCACATAAACAAGTATAATATATACTATACAAACCCAGGGTATTAATTATTTTGGTCTAGTAAGTGCAACAATTTATAATTGCGCAAAATCACTTAACCACATCATCTATTGATCAAGTAAAAGGCATGAAATTATTCACAATAATTAATACACCAATATTTTGATGAAAGAAGCAACATTCAATACATGCTATGATATTAATGAAAATAGGTTAAGTTTATCATACATTTCAACACAAACTACTTATAGCTTATTATAGGGTTAATAACCCCAGTAGTCACTGAACTTTCAAAAAATCACCACATTGGTCACTGAACTTTAAAAATCACCTCATTGGTCACTAAACTTTGCAAAACGTTTCCCAGATGGTCACTGAACCCAGTGACTATCTGGGAAACTTTTTGCAAAGTTCAGTGACCCCATAGAAATTTTTTGCAGAGTTCAGTGACCAATGTGGTGATTTTTCGAAAGTTCAGTGACTAACCACGTAGTTTTTAAAGTTCAATGACTTGGTGGAAACTTTCGGTAAAGTTCAGTGACTATCGAGGTAATTAACCCCTCATTATACAAAAATAATAACAATGGAGATATTGAATACAATACATTACAAACATTGGAAAATAAATGAAGGAATACAAAAGTATTAGATACAACCATTTTTGTGTAGAATTGAATTCCTCCAAACTTTTTTCCAAGTTTTTCTTTATTTCACTCTCCTTACTATTAATGTTTGATTCCCAAATGAGCCAAGAACAACCAAAAAAATAAAAACTAAAGAAGAGAGAGAGAGAGAGAGAGAGAGAGAGAGAGAGAGAGAGAATGATAATGGTAGTCCAAGAATGTTAGCCAAAATAGCATTTTTATCCTACCAATTTGTCTACTAAGTTATAAAAATAGAATAATAATATAATTTAGATATTATGAGATATTTTGTGACACAAAACAAATATCCCAAAATATCTATCATTAAAGCCCGGGATAAATTGCACTCCAAGTCCTTCAACTTTCTAGCGTGTGCACTTTAGTCCATAGCTTCACAATTTTGTACACATTTGGTTCTTTTTCTCCTCTTTTCCCTCGTTTCCCTTCTTTGTTAGCTCTTTGGCCTACAAAAGTAACAATTACACAATTACAAATAGAAATCTACTTAATTTTATCACTAATAAATTCCAAAAAAATGCCAAATAAGTGTGTAAAAACACACTTATCAGCAATGTTTGGCAAACGTTGCCGTATGTCATTTTATAGTTTTTTTTAAAAAATTTTGTATAATTAATATATTTGATTTCCAACCAACCTATAATACTGAAACAATAAAATGCTTACAAATTAATCATATGTAATCAGATTTTACATGATTCTAATAAACAAAAATAGTGGATATGATTCAATACAATATGCTAACATCATTAGCATACTCAAAAAGTTAACATCATTACCCTACTAAAAAAGATAGCAATCACAATTGACCAACAAAGTATTACAAAATGTTGATTCATATCTAAATTTGCTTCTGTGACCACAAGCTACCCCAAAAATAATTTAACTCCATGCATATGACAAAAATAATAAGGGTATTAGCATGCAAATCAAAAGTATTCATGCTTCAAAAATATATGATTGATCATCTTCGGTTTATGTATCTATAACGAATTTCAATAAATTGTTGTTTAACATGATAAGGTCATAAAATGAAAAATGTCTTATGTTCTATTAACAATATGCAATGTCAAAAAATATCAACTCTTAGTTACAACTTACTTCTACAATATGCTAGCCAAAGAACATCAAGATCCAATAATATGCTAGCTGAAGAACATCAACAAGGCAACTTTGACCTGTTCTAACTGTGACTAACTTTTATGAAAATTTTGATAGAGTTTCCCCTGTAATATAGACTAAAACCACCTAAACAATAGCCAATATAATCAAACCAGTTCATATAATTTAAAATAGGGCACACCAGCCTCTTAAAAGAACATGCTAGCTAAAGAATATCAACAAATACCAACTCTCAGCCACAACTTACTTCCAACAATATGCTAGCTAAAGAAATCAACATCCAACAAAAACATGCTAGCTAAAGAACATCAACAAATACCAACTCTTAGCCACAACTTACTTCTACAATATGCTAGCTAAAGAACATCAACATCCAACAATATGCTAGCTAAATAACATCAACGAATATCAACTCTTAGCTACAACTTACTTCTACATTTCATATATGTTGCTCATGAACATTAAAAATGAAAAAAATGCAATTCTCAGAAATGGAAATGTATTCACATACTTCGTCAAAAAAGTCTAATACTACTCTTTGGCCAAGCAACATTACTTCACATGGCTTCACGAAGAGTTCAAAATTCATTTGTAGGTCTGTATAAGGTCAATTGATCCATATACACTTTCTCAACCCAAACCTTCCAACAGTCTCTTTCGAGTGGTAAGTGATGCACCTTCGCCCTTGGGTCTGTTGTTGCAATTCTCCATTCTGTTACAACTTCTTCCTCCTCAAACATGTACCAATGCAGTAGTTGACACCTAGCATTTTCCACATGTGCAATACCTCCTTGGACACCACTTCCTTGGTGTGCCTACAAATTTATAGTAAATAGAAGTTTTTTTTTATTAGTATACTTTAATCAAAATTTATATTGAATAACTTGTATTGATGTAAGATACAAAAACCTGAGGAGTAAAATCATTTGAATTCCTATCCTCCAAATTCTGAAAAATCATTTGGTATGTATATTATTTCACCGTTCGTAGTTAGAATAATAGGTTGCATTATATCACTTGTTAGTATAAAATCTTCCTTACATGAATGCAAAAAAAGATTGAAGATTGTACTCAATTAATTTCTAATACATCAACAGAAGATTCAATCCCCGATAATGCTGTTGCTCGAGTGTTATGTCCTAAACGTCATGGAAGAGTTCGGGGACTTGGATTTAGATTTACACCATCAAAAGTGGATGGACAAATTCAAAGTAATGGGAGAGTTAGAGAACTTGAAAGTCACTACCAAAGTTTCCCAATTGTTTGGCAATAACTCAATAGAAGCAGTGCTTGCACTTCGTCATGTGGCACAACTTTCACGGTAGATAGCTCATTCAACAACTCTTGAAAATTATTCAGGTGCTCTGCAACACCTTGCCCATCCTTGGATTTTAAATTCACAAGTCTTCGAATCATAAAGGCCTTGTTTTGTGCAGTCTTTCTCTTATAAGGACTCTAATTTTTGCGAAAGATGGTAAGCATCAATTTCTTTAAGGACGTGATGGAAGACACTCTAATAAACCCACTGTCTAGTATATCCATAGCTTTCTTGTTTTGTTTTTCCACTCACCGTGAGATATCCTATCCAATTTGACACCCTTCAATTCAATTTCATCAAACAACTCTTCGCAATATAAAATATCTTCCATTCTAGTCTTCCAAATAGAATAATTGGAAGCTGTGAGCTTAATCATGCCACTAGATGAATCTTCCATTTTTAATTCTCAAATGAAATTCAAAAACTTAATAAGAAGCTCTAATTCCAATTTGTTGGGAGAAACTAGTAATAACTAAGTAGCGAAAATATTCAACCCATCTTTGTTAGGAATTAAAATTTACAATAATAATAATAAACAACCTTCCAACTCACACACTTTGCAAAAGTTAAACAATTGAATACACGTATTTGTTTATGAGGAAAACCCTTCAGTAAGAAGAAAAAATCCTAGGATCTAGTCTAATCAAGTCTTTCACTATCACCAAATATTGAGATTACACAAATCTTCTCTAGAACAACCTCTAAAGGCAATCAACAAATCAAGAATACATATATTCTTGGATTACAGCATATGTCATCATCCTAAGATGGATTGCAACAATAACCATGGGTGGATCTAGGCACGGGTTGGCCCTGTGTCCAAAATAAAAAAGCAACCCAATTAATTTGAGCCAAAAGGAAAAAGGGAACAATACATAATTACTACATTATACAAACATATTTCAAAATTCACAAGCCCCCTAAAATTTTTAGAAATCAGGTGCTAATTCATAATATTAAATATATAATTATAATGTAATATACACTAAGTTTGGATTAAATATACTATACCAAATTAACTCCCACAAATCTTACTATACTATATTTAAAAGATTTTTCTTACAATCTTTCCACTACCAAACGTCCATTTTTCTGTCTACAAACCCATCTCGGCGATCATCTCCAAAATCAAAAAAATTCATCGTTTATCATCGATTTCGAGCCACAATCAATGAATGAGGTCACAATCCCATTGAACTAATTCTAATTTTTATTGCTTTGGAGAAGTTGAAGCCGCTGTAGCGAAATTGGATTTTTCTAAAGGAAAAACTGAACTCTTGTGGTTTGATTTCAAAGGTAAACGTATAATCACTGTTAATCCTCGATCTTAAGTCACGATCAATGAATGAGGTCACAACTGTATAGACAAACTTCTGGTTTTCATTTTTCGAGAGAAATTGATGTTTGATTGTACAAGAATTGGATGATCTGTGTATGATTAAGAATGCCAATTTTGCACGTTTGCCTGTTGTATGGATGTCACACGTCACTTATACTAGTGAATGCCACATGCAAGTATGATGAATTGCTCGAGCTTGTTCTTTTAGAATTAGGGCTTAATGGAGCAAACTTAGCTATGACATTAACATATTCTTGGGATTCTAGTTTACCTCCAGTCCAAATTTTGAGCAATAATAATGTCCTAATGTATTTGAGGTTAAAATCTCTAGATAGGGTTGTATCGAGTTATCCTATTATGGCTGATGTTATCTCTACAGTTTCATGGCATACATTGCAATGCTCAGAGTCGTCGACTACTTTGGAGTCATCAGCTAGTGTGTTTTCTTAAGAACAAATAGCTCAAGAAATTTGTAGCTCAGTTGTCACCGTTGACAAAGAAAACATTGAAGATGATGTAACATTGGTATCTGAAGTAGATGTTAGAGCAGTTGTAGAGGAAAATGTTTTTCGCAACAATGACATATTAAAAATGAGTTTGACCTTATATGCTATACAAAACAAGTTTAAATATAAGGTGTTGAGATCGAACAAGAAGGAGTACGTGGTAAAGTGTTTGCATAATTATTGCAAATGGATATTTAAATCTTCACGCTTGGGAGAAACGAAATCCTTTAAGATTAGTGAAATGTCTAATGGTCATACATGCTCGATGAACATTGTTTTAGGATTTCATCGACAAGCGTCTAGTTCATGTGTGTCAAACTGCATTAGGTACAAATACACATCTTCACGTACAGTATATACTCCTAATGATATCTCAAATGACATGTTACGTGAATATGGAGTATTAGTGAATTATGCGAAAGCGTGGAGGTCATGTGAATAGACTTTAAAATTGATTAAAGGTGATTCCACGACATCATTTCAGTTGATGTCGTCTTATTTCTTTATGCTAGAACAAATAAACATGGGAACTGTCACAAGAATAGAAACATATCATTTAAATAGATTTAAATATTTTTTTATGGCTTTGGTGCATCGATTGCTGGTTGGAAATATTGTAGGCCAGTCATTATAGTTGATGACATATATTTAAATGGCCACTATGGGAGTACACTTTTCACAGCTTGTACACAAGATGCAAACAATAACATATTCGTACTAGCTTTTGGGATTGGGGATAATGAAAATGATAAGTCATGGAGATGGTTTCTTGAGATGCTGAAGAGGGTATATGGATTGAGAGATGGATTATGTATAGTATCCGATAAACACAATAGCATAAGAAATGCCATTGAATTTGTATATGCAGAGGCAATGCATGGGATTTGTTCATACCATTTGCTTAAAAATTTGAAGACTCATTACGCAAAATCAGGTCACAATGTCACACATGCATTCAATTGTGTTGTCAGAGCCTATACAATGGATGAATTTGAATACCAAATGTAGCAATTAGACTCAATGAATGAAGAGATCAGAGGTTATTTGGTATGTGACTGTCTGTAACATATATTATGACTTCATGTGTCTTGTTCTGTAATATTATGAAATGTCTGTAAATATCTATGAACATGCATGTTTAATGTATGAACTATATTTCATTTATTGTTACATGAAATTGAAACATGATTATGAATGAAAAATATCTGATGCGAACCTGGCCAAGAATATATCTTGAGAACCCACGAACAATTTGAAATCAATCCAAGAAAGTCCAAATTCAGGTTGTAGACGATAGAATCTCGACCTGAACCTCACGATTCAAGAACCTAAGGTATATTAAACCTTAGACCTGTTGATAAGCGGAAACAAAAACCTCGATTTGCGAATTCCACAAAGGGTGCCTAATCTTTTGACAAGTTCTAGGGTTAAAGGCTACAAATATTCAACATATTTGATAAGCTTGGGATTGTTCATGAAAAACAAGAAGAGAGAAAGTTTCAATATTTCATTATGTCAAAAGCTTCGCTACAATGAAAGGGAAATCATATTTATACTAAACCTAAAAAATAAGGTAAAAACGTGCATAATCTCATAAATAAGGTAGGCGATTGACTAAACATAGAATTCTAACAAAATAAGGAAATTCGCGAAAAAAGAAAAATTTCGCCCAATTTTTGTTTCTTGCGGTCGCATGGAACAACCAAAAATCACTTCTGAGTTTTTGGTATATGCATTTGTGGCCGCAAGGCTATTATGTCTATGCGGCTGCATATGCATAAATTTCAGCCTCCTTTCTTCTGCCTCGATCCGCATGATCCATTGGACTTTCAACCTCGCCCCCTTCACCTAACTTATTCCTTGACATGTTAACTTCATTATTATGGACTCCTTTGCTCGAACATGTAAATGTATAGCTTTTATCATGTCTTTGACGTCTCAGACTTGGCTCAAATCTCTCTCCAACATGCTTCGAATTCTTGATAAAAAGTGGCGCACTCCGGATCATATCAATATCGGTGGATATTTAGTATGTGACCCATTTACAATTGAAACATGATATATTTTATGAATGTGCCCATCAGAGACCTGTTTTGTAATAGTACCGATTATTTGTAAACCTTTTAGAGTTAATTGTGATCGTGTGTGACCTGTTGTTACTTATGCTTGAATATATTATCTAATAACTAAAATTATTTTTTAGATGGATGTTGGGTTTTGACAAAGCTTACAACCAAATATGAGAAGTTGCTGAGGGAAACGAGCAATGATTTGAGAAATCTAAAGGTAAAAACAGCAAACTATATATATTATGTTGATCACATGTATAACTTTAAATAGTTTTTATTTTCAGGTTTCATCTGCAAGTCATATTTTGTTTGAAGTGAGAGACAATTCTTCATCGTACATGATTGATATAACTCTACGTATATGTAGTTGTAGAATGTTTCAAGTGGATCAACTTCCCTGTCCATATGCACTGGCAGTATAGCAACATTAAAGCTGGATGTGTAGGACTTTTGCTCGGTGTATTACATAAGAGATGCATATTTGAATACCTACAAAGCGACAATCTTTCCTGTAGGTAATAAATTAGAATGAGTTTGCCGAAAGATATGAATAGTAGAGTTGTACTTGCTTTAACCCGAAAGAGAAGTTTTGGCCAACCTACTGAAAGGAGGAAGAAGCCAGCTTGTGAGAGATTACAAGTTGTGAAATGTGGAAGATACAGTGAATCAGGTCACAATCGTCTAACATGTAGGAACATGTTGCCATTTAACTAGAATAACGGCAAATTGAAAGCAAAGAAAGATCCAAAAATATTCAAATAGCTTAGCGTAGTATTTTTTTTTAATTTTTTACACGAGGATATTCTTTGTAATTGCAAATTGTTTCATTTTATTGCCAAACTATGTATTGTTTGGATTATATGAATTGACAGATTTATGCATAGTGGTCAGATTACATTTCAGGATGTCACACATGTTTCTGGGAAGGACAGTGTAAACAGACATTGATCGTGACTCTGTTTATAATGATTGTGACCATCTGTGACCATTTCTAGCACAAAAGGTATTAACAAGCTATGAGTTTTTGTTTGGCTGTGGTCGTCTACGATCGACTATGAATAAAATTCGAAGTTAATTTACTTGAGTGTTTTAACTGAGTTTGAATGTCATCTTAGCCTAGATGTGGCCCATTCTGTGTATACTATTTATGGCAAATGTATAAATCATACATGTTAAGTATATATGACCATTTGTGACCAAATGTTTCTATTTGTGACCATTTGTGACTTGCACTTATGTAAGACATTAATCATGTGCGACTAATGATGACCATTTGTGATCATTTGAGACTGTGCAAATATAAAAATTTACCTCCATAACATACTTGAATGGTATTAACAAAACCACACATAAAGAAAAATACTTTAACCTCCTTTGTCCAAACTACTTGACAAAAATAAATTCACATTAAATTTCAAAACATATTACAAAAGATAAAGATAACATCTAACTTTGAATGCCTGTTTTGTCTAACTTTGAACAACTATCAACCTAATCTATCATCAAAACAATTCCATCAACTGTAGTTTAGTCATCCGACTTTGAATTTTCCCTTCCAACATGCCTCAATTGTCTATTTTTGAACAGCAATGCTGTAATTTCAAGCTTAGCATTCATAGTATCAAATGACATTGGTATTTTGGCAAGATCATTATGCAACAAATGCTGTGCATACTTTATGATAAAAATACCACAATCATGCCTGTAATATAGACAAACCATAAGTAACTACAAAATATTGATGAAAAATGACAAAACTTGTTATGTTCATAATGAAACTTACGTATTTTGTTGTTGAGGTAAACCACTGACAATGTTAATATGCAGGTCATTGGAAATGTCACCAATATCATCAGTAGTTTCCATCCACAGTCCGACCAATTTTAACAAATGTGTAAGAGATTTCACAAGTGGTAAGACCCCTTTATGAACCTTATGATCCTTGTACGATTTGTTACTTGAATTGAATATGTACAGGATGCAGTTATTAATGTCAAGTTGCCCCAACATCCACTGACCATGATTTGTAGGCATAATAGGTATCTACACAAATTTAACTTCTCTCCAATGAGTACTAAATGATAACCATTTACCATTGATAGTTTCGATTAGGTCATCCTTCTCATTCACAATGCTTGGATCTTCAACAAATTGGAGTATAAAGTCCCGATTGTCAAATCAAATATATAGTATGTAGTTATTGCTTTCATCTTCACACCTTCACCAAACTTGGCAAGTTGTCTTATGTAATGAAAGCATGCATCCATATGCTGTAATAACAAAGAGCATACATAAATAATGTGAACTGCTATGAATGTGTGAAAAAATGGTGGCAATATTATACCGTACTGCTCAATGATAAATCATAATTGATCAACGTATGCCACCAAGTTTTATGGTGAACGAGAACATTTCCACACACAAATTGAGGATTTATCACATTATATGCATCGCTGCACTTTAACACAAAAATAACATGTCACACATTAACACCCCGTACACACATGTATGCGCTCATCAAACCAATAATAACAGGTCACACTTTGACACAAAAAACACTTATAGATGACTCAAAAACAGGTCATCAAATAAATAATAACAAGTCACACTGAGATACAAAACATTTATAACTATATTTCATGTACATGTTCTTAGATTTGTATCCTTTGTTAAACCAATTCTAGAATGCATGCAGGTTTGCACTATTAACTCCTTTCAAATAAATTTGGAACACAATGTTTTCGATGTAGATTTTGATCCAGTAGCAGCTAACGTGGATCAACCTTAACCAAAGGTGGCTACAAATATTTTGATGGCTTTTGTGCTCTCTTCACAGGTAGGTAGTCCAGAGAAAGGAAGTTCATGCGTATCTTCCTGATTCAAAAATATAAAAGGAAAAGTTCTTGAATTAGTGTATGATAATCTGATAATCAGGCTAAATTTATAATATGAAATGCTATGTTAAACTGACATCTTCGGTATGACATTGAGTAGACTCCAACACCCGTGCAATAGCCTCATCAACACGTTACTGCACTTCTTTACTAGGAAAGAATGCATCATCAGAGTTTTTAGGACTTTGTGAGTAGCCAACACCTAAATCAAATGAAGGAAATTCGAGAACATAGTCATCATGAAAACAATGTGAAGACTTAGGTGCCATGTGACCTTTGTCATTTTCTTTAACATATTATCACTTTTTAGCTCAGGTTCCATGTGACCTTTGCCCTTTCTGTCAACTACATAATCAACTTTTTGCTTTTGTTTTGTCGAACAATCATTACCACTTAACTTCGTCTAAACTTCATTTATCACTGAAGATAAAATGTCAGACACAGATTCAACAAAAGATTTGAGAGATGACCTGATGTCGTTCAAGCCATTTTTCAACCCATTCTGACTTTGAATGAGCTTATTGAGCTTCAAAAAACTGTTTGAATGACGCATTTTGTCATTCATGTCATATAGTTCTGACTTCATCGACAAAAGCTCATCTTTCAGCCCTTTGTTATCCATTTGAAGCTTGGTTACTTGCTCATCCATCAACTGCTTCAATCGACCACAAACCTGAAATTTTTTTGTAGTTAGTAGAATTGTATATAAAATGGCTTTTATGTCTTATAAAAATTAAATTACTTACTTTGACACATGAACAATCAGGATGATAGATGAGATGAGGCTGAGTAGAAAAGCTAGAGCTAGTAGTCCCCATCTGTTTTTACGGCGGTGGATAAACAAAATCATCGTCTAAATTTTGAACATGTACCTTTGACACCGGGAGAGTAGACTCACTTTTGCCTACTGGATTTTTAGAGATTCTAATGTTCTGATTTGGTTGTCTAGGTTTCGAGTACTGCATATATGACAATTGTATCCAACGTATAGAATAACAAAATTAATTAGCACAATGATACAAATCAGGTCACAATATATATGAAAGAAAGTCACAAGTAACATATTTCAGGTCACATGTCCAATATATCTGAAATTCATATTTAGAACCTGTCATATCATCATGAGCTCTACTTCAAATGGATCAATGTCATTTATCACAACCTGTTTGACATAAGATAGAAAAAAAGTTTAGCATATATCGTTTTAAATATGTATAACTAATCAAATGAGTACATAACAATTCAAACGTATATAAACTTAATTCTCACTTCCAAATACTTTGTCCTCCAACATTGTCACTGAAGGATGTTTGTGCACAATCCAATTCATAATTCGTGGATGTTTTTTACAAAATCTTGTGGCCACATTCCCCTCAAGTACATGTATGCACTCATACAACCACACCTAGAAAGCCACTGAAAACCTATCAATTTGTAGTGACTTGTTTGTTTTGATAATCCCTTCCTTAATGACGATAATATGGTCTCAAACAAATATATGCCCCAAGGGAACTTTCTAATAGTGGCAAAATCGTTTGCAAGTGCAAAAATGTATTGATCTACGACCTTTGGGTAGGGTGTAGCAAATAGATACGAGGTGATAAGATAAATAATCCCAATCTTAACCACGTCAAGGTCTAGTGCATCATCCAGTGAAAGAAATACTCTTTTGACATCTTCACTTGTGACAACTTTTAAGTCCCTGAAATACGTATCCTTCATTGCAGACGGTTTATCATCCAACATCGGTCGACCATCTACCCCATCATATCCAATCCAGTGACCAAACAGAATTCAACAATAGAGAATCAAATATATCTCCCATTTTTGTTGAACCACATCTCATGCTTGTTGGGTTGCTTCACCTCCCGTAGTAAAATATAGTGAATCAAATGTGGCTGTACTATTATCTCCCTACAATGTATGTAGTAAAACACATATGTGTTTTCCAAATGTCCCTCTGAGTAGCAGTAAATTTCATCACAAAGTGTCTGATGACATTCTGTATGGGTATTATAGTAATCTTCATAGGGAACAAATTCCTTGGTTTTATTAAATAGCTCCATTCCTATACAATCGTAATATCAGACATGCTATTATGACCTTCAACAAATAAACATTTGGTCACAAATTTCGAAAAAATAAGCCACACAATAATATTTTAAAACATGATAGAGAAGATATTCTAATTCAACCCAACGCACTTTAGAAAATATATTCAATTCAAAAAAATAATAATCGATCAAACAATACACCAAATAAGTCACAAACACTTCAATGTGCCCATATATATAACAAACAAACAAAATTGCCCATATAAGTTGATTGTTTGTACTTAGTGGAAAGTGGTTTCCACTCACCACTAGAATTGGTAACTTCCCTTACGTAGGGAGGGAACACCCAACATCATGTGGTGGATTGGTAAGTAAGCTACCTTTACCATCGGTAAAATCCGTGTCAATAATAGGCCGAGAAAGGTATTAATGCAAATCAAGCCTCAATAAACTAGACATAGCCAAGTGTGAGATAATCGTTCTACTAGGCTTCCCCACTATTTGTGTGAAACCCGTAAGCGTACGGATCGTAGACAAGTAATAGATTTAGTGAGTTGAGAGTATCGTTCCACAGGGAATAAACTCAATTCAAGTTTACTAGTTTTGTATGTAACTCGGATTATATAACCAAAAGTGATTTGATGTTTATGATTATTCTAAATTAATCTAATTAAGCTCTAAAATTATGGATTCTTCTCAAATTATGGATGATTGTATGGAATTTCAAATTTAACAGTGCAATCTATTTCAATTCTTGATTTGTTGTAATCTAGTTCCATTAATGTGTTCTTGATAAATCAATAAAGCTATGATATATAATTTTTTTTCAAGATAAAATTAATTCTACTCTAACTATGACCCGAATTTATTTCTAACCCGAATTCGAATGATTAGAATGTATTAAATTTTAGATTATCTATATGATTGCATACGTGATAAATGTTATTTAACATCTATTGTACATATGTTAATTTTGTTGCGCTCTAAACTTATTGTGAGTTTCTCAATACTACAACAAACAACTAATTATATAATTAGTGTCCAATCAATTAAATATTGTAATGGGAATACAAAATTAATCAAGAAACACAATAAATACTAAATTATTAGTCTTGAATTAGAATAATTAAACAATAGGGCTCATCTTCATCTAATACAAAAACAGATCTAACACAACATATTAATATATAAATTACAAGAAGAATAATAGAAAAAATCAACTTGATCATGATAGGACGTAAAAGATGTTGATCTTCAATTCTAAGGTTGGATTTTTCAAAATCTTAATATAATTAGTTTCAATCCCTTGTTAGGACTTGATATCATATCTCAAAATATAGTAATTGGCATCTTGTTCTTGATGAATTTGATGATACTATTGTGTATGAAGAGGCAAGAAACGGTTTTTCAATGTCTTGCCCAAGTTTTGTATCAATAGGAATCCAAACATTAAGTCAAACGCGTAAAGAATTAAAATATAATTAAAATTCTGATTTAATAAGGAATTGCATCAGATCTAGTTTTAATTTCCTTGTGCGTGCGCCATATATATTACTGCCTTCAGGCTGATTTGTTCCGTCTCCCTATAATATAAAAGAGGCTAACTCTTGGCACTATACATGCTAGATACGTGTCGCAACCTCCCATCATCAACCATAACGATATCGTCTTAGAGGATTTCCTCAATTCTTTTCATTTCATTTCTTCTTCTCGCTTTCCTTCAAAATACCGTACCTTTTTTTCCCTGTGGACTGTGGTGTCTTCATGAAAACCCTAACAGTGAAAACCATTACCCTGGAGGTGAAGTCCTTCGATACCATAGAAAATGTCAAAGCCAAAGATCCATGATAAGCGCATCTTTGTTGGAAAGCTGTTAGAGGACGGATGAACCCTCGTCAACTACAACATCGAGGAACCCATCCTTCATCTTGTACTCCGTTTCTAGGCGGCACTAAGAAGCGCAAGAAGAAAATGTACGCCAAGCAAAAGAAGATCGAGCACAAGCATGATAAGGTCAAGCTCATCGTCATCTAGTTCTACAATGTCGATGACTGAGGTAAGGTCCAGAAGCTGCGGAAGGAGTGTCCCAAAGCTGAGTGTGGTTCTCGAATCATTTTGTTGTGCACTACTGTGGTAAGTTTGGGCTTTCCTATGTCTACAATAAGGATGGTGATGATGAGAAACCGAGTTATTTGAGTTTCTATTTTACTACTTTTTTTATATATGAGAAACCTGTGCATGAAATTAACAATTACCAACCTCCCAAAAGAAAGGAAAAAAAAAATGAATTTGAAAGATCAAATCTTTAATCTTTAGCAGTTCTGACATTAATTGAGAGATGATAATCTCAAATTCATATCTCCTCTTTGCTAGGGGAGTTGTGCGGTGGCCATAAATCATCCCACCAGTAAGCATAAATTCGATTAATCTGCATGTTTAGCTTCCATTTCGATATCTCTTTACTTTTTGTATCTTCATTAGCGAGAGCACCAATCATTTCCGTTGCAGGAGAATTAATTATAGGCAAAGGAAGAGGCTTTGCTGGAATTTGGGGACCAAAATTCATTACCAGCTGGTCCATCTCCGTCCTCAACACGAGCACCAATCAAAATGGTTGATGAAACCTGTACCTCCACTTCATTGGCCAAATGATTATAGGTTTGCCAGATCAACAACATTCTAAATGTGTTGTTTGGTAGGAGAGAAAATTGTAGGTGCATGAAGATCTTTTTTAACCTACTTGGTTTCTAATTCACATTGTGCTAGCTACACGAGTCTTTTATAGATTTTGATATTTTCTACATTCATCTCTTGAACTTACAAAAAGAAATTGCAGAGGGAGATCCCTGTACTGTGGCATCCCTTAGAAAAGATAAAAGATTGTCTCTTAATATCTATGATGCTATTTGCTCTCTCTCTTTCGTGCAGCATTGTCGGGTTTAATTTTTAATATGATAACAATTGTGTGTGTTTTTGCCTCTGATTTGTGAAGAACTGTTTTATTCCCCATATTTTTCTTAGTTGTGGAGAAATGTATGGTAGTCTTCTTAAATATCAAAATACAAAGTCGAAAAGGATGCATGAAATCATTTGATTATTTAATCTCTATTGTCATTGATATTACTATTGTTATAGGTTCTTGAATTTTTTGATATATTGTGACATTTGGCATTATCCTTGTAGGTTGGCTCAGTTGAAGGAAGAGTTGGTGTGCATCATATTCATGATGCACAACAAAGTAAATAATTTACTTTCAAATGCCATGGAGAAGGCAATGACATTTACTCTGTCAATTCATTGAATTTCCACCTTGTAAGATATTTAACTTTAAATGAAGTCATTGGAGCTTGCTATCATTCCTCTTTCTCCCATCCTCCCATTTATTTTCTCCTTCGTTTCTTTCATTCATTTTCATTCTTTTGGGTGTTTTTGTGTGACGTGGAGGGAGGAAAATTGTTGGCGTCTTAAACTTTCTAGCACGTTAGATTTTGGATTCCACTTGTATCTTGTTGAGTTTATGTTAGTCAACATGCATTGTGTATACCTAAATCATTAGTGTTGTATGCCTAAGATTTATTCAGCCAACATATGTAGTTTGCAAGCTTTCTAGCTATTTTACTTTCCTACTTCAGGGAGAAAAGAAAGTATAGAAAACTTTCTTGGGAATAGGCAACCATAGCTCTGTTTGTGGATGGAATATGTATCCTTGACCTAAAATTGATCATTAACAATGCTCTTTAGACAGTGATATAATGTTTTTCAACTCTTCATTAAATTTAATGTTGAGCTTAGCTTGTTACATGGGAAGACAATCTTGAAAGAATCATGGAATATCCTAAACTAAGAGGGTTTTTTTTTTTTTTTTTTAAAGCACTATCTAGAGATAGTACCTTGGTAAGTTTTATACTAGAAATAAAAGCAGAATTGTTTTGTGCGTTTTCAGCATTTCATGAGATCAACAAATGAGAAGAAAATAATGAGGTTGAATCTCTAAACTGCCTCTTGTTACATGGAGAATCATTCTATTTTTCTTCTTATGTGGATCAATTGAGCTTACTAATTTGTGATAACATCAAGAATTGTGGGTGGTCTGAAAATAGTTTTTTCCCCTTGATTTTATATATTTGCTTTCTAATCTAATATCTTAAGTACTTATGAATTTTAACTTTCCTAAATTGTCGAAGATACAAGTCTGAAATTCGAGGCTAATAGTATGCTTACGGGGTTTACAAATTTCTAATTATCTCCAACTTCTAAAAATGTATTTAATCAGTTTAGCCTTTAGGTTTTATGTTAAGAGGTTGTTGCTTTCTAATTATTCTCATTGACCATTTCCTAAAATATGAGCTCAGTGCTACAAGAATTTTATGTTATTGTGCTAACAAGTTTAATAGAATTTGTGTTTTCTATATTCATGACCTAGATCTTATACTCTATGCCTTCTTTCAGATACATCACACATTGACAACCTTTGGATCAGATGGAGCCTTCAACTTTAGGGACAAAGACAGCAAACGAAGGCTTAAGGTATTATGGAATCCTTCTTCTCAAGTTTTGAAAATGCTTGCAGTTATCAGTTTATTCTTAAGTGCATTGTCTTTTTTTTTTTTTAATCGGTAAATGTAAATTACTATTGATCAATTGCATTATTTGTCATGTGTGTGAGTGTTCATCTTATCACTATGTTTCTTTGGATATGTCAAGGTGTGGTCATCACATTCCTTGCAGCACTTTCAACAATGATGGCTACACTTTTGTACATTCGATGAGTCTCTTTGGTAAAATGGCAAAGCGACTGCCAAAAACTGGTGACGAAACGGCAGAGCCCAGAAAGCCACCTACCTGGGAGCTTAAGAAGCCCAAGAGGCCTTCTGGAAAACCTGTGGGCTGGCCCAGAAAGGTAAAAGTTCATGTTTGCTGCTTATTTGTGCAGGAAGTGTTGCACAAACTGTTTGAATCACATTATATTTTGTTATTTCTTTCACACACCTAATAGACAGGATTTTATTTTCATAGATCAAAGGTTTTAGTTTCTAAATAGTAAAGACGGGACTTATGAATTTAATATTTTACATAATAGAAATGCTTAGTTTGAAGAAGAAAAACGATGAAACTTGTGTTTAAGGATACTGTTAGATTATCTAATGGTAAAAAGAGGATGCATATTGATAATTATACACCAATTTCAGCATATATTCAAATTCTAAATATCAATACTATGCCTATCATCATGCTTGGTGGTTGACTGGTTGCATGTTAGAATTTATTTTCTCATCCATATTTTGTACACGTGACTCAAATAATGAAGAGTAGGGATGAATATTATTCATGTTGAACTTTGTATTTACATAATTTGGTGTAGTTCTTTTGTTGTTTTCAAGTTGCCACTTCATATATTTACGTTTATTTAAATTAAAAAAGACTCTTAATTGTACTTCCAATCTTTGACAAAATAACAAACTCAGTGTTTCACTAATTAATTTATGAAGTTGGAAAATATTGAAAAAGAAGACGAGTATGCCAAGAAAAAAAATTAAGAGACAATTACAAGTATATAATTTTTTGTACTCCGAATGTTTGACAAAATAACATATTTAGTGTTCTTTTAATTAATGTATGATGCTGGGAAGTATTGGAAAAGAAGATGAATATGCCAAGAAAAAATTATAGATCATGTCCCATACTTATCTAGAGCTGGCTATGTTTTGGTATATCACTTCTATATAAAAATCAGGATTTATTTTTTCAGAATCATCATTTCCTTTTGCATTCCAATTTTATATTCTATGCTGCCTCTGACTCCAAATGATGATGATGCACAGTGATTAAGTTACTAGTTTTCAGATTTCTTTTGCAATGTTTAATTTTTACTAATATTCTTGGTATTTTATTGATTAGTTTAGCTAACAGGTAATGTGTATAAATTTGTAATAATGTGTATAAATTTGTAATTCATGTCAATATGATTGTAGCTATTCTTATCTTTTCTCCAAGCGTGTCTTATTTGCATGGTGTCAAAGTTTAACATACTCCATTGAGTTTATTTCAACAGCCCAATCACAAACATTCAATGCCTCCATTCCTGCTTTATCATCAATCCCTTAAAAAAGAAAAATCTCCTCTTTCATCTATGTTGATAAGTTTATTAGATTCTGATCTTTTTTTAGATGCTTTCTACATGTCTCTTGTTATTTGAGACCTCATTATGGACATGCTTAGTAAATGCCCTTGGCTGATTTCTGACTTTCAATTTTTGTTCTTATTTTTCAAATAGGAAATCGTAAGTGCACTCAACCACCATCTCAGACATCTTCATATACAACTTGAACAACTTCCATTCAATTTATGCTCCATCTCTTTACCTTTTGTTATTCTTAGATTAATTATCTCTTGTTCTCAATTTATTTCTCTCTCTTAACTTCATTCCCTTTTCAACTTCTTGAAAACTTTTGGAGTTCCACTAGAATGCCAATTCTCATTAAATGTTTGTGATGTTTGTGCTGTTATTAAACAATATTTGGCTTGTGGATTCTTCATGTTGAAGTTGCTAAATTTCATATTTTGGCCAACAGCTCTCCAATGCGTTCTTCCTCTTTTCCGAGGTTAATCATTGTTCGTTTTCACACATTTTATGTTGATTAATTTATATTTTGCATTTAATAGTTCATGTATTGATTTTTTTCCACAAAATGCTAGTTTCTTGATAAATGAAAAATGTTGTATCTTAAATTAGAGTTGCTAATTTAATATTCCGTCGATTGCTCTCTTTATTATTATTATTATTATTATTATTATTATTATTTGGCTAGGTTGTACTGTATTGGTGGTGGTGAGGGAGGGAGGGATTAAAAGTTAAAACCTTGATTTCATAAATTTTGACAAATGATGTCTAGATTTCTTGTATGTTCATGTAGTGTATTGGATGTGGTCATTTGAGTTTGATAATAGTGGAAGGAAAAGAGAGATAAATTTGAATGAATACCAAATGTTTTTTTATTTTTTAATCAAGAATCAAAACTATATATATATAGAAGGAGTTGATTTTGATCCAAATGTTCCTAGAGCTCATTTCGGTAACTCAGAAAAGGAAGATGATCCAGAGCAACCTAGTTCACCGACTTTATTGGATATGTTACCGCCATCTGAAAGACTTGATCAGCAATATAATGTAATTTCTTCTATTAATAGAAGAAATGAATTCAAAACTGATGAGACAAAAGAAGTCAAGAATTTTCAAAAGTTATTTCAAAAGAAGAAATTGAATCCTTCTGGGAAGAATTTTATGAATACTTAGAAGATTTAAGTTTTTATGAGTGGGCATATCTCAAAGTTTTTAACAAAAAAACCTACTCAAAAGAAGAAGAAAACAATTCAAAATAATGATATTCCTACAAAAGTTTGAAAAATACCTTCCGGAGAATCGATTAAATCTTTTCATCCTCCTATGCAAGAAATAGTCATTTCTCAGGGAAAGACTGAAATTCTTGCTTCTCTTCTAAAAAAAAAAATATCTGCTAAACGACCAGACGAATCAATGGTTGTTGCTAAAGATATCAAAAATATTCAATCTTAGAACAATTATACTAATATTGTTCTACAATCTGTTTGTTCTCAATTAAATAGAATTGAAATCAATTCTGATGTTGAGAGTTCATCAAAATCTTCAAAAGCCATGAAAAAGAAAGTTATCACTCCTACTTTCTGTAGAATTCCTGAAGTCTCATCTTCAGACAGTCTCAACACCGAGTCAAAAGTTCTGAAAGAACTAGCCACTCAATTATGAAAAATTTCCTCTTCAAAAAATATTAACACCATTGATGAAATTGAATCTCAATTCATTGATGATGAAATTCCTCAAGTTAATAAGTTGAGTGGACGAATTTCTAAAGTCCCTCCTTATTATTCTTCTCATACTGCTCCTGATTTGCTCTTTGAAGAGAAACCTTCAAAACAACATTCATATGATGGTAAATCTATTGTTGAATGGAATTTAGATGGTTTATCCGAATATCAAGTTATTCAACTGTGTGAAAGAATGGTTATATGTTACAACTCATATCTTGCTTCAAATATCATTCTTGCTCAAGCATACAATTATATCACTATAGGTTTTGCTGGATGCCTAAAAAGCTGGTGGTATAATTATATGACTGACGGAGAAAGAAATGAGATTCTTTCTGCAATTGATAATCAAGGACAAAACCATAGTTTCATGACTCTTGTTTATATCATTATCAAACATTTCGTAGGAAATCATATTTCTTTCGTTGAAAAGAATTCGAATATTCTTATGCACCTTCATTGTCCTTCATTATAAGATTTCAAATGGTATAAAGATACTTTTATTACAAGAATTATGCTTCGTAAAGATTGTGATAAATCATTTTGGAAAGAGAGATTTATATCTGGACTTCCTAAACTTTTTGTTGAAAGAATAAAAAATACTATCAAAAGAGAATATGTTAGTGAAGGTTATCAAAATCTTATTTATGGAGAGATAGTCACTATTATCAATAAAGAAGGATTAGCTCTCTGTAATGATTTAAAACTCAGAGCCAAATTAAAATCATTAAGAACTGAGAGTCGTAAGGAACTCAGATCTTTTTGTGAACAATATGGCTATGAGAAAATTGTTTCTCCTTCAAAAAGAAAGAATCGAGAATTTTCAAAGAAGGGAAAATATTTTGAAAAGAATTTTACAAAAAAAGTTTACAAAAAATATTCAAAATTTCCCCATTCAAAATTTCCAAAAAGAAAATTTTCAAAGAAGAAAATCTTTAAAAATAAAAATGATATCACTTGTTGGAAATGCAAGTAGACTGGACACTATTCAAATAAATGTCATATAAAAGATAAGATCAATAGTCTTCAAATTGATGAAGATATTAAACTCCAGCTTCTCAATATAATTTCTAGTTCTGACGAAGAATCTAATTCTGAATTAGAACCTGTTTTTCAACATCAAGAAGATTCTGACTATAAGTCAGAGAATTCTTCTAACTCCTCTTATTCTAGTCAAGAAAAAGAAATTTGTGGTTGTAAAACCATTAATGTTCTTACTAGAAAAGAAGAACTCATTCAAGATATTGTTGATCAAATCAAAGATCTCCAGCTCAAAAAGAAATTTGCTACTCTTTTACCCTCATCTTTTACATCTGAACCCGTCATCTTTCAAAATATTATGAATCGTTTTTCATAAAAGAAAGCTTCTACTTCTGATTTGAAGATGGAAGTAAATCAAATGAAATCTCAAATTGCCATTCTTGAAAAACAGATGAAAGAAGTACGAATGGAAATAGTACTTTTTAAATCTAAATCTGAACATCTTTCTCAAGAATCTTCTGATGAGTCCGATTCAAATGATACTTCTCATGCTTATCACCCTAGCTATCATTCTCCTCGTCCATCTGATAAGGATCATTCAAATTGATCTCTTGTTCCTAAATCTCTCTCGGTCACCACATTCAAAAACCTAAAATACAATAAGATAGAAAAAGAGACAGAGAGAGTTCTCAACTAGAAGATTGTTTCTTTACCTGTCTGGTGATCATTCCCTAAGTTCTCTAGCTGAAACGAAGTCTAGACAGTTACTTCTGTTATAAAAGGTTAGACAACATCCAAACAAACCACTCAAACAAGTAACTCGAACATATGCTGCAAATTATCAGTCATTGGCCTCCATCTACACTTGTTCAGGCAGTATGCAGTAAACTTCACCCGGTAAACATTGATGTAATACTCCGAAATTTTATGCTCGTTTAATTTGCTCATTTAATTTTTTTAGGATAGTAATTTAACTTTTCAAAATTTTTATATAGCCAAATGATTAGTGATTGCCTCGTTTGCATTATTTGTTGATTGAGATTTTACCAAGATTAGTTAATTAGGGGTTTGGAATAAATGTTAAATTTTAATGTTTAAGAAAGAATGAGGTGTAATGTGTAAACAAGCATGATGTGTTAAATGTTTAAGCAAGTATGAGGTGGTTAAATGTTTAAACAAGCATGAGGTGTTGTTAGCAAACATGAGCTGTTTAAAATTAAGGCATAGGGTGATATTAATGCATGCATGAAGATGAATCAAAGCCCACGTGGAAGGCATAACCTTTACCTTGGTCAATAGTCACCTTTACACCTTACTTAGTCATATGTTTTCCTTGCCTTTAAACACTTAAGAAATGTTCCTATAAATGTCTTTAAAACTAGAAAATTTCTTGCAAAGAAAATAAAGATAGGATACGTGAAAAGGAAAACAAAGGCTAGCACTTTCAAGTACACATTTCAACTAAAAATTTCTCCAAGTGTTAAGGTAAGATACTTTCTATGCTCAAGTAGTAGGATTTCATGGTAATATTTATGCTTAAGCTATGCATGAAAACCATAATATGAAAGTTGTGACAAATCCACAAAGTTAGATATCTATTTATGCCTTAGAACAAGTCCGAAGGGCACCGACAAGCCGGAATGTGCAAGTATGTGTTTGAATGTTTTCTTTTGTGTAGTATTAACACGATAAATCCGAGTATGGCATCTTACTGAGTATTCTTTATACTCATAGTATTCATACTAAATTTTTAGATCTATGATCGTTGAGTTGAGTTGGTGGAAGTCAGTCGGCATACTTGATGATGGGACAAAGTTATTTTGTATCGAAATTTCCTTTACGTATGTTTTGCTCGAAGACTATTTTCTTTATGTTTTCCTGGTGGTATTAAATATAAGCATGTATAAGGCATGATGTAATATGGTACTGGAAGTATATTTTGTAATCACATACCTCATGTTATGCTTAAAGACATTTTTATAGACTTTTTCTTGAAAGAGACAGAAACTGGACAGATTCTTAAGGTCAGTTGAAAGTGCAATTACGAACTCTAAAGACAACCATTTGAGACTCTAAAAATACTAAAGTATCCATATTTGAGTCTTCTTTACATGAGCACAAAAATCACTCAATTTGAATGTGTGTGACACAAGATATAAATTTTTAAGTGTCAAAAGGTCAATCTGAAGTTTTTGTGCAATACCTCATTGTTTTTGGGTAAAACGTCTATATCATATGATCTTTGAAATTTCCCATATTTTAACATAGGAAACTAATTGAAAACATCTTTCTAATGCCAATGATTTCATAGAAAATGGGGTTGGGATGAATTTTATAAAAAGGTTTAAACTGGCTGCCCTAACCAGCCGTGACTGCATAGAGTTCGCATATATAAAGAGTAATTTCAGGTCAGCATGTACTTCTGCTGGACATTAAACTTTACAGAGATATTCTACTATAAGTTGAAAATAAGTTTCCAATATATATATTTCAAATTTCTTTAAAAATTTTCATGTAACAAGAGTAGAGGTTATTATGTTTAGTACGTGACACTCGAAGCTTAAGTACGGGGTGTTTATTAAAAAATGGTCTAATATTTTGTTTGATGTGCACTTTGTCGATGGATTGTTACAATTGATGTAATGCTTGCATGTAGACATGATGTTTTGTAGTAGAAGTATTCAGTCGAGTTTAGTTTCATTTAGTTTTAGCTGTTGTGGTATTGGTAGAACTGGTGGTTCCCAAAATATTTGGTATAGATGTCTATATGAGGGTTTTGTTGATTTTTAGGTCTATGTCAAAATTTCTACAAAAATATTGTATTTATAGTCAATTAGTCGTAGAACAGTCTATGTGGTCTTGGTGATGGGTCTAGCATCTAGCTGGAATTTATCATCAGTGCACACCACATATGGTTCCACTAGGGTGACTCGAGATGAGGTTGTGTCAAGTGAGGCTTTGAAGCCCTCTGCTGTGTATCCTTTGGTCTTACCATTTCTTGATCATGGATATCCTCTTTAATAAAATCTACCAATTCATCATATGTTTTAGGTTATCAATTGAAAATGGTTTTTCAGAAAGGAGTTTCCTATCTAAACCCAACCTCAAATCTTGAAAAGAAATATCATCTTGGATGTTTTCCGCATCAACCATTTATTGAGTAAAAAGGCTGAGAGAGCTCTTCGAAAGCTCCGCCTCATATTAGAGATCCTATCTATTGGGGTTGCTCCTAGCATTCCTATAGTGAACACGTGGATGAATTAGTTCTTTTGGTCAAGCAACCATGCTACACTTACCAAAAATGGTTGACAAACACTTTGACCGAACACTCACAATAGAGGGGATGGCCCGCATTTTTTGGAATTTTTTATTCACATGGGACCGGCATGCATGTGAGATGTTGTCAAACTTGTTGTCATCCATTTTCGGCACAAATGGAAAAACCCTTTGGTCAAGCCAACTGCAAACACTGCCAGGTACACTTTTGTCATCCACTTTTGCGCTTCTCCAAAGAGAGTAATATGAATGCATCAACATTCGTATATTGTACTAGATCCCAAGAAACTTGTATGAATGTTATACTCTCGGACATGATCAATGAGATTGCCTTAGCCACATTTTTTTTTGAATTTTCAGCATTGAAAATTCATTAGGGCCTCCTAACATCTCGATTGTTATGAAGAAAGGGGCATGCTTATTGTTTTTGCCCATCTCCTCTAGACGAAGTTTTCACTCTCTATTTTCCCAACCAGGGTAAATGGAGAAGCTTAGTCCTCATATTTGATGAATTCACTCACTTCTTTTTGCCCAACTTTGTCTAGATATTCATGGGACATTGTCTTGAACATCCTTGACGCCTCCCAACCTATTGAAGGCACAGAAGGATCTAAAAGGTTTCTACTCTCGCTCACTATAGGGTGATTGATGTCCCATATGTGAAGGGTTAATAGATGGGTTAACTGTCTGGTGCAAGTAATGTGATGCGTACTTTATTTGCATAAAGCCCTGGCTCTGCTCTTGCCTTCACTCTCTTGGAGAGGCAAACTTGTATGTCGTTATTTCATTAAGAATTGCTTCACGACAATTCTCATCGGCAAAATATTACATGTTGGTAGCCATTGAAGTTACTATTTAGGGATGGGCATGGTTTAGGTTGGGTTGGGTCGGTTTTTACTTCAACCCAACGTCATCGGTTTGATCAAAATTTAACCCAACCCAACCCAATCAAGTATCAGTCGGGTTGGGTTGGGTTAGTCGGTTTGTAACGACTTGACAATAAAAATTAAAGTTATCCAATTTTTTATTATATTAATTCGGATACACAAGATTAAATAGTAAGTAAATAAATAAAATTATCTATTATCTTATTCAATCCTCATTAGCCGAACTTACAAAGAATAAAGTGCATTAACATAACATGAAAAACTTATACTATATTTATTGTGGGAAAAAGAGCAAGCTTCTCCTCTAAAATGCACCAAGGTAATTACAGTTACACTATCACTCTTACTTTTTAGATTCTTTTTACTTTTTAGGCATTTCATTTTATTATTATTATTATTTTTTTAAATTAGGGGAGTCGAGTTGGGTGGGTTTATTCGGTTTTCAAGAGTTAATCCACAACCCGACCTAACCCAACTCGCCTATACAGCCAACCCACCCAACCCATGTAAAAACAACAAAAAAACCAACCCAACCCGATGGGGTTGGTTTGTGTTGGACGGTTCGGTCGGGTTTTGCCCACCCTACTACTATTTGAGTAAATCTTGCAGCCATTATTGAAGGCCTTCGATTTCTTTTTCTTCGAGTGTTTCTTCCTGCTAAAACACTAGGATTTTTATTCTTACTTCTCGAATTTTCATCAATGTTTGATGCACTTTTACTCATTTTTTTGCTTTTCCTTTTTCTTGCATATTTTTTATTCTTATGGTTTTATAAGTCTTTCGATAGATGCCGCCAAACTGTTGACTTCAAAAATGAATTTTATTTTTCAAAGGTAACTATTGTGTATTTTCTCTTGATTTCTAAAGGGACTTCCTTTTGAAATTTTTTTATTTTTGATTTCAATGTTTTTGTATTTGAGAGGAAGATTTTTCTTTTAGAGATCAATTATTTTCAAAAAGTCTATTTTTAAGCTATGGAATGACCTATTTATAAGAGTTTGATAATTGTATTTTAATCATTTTTATGACTCTGAACTTTTTATAATGCACTACATTATAATTGCACTTAATGTTCTTAATATTTGTTCATTATAGTACTTATGTTTCTAACGATTTTTCATGTCGTTCTTATTCTCAAACTATTCATTAGTTATCACATTTTGTATTTGATAACAATTTTGTATCCAAAAGTCCATTGAAATGACGTAAAACAATTTATTTTTTATCACATTTTAAAAAATAAATAAATAAAAAGTTCAACAAAATATTTTTCCCTAATTTCAAAGCATGAAAAAAAAAATATTTTGATATAAATCATTATCAAGAACGAGACGTTCTAATTAATAGAAGGTTGAAGATAAGAATTCGATAGAAAAAAGTTAAGGAAATAATTACAACAATGAACAAAGATTGAGGAGTCTAATTACAATTAAAATGTGGTGGCAATATAATCACACTTCATCATATGATTGGAATTCATATTTAAACATTTTTTTCCAAAGCTTTTTGATAATTTTTGTTTTGTGATACTTGTCTAGAATCGGTCTGGCTGCACACAAAGGCATAAGGCACTATCAAAATTAATTTGTTAGAATTTGCATTGAGATTAGTTCGATCCATGTCTGAGGTCTCTAGTCATATTTCTGGTAAGTGCTATAAATTCTTTTGCTCGGGGGAGCTTGGCAACTTTGGCTTCTTTTATTCATACAGGCCACAACGATTGAGGCATACATATTCATTTCATAACATGGGCACAGGATATGACCATTTATGTGGCTAGCATGGCGACCAAGTATAGAAAATAATAATTTCTGGGGTAATTAGCGCAAAACGTCCTTACCTTTACACGGTTTTGTGCAAAACGTCCCTACCTTTCGTTTCTTGGTGCAGAACGTCCTTACCTTTCTAATTTTTGACGCAAAATGTCATTTTTGACCATTTTACCCTTCTATTGAAATAAAACAAACACAAAAGAAAAGAAAAATAAAGAATAATTTTCAATCTCACTTCTAAACTTCAAAAAAATGCAAATCAATCCAAAACTTATAAAAATATTAAAAAGAACAAAAAAAATATCTTTTGCCCCTTTTTAGCTGAATACATGAGCTCATTTTTTCGGCGACTCCCAACCGTCCAAACCGTCAGATATTAGTCCCAACATGTTCTCTTCATTACCCTCTACAACTACATACCAAGAAATCCTAATAGAAGTGAGATTGAAAATTATTCTTTATTTTTCTTTTCTTTTGTGTTTGTTCTATTTCAATATAAGGGTAAAATGGTCAAAAGGGATGTTTCACACCAAAAATTGGAAATGTAAGGACGTTCTGCACCAAAAATGAAAGGTAGGGACGTTTTGCACAAAACCGTGTAAAGGCAGGGACGTTTTGCGCTAATTACCCTAATTTCTGTATGTAATGGGCATAAGGCGTTATAAGGCAGCAGGGTCAAGCCTCAAGTCTTACGAGTCTAGGGCACCGTTCGATAGGGATTAAGATTCAATTAAAATTGAAAATATGACCGTTATTGGGTCTCACTCGTCTAATAAAAGTCAACAATAACGACTAATTTTTCAATTTTAATCTGATTTTAATCCCTACCGAACGGGCCCTAGGCGGGATAAGTCGTTTCTTATTATAATATCAGGTTTATTTTCTAAGATCATTAATGATGGTGCTTTTTATTTAACTAATTTATTAACTTAATGAAATAAAAAATAATAAATAATAAATCTTATGCCTTTTAGCACCTCATGCCCACATTAGTTGCTTCTTTTGACGCCTAGACCCACATCTTAGGCGGTCAAATTAGGGTTGACCATCTTTTTCATACATTTTCCATATGCAGTGAAATAATGAAGGAAAAAGAGGCTTAACCAAGATGTTATAGCCTGTTGCATATTTTGTATTATATAGACAACATACTAAACGAAGAAAGATACAACAGAGAACCTTCCCTAAAATTAGAGGTGTCAAGACGGACGGGCCGACCAGACCCGTAAAAATTGGCCCGGATCAACCGGGGACCGCGGGCCGACCCGAGACCCGAGCGGGCGGTTCACAGGCCAAAGATGTGTAACCCGTGGGTTTAGGCTTCACGGGCCGCGGTTAACCCGCTGGCCCGTGAAAAAAAAAATTCAAAAGATTTTCAAAAATCTTGCAATTCCTGAAGATTGATTGGAAAACAAAAATATAATTTTTGAACAACTAAATTATAGTTAAGTAGGTGCCAACCTAGTTGGGATGTACTTAAACTATAAATTATAGTAAAAGTAGGTGTCAACCTAGTTGGGATGTACTTATGCTATAAATATTTGATAATAGTAATTAGACATGCATTTAGTTGTTATTTGTTTAAGTTAAATTTAACTTTGCAAAGTTATAAATAACTCATGTAACATTAAATTTGAATTCTATATAAAAATTTCTTTATATAATTATGAATTTATCATTTTGTTCAATTTTTAGTTTACATTTTAAAAAAAAAAATTTTGCTATAAATATGAAAAATTCTATATTTTTATAATTTTATTTATACAATCATACAGGCCAAATCGGAACGAACTGCGACCCGGATGGGTCAACGGGCGGGCCTGGGTTGTGGTCCAAAATTGTGGGTCGACCCGTAACCGGCCCGGAACCCGCAACCGGCCCGGAACCCGCAGCGGGCGGGCTTTTTTTCACGCGGGCCGTTACCGGGCTCACATGTTGGCGGGTCGACCCGACCCGAATCACCCGGATTGATACCTCTACCTAAAATACATAAACCGTAAAGAATAAATCAAACTGTACATAGCTAATTATCTGATTGCTGGAATATGATACTGGTTGCTTAACATTTGCTATAATATGATACGTGATGGAATATGATCTGTAATAGGTTTATCTAATTAAATAAAATTCGACCTCGATATATTTGGTAAGTGAGTGGTAACCATAATTGGCAGCAAGTGCAATTGTACTTTGATTATCACACCAAACTATAGGAGAAAAAAGAGGTATGTTTGGGTCTTTAAGGAACATCTGAAACAAATGCAATTCAGAAACAATCTGCCTGTATAAGCTGTGGCATCTTCAACAGGTTCATCAGTCGTACCAGAAATTTTGCTACTTTAAATGCAAGGTGCCGGATATGGTTTTACACCCACCATCCGTACATGATAAAGAACATCAAGAATATATTTACTTTGCCGGAGATGTTAAGGTATAGAATCCCACATCGAATAAAGATGAAAATATAGACCAATTTATAAAGGATTTGAGCTACTTCTCTTAATAACGTTGCCCTTTTAAGATAGAACCCCAAATCATTACATGGTCTCAGAACCCGTTAAAGATTCGATTAAGATTCAAAAAAATTGAGCACACAGATTTCAAGATTGGTATGCTCAAATGAACTACCATCTGCGGGGGAATGTTAAGGGATAGAATCCTACATCGAATAAAGATGAAATCATATACCAACTTATAAAGGATTGGACTACTCCTCTTAATAAGGTTGACCTTTTAAGATGGAACCTCAAATCTTAACATGGTATCAGAGCCTGTTAAGCTTCAACAAGTGATTCGATCTGATTAAGACTTAAAAATATTGAGCACATGGGTATTAAGATTGGTCTGCTCAAACGAGCCACCATCTTGCGGGGATCATGTTAAGGGATAGAATCCCACATCGAATAAAGATGAAAATATAGACCAATTTATAAAGGGTTTGGGCTACTCCTTTTAACAAGGTTGACCTTTTAAGATGGAATCCCAAATCTTAACAGATGTAACCCATGTGCATAACGAGATTATTCAGTTCCTAAAAGATAACCCAAATAAACAAAAGCCTTCAAGGCAAAATTCTCTATGTAGCTCTAGAGTAAGAGTTTGGATAAAGTAAGGACAAGACCCATTATAAGTAAGTCATCCACATAGATGAGAACAAACACATGATTTTTTTCACGGTGAAAAGTAAATAGTAAAGTATCAGTTGAGGATCCCACAATTTGAAGATTAATTAAACTATTGAAGAGTTAAATGAACCATGCCAACGATATCTGTTTAAGACCATATAGGGCATTCTTAAGGCTACAAATTTGCTAAGGATATATAGGATCAATAAAATCATGATGTTGCTCAATAAATACCTCTTCAAGTGTTCATTGTAAAAAGGCATTAGAAACGTTTTACAATACTGGCTAATTAAAGAACAAAAAAATTGCTAGCACCATTTGCATCGTAGCAGGTTTGATCATAGGACTAAATGTTTTGCTACTCGTTGAAAACTGTTATGAAATAAACAAGTGGTATCAGAGCCTATGTTCAGCGGTTCTGCAAGAGTGCATGGTTTGATTTGTTCGAGGTTTTTTGTTCGTGATGACTTCCATGAAATATGACATTCCGTTTTTGGATCGGAGTACACTCGTACAACTGGATTCGGATGATGCGTTGTTGGGAATTGACAAAATGCCTACAACTTTGACTACAGAGGATAAATTACGGAAGCATAAGAAGGGATTTTATCACATTCATCTTCATCTATCGAAAACCATTCTTCAAGACATTTGGAAAGAGGTTTCCGTAGCCGCTCTATGGTTAAAATTGGAGTAATTGTGTACAACTAAAAGTCTAACAAGCAAGTTGAATTGCAAGTAGGGTTTATACTTTCATCGAATGGTAGAAAAAGGATCATTGGAAGATCATATGGCTGTATTTAAAGAGATCGTCGTTGATTTGGAAACTTTAGATGTAGAGTATGATGAAGAAGATTTGACCTTGATACTATTGTGTTCGTTGCCCGCTTCGTTTTCTTCATTTAGAGACATGATCTTATATAGTCGTGATACTCTCACCATAGATGAGGTGTATGATGCTTTGTATTCAAAAGAGAAGATGAAGCATCTGGTTTTTAAGGTCAGAAATAGAGAAGGTTGCTCATGGTGGTTTTGGAAAGGGCAAATCGAAGTCGAAGTTCAGTAATCAGATTTGTAACTACTGCAAGAAGAACGGGCACAAAAATGATTGCTACAAATTGTAAAATAAAGAAAGGTTGGCTGCAAGTCGATATGGGAAGTAATCAAGACTTCGGGTGAAGCAGACTTCGCAGAGACATCGTGAGTAGGGGAGATCTCTTTTATATTTCTGACATCGAGTCTAAACCAGATGAGGATTAGATTCTAGATTCAGTGTATGCATTTCATATGTGTCCTAATAAGGACTTGTTTACTATATATGAAATTGATTTCAAAGGTGTCATGGTTATAGGAACAACGTACCTTGTCGGGTTGCTGGAATTGGTACGGTCAGATCGAAGCTATTGGATGAGACAATTAGAACACTTGACCAGGTTCGACATGTTTCATGTTTGAAGAAAAATCTCATCTCGTTTATATCCTTGATTTAAAGGGTTATGAGTTATTTAGTAGATGTGGAGTTTTAACGGTTTGAAAGGGTACCTATGTTGTATTGGAAGGACAGATGTAACGCGCCGACCCGCATGGATCGAAACGTCACTCGATTAACTTTACTTTACCTACAGATCGTAGACTTAATAAAATAATTAAGTATACTTTTAACGAAAAGCATAAAAATTAACTTAAGAATTTAATATCAAGATTTTATTATTTTTTAAAGACAAAATAGTTCAATACCAAAAGAAACAATTCAAAAATGTCTTTAGAATATTTCTCATGCATACATCCACAATGACGCCAAATGCAGGCAAAACTTTAAAAAATAAAAGTTACTATTTTGTTTTTTTATCTTAAGTGACAAATGACATCCAAAAATCGACTTCCAATCGGCAACAAATAGGGTATTAAAATATTTTTCAAAATCCCGCAGTGACTAGGTTTGGAAAGTAACCCAACACAGTTTACTTTAAGTGCTATATAAAATCCTACACATATTGAAATGATATGATTCTAGATCTATTCAATAACCGACTCATGAGGTTATCAAACCCTACTGGTTTTTGTATAAAAATTCCAAGTAACGTTTCAGTTATGAATTTTTGAAATCAAGGGCAGAAACTAAAAACAACATCCATACCTAGTGCAGCTTACTTTAAAGAGATGTATAAAATTTTACCAACATCGGATTGACATGATTTCGAGTTCATTCAGTAGCTAACATATAAGGCTATCATATCTGAGAAACGCAAGATTCGACCCAACTCCACCTAGAGGGGGAGGGGTGATTAGGTGTAAAATGCAGAAATACCAAAATAATTAACAAGCAACAAGTCACAAGTTAATTATGTCTAGGTGATTATTCATACAGTTCACTTTAGCCTATCTTTGAATACTGCAGCAATATCAAAACAATAAATAAAGCAGGAAACAACACAGAATTCTTCACGGAGAAACCTAACGTGGGAAAAACTTCGGGCACTTTGCCCGTCAAAGATTCACTATAAACTATCAATTAACTTACAGACCACCAGCAAAGTTGACAACACAAGCTTTCTGATCTCTTGTCTGAAGTACGAAGCAGTCCTCCTGGAATGTGCACACGAACACCAATCCCGGCTCTTCTTTGTAAAGCAGTCCTCCTGGAATGAGCACACGAACTCCAATCCTAACTCTTGACGCAGTTTATCTCCTATAGATCTTCCTAAGGAATTTCTTGTTCTTCAATTCTTCCTTGATATTTAATGTAGCACAGTTGACGAAACAATCTTGTAGTAAATCCAAGCGAAGAAGACAATTCGGTGTTCGATTTGGCTTTTTGATGTTTTCACAGTGAATGGCTCATAAAAAATAAAGGGTTTGAACTTTGGATATGATGAAGCTTGAATTCTCTCAAGAATGTAATGTGTTCAACCTCTCTACAGTAGAAGACGCGGCACCAATATTTATGTGTTGGACGAAACACGTTGTATGGGCCAAGTAAAATTCTTGAAAAATGAAAATTAGGTCGGCCATAAAAAAGTCGCTCGAGCGAGAAGGCTACTTCGCTCTAGCGACAGTAGGGCGAAGGTCGAGCGATGCAGTCTTTGATTCCTCTGCTCGAGCAGCACTCCGACGAGCAACTAGCGAAAAATTGGCATGATTCCTTCTTGTTCTAGACATTGAACCCCGAACCCTACGCTATCCTACCAAATATGAAACTTTACAATTTAGTCTCTAAATTTTTATAATTGTTCAAGTTGGTCATTTTGTTTACAGAATCGCTAATACAAAATATAAACCTAACAAACTTCCCCTTTGACATTCTGTGACAAAATACAATACAAAACACATCAACCTATCAAAACTACACATGTCTAATTGAAACAACTGAATGCAGCTTCATCGTTGTTATTCATGTATCCTGACATCAAAACTCACATACAAGTTTAAAAGCACGTAACACAGGAAATAAGCAATAAAGTACTTAGAAGCATAATCAATGAAAAAAGCAAGCTAATTTGAGATGCAGTATTAATGTTAACCAAGATACCATAACCACATTAATACTACAAAAAATCAAGAAAAAAGACTCAAACGGTCATGCATGAAATGCAACACAATTACAAAGCGCATGCTCCCCCTTAGTGCATGATATGCAATGTAAGTGTAATGCCACTGCTGCAAACAAGTGTTAAAGTAGTAGAAAATGTATCTATGCCTCTCCCCATTGACCCCTAAAGACATATGACATAACAATAGTGATCAATGCAAATGTAAATCAAGTCAAATGTCAACATGTATCTATTTCTCTCCCTAACGACCCCTCAGAAGACAAAGACATATGTAACAGATCAAACCAAGTGTAAAGCATAATATGCCTATACAGTATCAATGTCTCATCCCATCGAACCCTAAAAAGACATATAATATGTATCAATATGTATCAAGCTGCTCTAAACAAGAAATGTGTACGATTATATCTCTTCCTTACTCGAAAAATCTCTTCCCCTTTTTGTGACAAATGGCAAATGAACGGAGCAAAAGCACACAATATGAAATAGTGAAGAAATTCCAATAAACAGAGAAAGGTTATACAAATTTTATAAAACACTAAGAACATCCTAACCACTAGATAAACAAAAGCAAATCAATATCAATTACTACACTATCCCTATCTATGAGGCAGGAGCATCATCTCCATCCGAAGCATCGGTCTCATCACTCTCAAACTCCTAGTGCTCTCGCATCCAGCTCAACTGACACTAAACATCCACAACCTCACCACGTAGCGAAGTTACCTATGCTCTCGTCTTGGTCACCTCGACCAGCAATCGAGCCTGCCGGCTGATCAACGTCGACATCTGGCCCATCAACATGGCCAAGAGACAAATCGAAGAAGCGAGAGGGACAGAAGAAAAAGTCGGGGAAGGAACCGTAGAAGTGGACGGGATAAAAGTTGGATCAATAGGATCAAAGAGAAGATCACCAATAGGATCAGTTGGTACTGTAGGATCAGTAGGCTCAGCATGAGAAGAAGAAGAAGTAGCATGACCAATCTGTCAACCAAACCGACAAGACGAACCCTCGAGAAATGTGACTCGAAGGGCGGTGACTAGACAATGAATGAGATAAGCATAGGGCAAACCAATCCTACGGCCGGAGACTAGGAAGCTACGAAGAATATGCTGGCACAGAAAAGTAGAAAGGTCAATCGAGTCACCGTGAACCAGGGCATAAAGAAAATGAGCCCTATCAGATGGTAAGGTGGAAATGTGTGCAACCGGCCACAGGTTCGTGTACACAATGTGCAACAAAACCTGACGCTCGATAGAGAGCGATCCAGTACGAATTGCTCTGGAAAACCCTTCTAACGGGGTATCAAAAAGAGTGGAATAAACCACATGATCAAATGGACCGATCTCAGCAGACAGATAAGGATAGCTCGGGTGAAGAACTCGACGAATATGAAGAGACTCCGCCAAGACATCAGGTGAAAGCCTAAGAGTACAACCCCTAAGGAAGACCTGAAAAGAAGTATCGCAAACCTCATGGATGCTCACGAAGAACTCCTGAACCAAAAGACTGGAGGAGGAATCAACCTAGTAAATAATGAATCCCAACCCCGAGAAATAAAAATGGCAGCAATGTCGGGTGATAAATCAGCTAAAATGACCTCACACTCTATGAGGACAGGACAATGAGAAAATTGAGAAGAAAAGACCTCGTAGGCGGTAGAAGAAATGAAACGCCTCGGTTATACGAGATGGATCCAGAAGACTGATGTGCGGTGGTCCTGGCTCTCTTTGGCGGCATCTGGAACATGATTGTAGAACAAACATGTCAAGAGATGCTACAGAGAGAATATAGACCACACAAGCAGCCATGTAGTCAAATGCATGAAGATGTGTGAAATGACGTACAAGTGAAGCAAAACACGTAAAATGATGCAACAATGTATCACAGTATAGAACCCAATGCAAATCAAGGCAAGAGATACAAAACAATGCAAACATATGTCATAGACACACAAAACAATGCAAAAGTGTCAAATAGGGTAGTGCATGGACATAGTGTAGTGACTGCAGGACGGAGGTACAGTGGTGTCTAGACGGAAGTGCAATATGTGTGTCATGTCACCAAACCAAAATTCAAAACAAATCAACTCCAAATTGCTATGTGAGTGCATAGGGTTGTTCAAAGTATGGAATATGACTCGGGTGTGGAAGATTGTAGCCAAAATCACACGATCAAACCAAAGAAACATTTCATCGAACACTTTGAGGGCATTGTAAATTCAACACATTCAATGCAAAATCCAACTCACCTAATGACCACACATCAATCTAGCACTATAGACACGTAATCCAGCATCTAAACCTATCCCATTCTCCATCAAATTTGACCAACATAAGCAAATGGGCAAGAGACATGTATGGTTCATTCAAAGATAGGCAAACTCATGGAAAATCTTGCAAAATTCGAAGCACGTTGATGAAATAGCAATCTCAAATCATTAACAAACTCAAAACATGTGAAGTTAGGTGAACAATTACGGCAAATAACCAAGAAAATCATAAAATCCCCAATTATGTAAAAAAAAAAGGGTTTGAACAATTTACCTTCGAAATATTGGAATTTGATGATGGAAATGATGTTAACAACCTCCAAACTAAAAGCCCAAGACTTGAAATGCAAGAAATTGCAGAATTTGATGGCAGGAGATCAAGTTTGGAGAGAAAAGAAGATGAAAAATGGGTGAAAGTGAGGTTGAAATCGCGCCTTATAAATGACCTTCGCTCGAGCGAAATAAATCTGAAAGTGTCGCTCGAGCGACAACTCAAATGTCAAAAATAGCACCAAAAATTTGAAAAATTCATTTTTAAGCACAGTTTTCCAGAAATGACAGAAATAGCACCATTTTCAAAACTTTTAGTTTTAGCACCATTTTTTTTCCTTAAAAAAAATATGGCACACACTTAAACATGTTGATCAACGGGAAAATGCAGTTGAACATAAATATGTAAAATTTAAGAATATAAGTGCTGTACCACACATAAAGATCATGTTTAACCGGAGTAAGTTGTATATGTGACTCACGTGTGTAATGTGTCACTAATTCCAAGTAAATCAGAGTCCAAACCTTAATTCTGTGAGAAAGGACACGTCAAAAATAACTTTCAATAGGTCTATTCTCTACTTATGAAAGTCAGACTTTGAAACAAGTTAGGACTTATACAAAAGCTCGTTTGGCATGATACAAAGTTTTATATTTTTTTATTTTCTTTAATCAGTACTTTATACAGCTCGTCATATTTTTTTTTAATCTTAAGTGCAAGTCCTAATTCATTGAGCAACTAAGATGACCCCTGTAGTGAGCTTTGAGCCGATTAACCCAAGTCGGTTGACCATAGGCACTAGGTATAGAGATACCCCGTGGGCTTAATTGCTTGAGTCAAATAGCCTCGAAGAAGAACATTAAGATAACGAGTATACATCAATTTTTAATTCATAGGAGGATATATGCATGAGCTTAGGTCTAACTCAATAAGTCAATTCAGGTTCAGAGTTACCCTATCAACACGTGAAAGCCGTCCCAAGTCTCACAAATGCGGTCAAGGCTTGTTTACAAGGTCATGGTGTGTGCTGTGCAAAGAATACATGATTGGTCATATACTAAATACTCCAGAGAAAACACCAATCATGTGATGGAATACAGACTATTCATCATATAAATGCATATTCATTCTCAACATACATTATCACATTTCACATACATGATGTAGTAGTCCACACAGCAAACCAAACACAAGAAACATTTTTTTTGTTTTAAACTTTTCTCAATGTTTTTAGATTTTTTTTTTATTTTAAATGAAAAGCTCACACAACAAAAAAATTTCAAGCACACACGACAAAAAAAGACACAATTCTAAAAGCAAGACAAGACAAAAAAAAATTAAAAAAATTAAAAAAAACGCATGCAAAGTATAAAATGTAACAGTGTAGTGAACAATGCATGCAGATGCCCGCAAATGGGATCAATGTGGTGCATAAGCACTATTGACACCCATAAAGTCAAGATCAACTTTCTTGACCCATGAATTCCTAGTAGTGGAGGTAGACCTAGTCAATTGAGAAATTGTCTTAGTCAATAGAAGGACTTGACTGGAAAGAGAATTGACCTGACTAGGAATATCGTGATTTCTCTCATTCTGCACACGCATAAGACACCTCGGCCTAATGTGACTCGAAGTACCACATCGATGACAAGTAGGTACAAATCTAGGCTCAGACACAAACGAATGCTGAAACCAAGTTTGAGGTGCAGTGTTCTTACGAGACCTAGAAGTCTTGTGTCCTATAACACTCTCAGCTCTAGAATTAAGATTTTTAGCAATGTGTGGCTGAGTAGAGGCAGGAACGAAGGAAGTTTTAGAGGTACTAGCCGAACTGAAATTGTTCTTAACATACCCTAAACCACGTCTATCACCAGTAGGTGTGTTCATACCTAAAATATTATCAAGCTTCTTAGACCCACTGGAAAACGCCTCAAGTTGAGAATTAGATTTTTCTAGATTGCTCGTGAGGGTCTTAACCTTCTCTTCCAGCCTCTCATTGGTACACCTCAACTTACTTAGGGAAATGGTCGAGTCCTTAAGCTCGCCGTCTAGTCTATCTTTCTCTCGCTCTAAGGAATCAACTTTCTTAAGCAGAGCATGATTGAGTTTCTTGATCTTAAGACTCTCCTCACACAACTCCCGGTAAACAACTTAAAGATTATCCTCATCATCCGAGACTTCATTTTCGCTCTCAGTCTTAGTCTTCTCAGATTCACCCTCTACTCGAGACACGAAGGCCATATACTTTCCTATTTTCTAACACTCAGACTGCACACTCGGGTCACTCTCACAAGAGTCATCATCAGACAGTGCAGCGACTAAGGCTTTACCTCTATCCTTAGTCGAGCTCCTCTTAAGATTAGGACATTCATTCATATAGTGCCCAATTCCCTAGCACTCATGACATTTAACAGACTGGGGCTCAGTACTAAACCCTTTACCACCACTCTTATCACGTTTTTCCTTCTAAAATTTCCTAGGGGGACTCCTCTGCCTAGGTTGTGGTCTTGGTCTATTCCTCAAAGCCTTCTGAAACTTTTTCACGAAATAGGCTATCTCCTCACCTTTAAGGGACTCTTCATCACTAGATTCAGAATTTTCTTTGCTAAGGTTAGTTCATAGGTTTGAAAGGATCCTACAAGTTCTTCTATTTTTAGAGCATCAAGATCCTTACTCTCTTCAATAGCATATACCTTAGGTCTAAACCTTTCAGGTTGGGATCTAAGAACCTTTCGAATGATTTTTGACTTAGTGATCCTTTCTCCTAGATTAAAACTAGAGTTCATAATATCATTCAGTTTAGCATAGAACTTATCAAACTTCTCATCATCATTCATCTTAAGTTCTTCAAACCTAGAAGTCAACATCTGTAATTTGGAGTTTTTCACAATCTTAGTGCCCTCATAGGTTGTCTCCAAAATTTCCCAAACCTCCTTAGCAGTCTCACACATAGACACTCTCCTAAACTCTTCAGGAGACACAACCATAAACAAAGCATGCAAACCTTTGCTATTCCAACTACACTCATCCAAGTTAGTTTTAGTCCATAAGGAAATATCAGTGAGTGTAACTACACCATCAGTAGTGGTAGAAGGTGGATTCCACCCATTTTACACAGAAATTCACACACGCTCATCCAAAGCCTTTAAGAAAGCTCTCATTCGAATTTTTCAGTAGGCATAGTTACTGTCATCAAACTATGGCGGTACAGACAATGAACCATTCATCTAGACAATCAAAATATGGGTTAGGACACAAGATTAGGCTCTGATATCAATTGAGAAACGCAAGATTCGACCCAACTACACCTAGAGGGGGTGATTAGGTGTAAATGCAGAAATACAAAATTAATTAACAAGCAACAAGTCATACGTTAATTATGTCTAGGTGATTATTCATACAGTTCACTTTAGCTTATCTTTGAATACCGCAGCAATATCAAAATAATAAATAAAGTAGTAAACAACACAGAATTGTTCACAGAGAAACCCAACGTGGGAAAAACTCCGGGCACTTTGTTGGTCAAAGATCCACTATAAACTGTCAATTAACTTACAGACCACCAGCAAAGTTGACAACACAAGCTTTCTGATCTTCTGTCTGAGATGCGAAGCAGCCCTACTGGAATGTGTACACGAACACCAATCCTGGCTCTTCTTTGTAAAGCAGTCCTCATGGACGAACTCCAATCATGACACCTTACGTAGTTTATCTCTTGTAGCTCTTCCTAAGGCATGTTCTTCAGTTCTTCCTTGATCCTTAATGTATCACAGTTGACGAAACATTCTTGCAGCAGATCCAGGCGAAGAAGACAATTCGATGTTCGATTTGGCTCTTTGATATTTTCACAATGAATGGCGTATAAACAATGAAGGGTTTGAACTTTGGATATAATGAAGCTTGAATTCTCTCAAGAATGTAATGTGTTCAACCTCTCTGCAGCAGAAGACGCGGCACCAGTATTTTTGTGTTGGACGAAATAGGTTGTATGGGCCAAGTAAAATTCTTGAAAAAGGAAAATTAGGTATGGTCGTAAAAACGTCGCTCGAGCGACAATAGGGCGAAGGTCGAGCGAGACAGTCTTTGATTCCTCTGTTCGAGCAGTACTCTGACGAGTAGCTAGCGAAAAACTGGCGTGATTCTTTCTTGTTCCAAACATTGAACCTCGAACCTTATGCTATCCTACCAAGTATGAAACTTTACAATTCAGTCCCTAAACTTTTATAATTGTTCAAGTTGGTCATTTTGTTCACAGAATCGCCAATACAAAATATAAACCTAACAATATCCAATTGGTTTTGTCCAAAAATTTCAAGTAACGAGTGAGATATAAATTTTGGAACCAAGGGCAGAAAATTGAAATTTTAAAAGCGACAGTAAAACTTTAAAATCGTTAACTCTTTTCTTTTATAAACAATGATATTTAAATTAATTTTTGTGACACATATCTACTTTCAAACATTATTTATTTATAAAAAGGAAAAATACTCTTAGCATAGTTCCATGCATGACGTCCAAAGAAATTCTTAAGAAACAACGTGGACATTTTATAATCGAATTTAAAGTTATTAAGTCATCGGCTTTCTCCATAGCATTTTACATCATCCTCTACCATCATCCACGTCCCCAAGGAAGACCAATCAACATGTAGAAGGGTGCTAACGCATGAGTTTGAAACTTAATAGATATCGTGGGTGCATTTCGGTGTCAAATTAACATTTTCGAACTACAGATTCATATCGTCGCACGTAGTAGGATTTTCTGTAAAATCCAATTTCTATGGTGTTATGAATTAACATAATGCATAGAACCAGAGAATGATCATTTAAACTATAGTAGTGTCGTAACACTGTACCCGAAGACACCAATTCATTCAAACTTTTAACGAATAATCATAATTTTGAAACGAAACAAACACTTGCACATCTGCCTACCTTCTTTAAAAGCTGTTGAAAGTATAATGTTGGATGATGGTTGTAGCTTCCCGACGGCACCGGAACTTTTAGAAATATGCTCATCTCTTATTCTTTTGAAAATCTTTTTCCTTGATCAAAGTGTGAACTTTCTCCTTTACACCCTTGCTATTCTTTTAAACTTTACCTAACATAAAGAATTTTTTTAGAGAAACTGAGAGTAATTTCGAATTTGAGGGAAGGTGTAGTTAAAAATTGTTTTTCCTCTTCCTGTAACCTCCCTCTTTAGAAATGAAAGAGTTATATTATCATTAATTTTGTTAAATTGAATCTTTAACTATGAATTTTAAGAATTTTAAGTCCAAAAAAATAATTTTATAAAATACTTTATAAAAATATCTGCATGATGATTCGAACCTGGGTTGCCAATATGAAATACCATGCAGATGACCATTGTGGCAACCTAGTTATTCGTTAAATCTTTATAATCAAATTTACTTAAACTTAATGTCTTAAATTATTAGGCTTATAAATAACTTATGACTTGTACTTTCATAACCTTAAATGGGAGCTTACATAGTTTATTTCTTATCAACCAAATTAAGAATATAAAATTTGGGACATTACATCCCTCACACTTTAAACAAAATTTCGTCCTCGAAATTTACCTTATGATTTGTCAAATAGTGTTGGGTATTTGTCTTTAACTTCTTCTTCTGTTTCTCAAGTAGCTTCTTCTACTCCATGATTACTCCATTGCACTTTAACCACTTGAATCTCCTTATTCCGTAATTTATGTATCTTTCGGTCCAACATTTTAATCGATAATTCCTCATATGATAAATCTTTTTGTACGTCCTGGATTGATAATTGACCGTATGATCAGGATCATGCATATATTTTCTGATCATCGATATATGAAATACGTAGTGAACTGCCGATAGTTCAGGCGGCAAAGCTAATCAATAAGCCATATTTTCGACCCTATCAAGTATTTCGAATGGTCCAATATAATGAGGTCGTAGTTTGCCTTTCTTTCCGAACCTAAGTACACATTTTATTGGTGACACTTTTAGAAAAACTTTCTCTCCAACTTTAAATTTCAAGTCTTTTCTTCTGGTATCAGCATAGCTCTTTTGTCTATCTTGCGCTGCCTTTATTCTAGTGCAAATCTTATCAGTGACTCCAACTGTCATTTCAATGATCTTTGGTCCCAAAACTCTATTTTCTCCGACTTCGTCCTAATAGACGGGTGATCTACATCTTCTACCATAGAGAGCTTCATATGGTGCCATTACAATAGTTGCCTGAAAACTATTATTATAGGCAAATTCCACCCAAGGTAGTTATGATTCCCAACTCCCTCCTAGATCCAAAACACACGCCCTTAGCATATCTTCCAAAATTTGGATGGTCCTTTCAGATTGACCATCGAATTGAGGGTGATATGCCGTACTGAAATTCAATTTCGTTCCTATAGCTCTTTGTAAGCTTTTCCAAAATTCTGATGTAAATCTTTGATCTCTATCAAATACAATGGACACGAGAACACAATGCAATCTTACAATCTCTCTAATGTACAACTGTGCAAGCTGATCTAGATTGAATGTCATTTTTCTAGGAATAAAATGAGTTGACTTTGGTAGTTGATCCACTATTACCCATATTGCATTGTGTCCTCTTGCTGACCTCAAAAATCCTACCACAAAGTCCATTGCGATATTCTCCCACTTCCATTTAGGTATGTCCAATGGATTTAACAACCCTGCTGATCTTTGATGTTCTGCTTTAACTTGTTGACGCACTATGCATTTTGCCACAAATAGGCCTATATTTCTTTTCATATCCCTCCACCAAAATGTATCTCGAAGATCTTGATACATTTTTGTACCACCAGGATGTGCGGTGTACGGGGTAAAATGAGTCTCTTCTAATATCTCCTTTCTCAAAGCTTCATCTTTAGGCACACAAATTCTTCCTTTAAACATCAGTGCCCGATCCAAAGCTATTCCAGAATCCTTTCTCCTATTGGTACCAATTTATTTCATGATCTTCTACAAAAATGGATATTTACCCTGTACTTCTATGATCCGATCTCTGAGAGTTAGTCGAACTACCAAAGTTGCTAAATGAGCGGTACTTTGCTCTGGTGTAGTAACCATTTCAAATCGCAAATTTTCCAAGTGTTTGATCAACTTCTTCTGAATAGTAGGTAATGATGCCAACTTTCACATCGACTTTCTACTTAGAGCATCCACAACAACATTAGCCTTACCTGGATACTAATGAATAGTGCAATCATAATCCTTTAGTAGCTCCAACCATCGTCTTTGTCTCATATTCAATTCCTTCTGTGTGAAAAAATATTTGAGACTTAGATGATATGTGTAAATGTCGCACTCTCCTCCATATAAGTAATTGCGCCATATCTTTAATGCATGAACTACTGCTGTAAGTTCTAGATCATGCGTCGGGTAGTTCTGCTCATGTTGCTTCAATTTCCTAGATGCGTAGGCAATCACTTTTCTGTGTTGCATTAACACATCATAAACCTTGTTTGGATGCATCACTATATATAACAAACCCTTCCGAACCTTCAGGTATGGTTAACACTGGTGTTGTAATCAATTGCTGCTTTAGCTCATGAAGCTTTGCTCACACCTATTTTTCCATAGAAACTTTGCTCCTTTCATTGTCAATTGCGTCATTGGTTCAGCTATTTTGGAGAATCCTTTTATAAATATCCAATAGTACCCGGCCAATCCCAGAAAACTCTGAACTTCACCAGCGTTAGTCGATGTCTTCCAGTTAGTTACCACTTCTACTTTTATTGGATCTACTTCAATTCTTGGGTAGTAACTACATGATCGATGAATCCAACTCGCTCGCACTTTTTAAATCTTGTGTATAACTTTTCCTTGTACAGTATTTCTAACATTATTCTAAGATGTTCCTCATGTTGATATGTACTCTTTGAGTATGTCAAAATGTCATCAATGAAGACTATGACAAATTAATCCAGATACTGGTAAAATACACGATTCATTAAATCCATGAAGAAAGTCATATGGCCTTTATCCCCTAAAGTGCAACAGAGACTAATGATGTTCGTTGAGTTAACAGAGAGATCTAAGGTTGATTGGTCTGGAGGGACACAACCTTATGTGAAATGTACGACTGGAGAATATGTTGTTGATATACTTAACAAGACATGTGCATGTAGGAGATGGGGTTTATTGGGGATTCCTTGTGCTCGTGCGGTTGCTTCTATTTTTGATAGAAGATGCGAGCCTGGAAGTATGTATGTGAGTGTTATAGAGTGAGCACATATATAAGCTGTTACAAGAATATAATCAATCCTATCAATAGAACAAGATTATGGCCTCGAGTGGATACTCCCTCAGTGAAACCACCATAATGGTTTTTGCCTAAAAGTGGAAGAAAACCGAAGAAGAGATGCAGACATGAAGAATAATATGTTTTAACTCGTTTTGGGTCCAAAACAAAGTTGAATAAAAAAGGTACTATGATTATTATTTGTAGTGCCTATGGATTAATAGGATACAACAAGAGGTATCATCAAAAACCTAATTCACCTGAAGAGGTTGGTTTATAGTAAAATCTACATACTATTTTTTATTTTATTTTCCGGACTATATGAACAATTGATCTTCGTTTAAATGCTTGCTACAAGATTCGTATTATGGGGCTACAGATCCTGTAAATGAAGGAAGCTTCAGTCACGTTCGAAGTGAAAGTTCCAGGGTAATTAACTTCATCCTAATATCGTCTATTAATAAACATGTGAAATAACTTTTGTAATCATATATGGTGACTTACACATACACAACTCCTGCCTAGGAGACCATCGAGGATACATATATCTGATGTACAACCACCAGAACCATCATCTAATTTTCAATTCATGCCAACCCTTGGAATTGGTATAACTAGTGGAGCACAATTTATAGACTATGGTCCTGCACTTAATGAGCTCAGCAATTCAACAATGGGCAAAACTCCACTTGTATCCTTGGTAGAAGACTTGCAATTGATAGATAAGCAAGAGAAAGAAAAAAAAAAGGGTAGCCATAACGAAAAAAACAAAAGGATTGTTCGAGGGTTAATTCCATTTCCAACTCCAGGGAAATATTCAACAACTCAATAGTGTTATAATTTTGTTTCATGGGTGTATTTTGGGTTTTGAAGAACATAAACGATGATGCACTGATGTGATTTTGTGATTAATTTCATGTTGCATAATAGTTGAATGTTGTGAAGTGGAAATTAATTTGGTGTAATGTTGAACTTGATCAGATGCACTTAGAATAAGATTTTGTTATTAATTTTTTGTTCTAGTAATCATTGCTGAATTCCAAAATACTGCTTTCACAAACTAATTATACATTTCTCTTCGTTGTGAAATGGCATTAATCAACATAAAACTAAACGTAAATGTTACTAAGATGAACACAAAAGGAACCCATTCAATTTAAAACTGTAAAATACATCAGGTCTCCTTTGATGATTTCACAACCATTAACACTACTACACCTACCATTACAACCATTGAGTTGAAACAGAACACCACAAACATTCCTACATCGTCAATATACGACTTACAAAATCACCAACCTACCAAAATTCCTACAGAACCCATCTCATTTGGAGCTTCACAAGGCAGTAGATCGAAGGCAGAAGATGTCCGTGGGAGAAGCTTTCGGCCTTAAATCAAATTGTAGAATCGAACTTGTTCTTGATGAGCGAGATGCTTCTCACGATTTGTCGAACACAGTGGCTAGCCAAAATGAATAGATGAATTATGGGAATACTCTTGTCCAATTCTACCTGGAAATATGTACAAACAATGGGATGCGAAGAAGAATGCTTCAAGTATTTGAGATTACGTTATTGCTAGAGGAACGTTATGTAATTGCGGAGTTGTTCTTTGCCAAAATGAATGCAGGAATTATACAACTTCAATCTTGATTTTGATGGAAATCGAATTGTAGGGGAGAAGAAATCGATTCACAGTTAGGACTTGTGTAAAGAATTGGAAAAATTGAATTTTGATTTGGATAAGAGAAAAAAAATGTTTCTTACATATTTGAAGGGAAAAACGTAAGTTCAATTCATTTTTTTTGTTCAGGTGGAAATATTTAATGGTGTTTGTTGACACATAAGATTTTCATCCGCCACGTGTAATTTTTTGTCAACATAGAGGATGAAAGAAATTAGGTGATGGATGGGTAATTTTTAGTAAAAGTGAGTGAGCAGTCAGTAATTTTATATTTTTGAGTGAGCAAGTAGTAACTAGAACTAAATGTCAATGACGAGTGATTTAATTAACTCTTCATAATATGTTGTAAAATGTGACATTAGAAACATTTATTTAAAAAATATTGTCAAAGCTCAATTATATTAATCAATCACAACATTCACTTATAAAAATGTTGTGATAGACCCATTTAGCAACACTCAATTAACAAATGTTGTCTTTTTAATGTTGTAAAATATCATTATTGTTGTAGTGTTCGTAGGTTGTTCTAACTTTAACAATAGCTAAAAGATCATGTGAGCACAGTTTTGTACCATCCACTTAGCCAAAAGATCATGAATACTGAGAGCATCTACAACTTGAGATGTCCAATTAAAATAGGAAGCAGATTCCTCAAGCTTCACTGAAATAAATTGTAGGAGATTGTTTGGGAGAATGAAGGTAAAAAAGGAAGACTACGTAATGTAAGGATTGGACGTAAGCCGATTATTATCTGATTACCATTAAAGAACAAAGGAAGAATATGCTTAACCAATATCTTATTGCCTATTATATATTCTGTATTATATAGACATCCTATAAAATAACGAAATATATAGCCAAGGGCGGAGCTAGGATTTCTTGTCGGGGGAGGGTGGGGGGGGGGCACAACTTATCGATGTTGAACGTAAAGTTTAGTGACGTCAAATTCTACATTATTCGACGTCGCCCCAACAACATTTACGTTGTCCAAATCTATTTTTCTTTGAAAATATCTCTTCATAATATTTCAACAATACCCAAACTTCACCAATTTCAACTTTTCAATTCAACAATATCCAAACTTCACCAATTTCAAATCAACAATACCCAAATTTCAGTCATATCTACTCAGCAGTCAACATTCAGGCAGCAATATCAAAATTTCAACAATACCCAATTTCAATTCCATAGCATACAACGGTGAATTTCTACTGCACACAGCACATAACAATACCAAAAATGTAGTATTAATAAAAAAAGAACAAAAATGTCTCAACTAAAGTTACTGGACATAAAAAAAAAGGAGCAGTTAGCCAGTTCCAACCATCTATCATCCATGGAAAATATTTAATCAACAGACCACAATATTATCTCAAGCTACTATCACCATTATTTACCAAATAATCACCAATAATCCAATTGCTAAACAAATTAAGAAAATACCTGATGATCCTGCAAGGCGAACTTCGAACAGGGGTGCCTGGGCAGAGCCCAGTAAGTTAATCATTTCATGATTTCACCGGATCTCATTAAATTTTTTGAGCCCAGCAGCCTGCGAACGATGCTTCACACCTTCATCACTTCACAGGGGTGTGAATTGGAACTGCGAACGAGAATCTGAAGAATCTGAACTGGAGGCTGCGATTGCGAAGATGCTGCGAACTGAGAAGTGATAACGAGGCTTCACCGAACAGTGGAGGGCACTGGGCAGACCGGCAGAGGGCTGGAGTTTTAGCTAGAGGCGGAGGAGCAATCGAGGAGAGGAAAGAGTGAATTGATTTGTGATCGAGGTTAAAATTTTGAAATTGAGCTCAAAATTTTGGGCTTTTTCTTTTGGACTGGGCAGTGTCATAGTGGGATAGCCTACAACTTTAAAAAATTGAGCCCAGAAGTTCAGGGTGGGCCTGTGCCCATCCTGGGCCTAACTAGGCTCCGCCCTTGTATACAGCAGAGAAGCCTTCTTAAAATAAATAACCCTTAAAGAGTAAATCAAACTATACATGGCTCATAATCTGATTGTTGGAATACGTTTTGTGATATGATACCGATTGTTTAATATTATAGAATATGATCTATGATAGGTTGATCTGATATGATTACTTAACATGCAGGACGCCTTCTTCACACATCATGTCTATGCCCGTCTAGACCTCTCCATTTTCTGCATTTAAATCAATGCATAACATATCAATTAAGTCATAAAAAATTACATGTTTATAATTTTTATGGTGATCATTATGCGAAAATATATTTCAAATAAAACACATCGCAAGTATACGATTTGTTAACAAGTAATAAAGTAGACATTTTGAGTCCAATTGACGTCTTACAAGGACTGATTAATTCTAATTCTAATTACCGTGACCTTTAATGAAACAATAAAAATGAGTATTTGTTTTGATGAATTTATAACTAAATTAATGAGCGGATGCGATTATGAATGCTTTAACTAAATTGAATGAAATTTATGTCGAATGCAAGTTGAAGTTTTTTTATAAAATATGATGAATGTACTATGATCACGAATCCCTATATAATAATCTTTTTAAACCTAGTTCTATACTTTGACACGCGATTGAAATATTGAAGAATCAATGCTCCTAAATTTTTAACGGTTTCTCTCGAGTAAAGTCAAACATATTCTAATATGTGAGCCGATTATATCTCTATGATGAATGCGATCATATAAGAATGTACGAGCTTTTGTGAGCACTTAAAGATTCACATAGGGTATAGCAGTATATTTATATTTCCTATTGGGCCCTATGTGATTTATACAGCGTTGAATACGAATCCTCTTCTTTCGAATGCATGAAATAAGCCACTACACTTACACAATTACGTATACAATAATCATAGAGAAAAGAAATTCATATAAACCATTCAAACATCCAAAAAATGTGTTTTTGATGTCAAAGATGTAAAAATAAAATTAAAAAATCATATTACATAGTTCATCTCACCCTAGTATATATAATTAACCTAGCCTAGCATCTAACCCTAGTATATAATTAACCTAGCCTAGTATGGTGGAAAAAAGAAAATCAGAAAAATAAATAAAGAACGACATCAATAAATCAATTTTTGAGTTTAATATTCACTTCGTGGTGTTGCTCTTCTTGTTTTTGCCCATTTTCTTCTCTCAAAACCCTTATGAATATGTTATCTCTCGTTCTGGATGACTCGAGGGTTTAAATACGTGACAATGATATTGTTTCCATAAGTCTTTCAATCGAATAAGGAAACCAAAAATTTAAAAAAGGCTAACTATGTGACTGCATAGTTATGTTGCATGCAACTGCATACTTCTCTCGAAAGTGGCCCTGGAATTTGCTGAAGCCATCTACGAGACCGCATAGCTTATTTAACTTCCAAAATGTTGCAATTTGGTCATCGAACTCCGTTTCACATTTCTCGACCTCTTTTCCCACTTCTTCAAATGATACTTCATTCCTTAGCTCAATTTGACCTAGCCATCTCCACATCTTCAATTCCTCTTCGGGTCATTTTTCAATTATTTTTATCTTGGTCCCTAAACTTTGGTTTTCTTTCATTTTAGTCCCATTTTCACTTGTTTCTCATAATTTCTGCTACATTCATCACGTTTTCTTGCAAAACACAAATTATATAGAATTAAGCTATATTCTAACATATTTATCAACAAATGTCTGTGTTTGTAGCCCGAAATAAGTCTGTAAAATGCATTTATTAGTGATGTTAGTTCTATTTGATCGATTTGAATTTTAGAAGACTTCCGTTAAACAATTCTTACATAGTCTGTCTGTCTGTCTGTCTTTCTTTTTTTTTTCTCTCTCTCTCTTAAGTCAATTTCTAAATCAACAATACACTGAGTGTCAACAATATTTACATCTTCAACATCCATTTACATGTACACACAGATGAGAGCTAAATGCTAATTGTTCATGCATACAGAGCAGTAGGTTTGCATGCATTAATTTTATTTTGATTTTATTGGTCAACTCATACGTCAATCCTCGTGAAGTTTTAATGTTGGTATCTTTTGAAATGCGTGACAAATATTCCCACGACCATTAACTGCTATATTTCACACATTTAATTGTATTCAACCACCTCCTAGAATCCGACTCCAATCCATGCAAATTAAACAATGTGGAGAGTATTTCGACAGTAATTTTTGTTTATTTCAACGGTACTTGACATAACTGCCAAGTTAATTACTCATGTGCTGAGATTTTGCAGGATGTTAAACCTTTGTTCGAGCTCCTTTTTTTTAGAATAGATTTTGTAAAAAGATCTTTTTTTTTTTTTGGAAAACGTTTAATTTAAAAGTAGAAAAGAAAAAAAAAATTAGTATATATAAACATGTAGAATTATTTTATTGTGAAATTGTGATTGGAAATGAGTTTGAAGATAAATGAATTTTAAATAATGAGGCTCAAAAATAGACTAATTAATATAAGTCCAAACCCGATGTTTGGAATATAACCCCTCAAGTAGTTTGTTGTCAGCGTAACACAAAGTTAATAGTTTATAGTAGAATCCATTAACAAATTAGATAGCTCTGAGTCAACTAGAAATTAGCAAGGAGTAACTACCTTAATGGACAACTTTTGCCATAAGGAGTGTTTTGACTTTCTGGTCTATTCATGAGTTTTGAGGTAGTCGAGATTAACTCTCCCTTCACTAATTTTTTTTGCACTTTGACACGTTTAAATCTAGTCGACGAATGTGAAGATGTCATTTTAAAGTTGATGTCACTTGTAGCATATTAATTGAGTCATCTTTTCAAGAAAATGGCAACAAGGCGGCCCTTACCATCCCCACTTGATTGAGAATATCTGGGAGGCGAGGGAGAGCCAAGACACGATTAAATGTAGATATTTTGGATCCCCTTTACTAATTTATTTACTCATATTTTCAAATATGATTTAAATTTATAAGCATTAAAACAACATAAAATAAATTTTTATAGAAAAATAATTTGTTAATATGAGAGGATTAGAACATCTCCAAGAAACTTTATTTTTAAAGAATATAGAGAGTAATTTTTTTTGTACATATGCTTTAACGGTCTCTTTATCTTTAATACTTAATTTATTACTTCCAATATGTATTTATTATTTTTTTAATATTTTATTTTCACCAACTTCCATCTAAATTATGATATAATTTAGCTCCGTTTTCTTTATATATACTATTTAATTCGATCAATATATGGCGCATTTAAAAATGAATTTTTTTCTACATTTAATTATAGAGAGTGAATTTAACTCTCTAAATTTAGAGTGTCAAACACACAATCTATTTTACGATGTTAATTTGAAGAGTCTATTTAAATTTATTTTTAAAATGTGATTCTTTAAAATAGAGAACATTTCATTTTTAAAGAGTCTTTTGAAGATACTCTTAGTGGTGGAGGGAGGTGGCATTGATCGGACATCTGAAATAATTTTTTTTTCATATGAAATTTTTATTATTTATCCCCTGTTCGGTAGAAATCAAAATCAAGATTTTAATTTAAATCAAAGTTAACAACTAATTTTAACTAGATAATTTATAAGACCCGCAACTTTTTAATCAAATATTTTATTAACTTTAATCAAAATTTACTAAAAATCTGATTTTAGTCATCGTCAAACGGGAGCTTAATATGAAATTTTATTATTTAATATTATTATATTATGCATTTAAAAAAGTAAAAAATTCTCTAGTTAATTCTACCCTCAGGTTTTGAGCAATACTCTCTCCTTCTCTCCCTCACTTTAAAACAAACAAAAAAGGGCAACCGAATTTGCATAAGCACGGTGTCGTTTAGTACAAGCAAAGCAAGAAAAAAACTATATTCATCTCGGAAAACAAAGCAAAGAAACCCACGGAGCCTCTAACCTCTTCATCCAACTCTATCTTTCCCCTTGAGCAAATCTTTGATCATCAGTTTAAGAATCCTTCTCTCCTTCATCTACATGCAAGCAACCTCCAGTCCTCAATAATGAGTATTTCAAGTCGAGCACAAGCACCACTTCATACAACTTCTGATTCAAATGGTATTATAGCAGCATCAAATCATGGTAAAACACCAGTTAGGCTGTCCAATATTTGTCCAAATTCACCAAGCCTACACGAGAAGAGATCCCATAAAAGATCTGATATTGTCAAGTACATGGAATGCCTCAAGAACCATGCTGCAGCCATAGGTGGTAAGGCCACAGATGGGTGTGGAGAGTTCCTGCCGGGTGGCGAAGAAAGCTCCCTTGAAGCCCTTATATGCGCAGCATGCGATTGCCATAGGAATTTTCACAAGAAAATAATCATAGAACAAGGCTACTATTTGACCGATCAATTCCTTCCCTCCAGCCCAGTTTTTAAGAGTTATCCTGAGATGGGGGCGAAAAGAGCAGAAAATGAAGTTGTAAAAAAGAGGTTCAGAACCAAGTTCAGCCAAGAACACAAGGAGAAAATGTTGGGATTTGCAGAGAAATCTGAGTGGAAGATACAAAATGTGGATGAATCTGAGGTGAGCCAATTCTGCCAAGAGATGGGCATAAAGCGGAAAGTGCTTAGGATTTGGATGCACAACAACAAATATAATTACCTAGCCAAGAAAAACTCTACTACTTGAATCATTTCCTCAGTATTCCCAGCTGTTTTTTTTTTCCTTTCTAGTTCTTTTTAATTAGCTTTTATGCATTATGAAATTATTATATAGTTGTTATTTCCTACCGCTCTTCTTTTATTGCAAGTTTGTTTGTAGCATGAGTTTTCAGTACCTAGTAATTCTTTGGTTGTTGCAGTTTCATAATGCAATTAATCACTCTGTTAGAAGCATCCATTGCGGTCTGGATGTAGCCCCATTAAACCTTGACATCGATCAACGGTTGTTGGGTACATCTTGTAAAATTAATTGATTTCAAAATAAATCACAATTTTTGGAAGAAAAAACATCACAATCAGCAAAAAAATAAAAAATAAAAAAATCCCGAATTGCTTTCTTTACCGCTAACCTTATTTTCACCATAATAAACTGTAAAAAGGCCACGACAAAATTGAAAGGAGGTCAGTCAAAAGAATCGATCGCTGTAATGGCTCTTAGTCCATGTCAGGGTAACGGCTGCTACGTTGGATATGGGATTAATGGAGTGATAAAAAAATACATTAGGAACCAATTTAAAATTTTGTTTGACCTTCAGTGACCGTTTGTTAAATTAAGTGACAGACGTGTAGTGATGCATATTTGAGTTATATTTCGGAGTCAAGTTACTCGTGCCCAATTATTAAATTAATAAATACATGGGGTAAATTTCATATGCTGTCACTTTATTTTTGGGGAAATTTTTCCCATTTCAAAATTTTATAGGTTTTACTCTAAGTTTTCATCTGTTGCATCCGTGGAAACCTTTCAAGTGCGCGCGGCAGGAGTACAAATGGATTGATTCCGTTCTCTAGTTGTTAGTGGATCAAGAAAATTAACTTTGATCACATTTTTAACAGTTTTAGAAAAGGTAAAATAGCAATTTTGTATAAAATAATTAAACATAAAACCCAAAACAGAGAGAAATCAAACATCCTCTCATTCCTTCACCCACCCACGCACCCCAGAAAACCAAAACCCATCCACTCATTGTCGTCGATCACCAAATTCGACCACCGCCTGCCACCGCCACCCCCTCAAATGCGGCAAACCAAATTTCATCTTCTCCTTTGCGTCTATAGCATTACATTAACTCAGACCATACTTCCTGTGGCCAAAAGATCCATTCCCACTTCCTTAAAACTAGGTTAAAACCTTAAAAGACTGTTGGTGGGTTCAATGCGCAGTGGAATTCCAAAACTATTATAGCAGGAATTCAAATAAATTTCTCATCGAACTCAAAATAGCCCGTAGAACTAAAATTAAGGCGAAATTCGAATCTACAATGAAAGTTACAATAAAAGCTGTTGGAAAAAAAAAAATATGATGGATTTGAGTGATGACTTTAAAACAACCTACAAACCTTACCAAAACAAATTTGACAGAGTAACGGTACGGATATAAGTGAAACACCAATGTAAAGTCAAATGAAGTTAATGCAAAGTCGAGGCAATAGTTGATCTTTTTGTCCTTAAGTCGAATTTGTCCCGCAATGGTGCCTACGGATGATGGCAATCGACTTCCAAGATACAACAACAAACTTCTTATGTTAGTAGCACTTCAAAACATAAGATCAATGAACAAAAAACTGGTTTTTGTACTCCTACAAATGAAAAATGGAAAAACAGCTTTTATGCGGGATTTTGGCTAGGAAAATGATGAATTTAATTTCATGCTATGATTGCATATTATTGGATGAACAAATGAACGTCCAATGGTCTACTTTATAGAAAATGAAATGTTGTGAGTTGATAAGAGTACAAAATAGCATGATTTTCTCCTCTTATCTATTGTATTTATGTGATTATTTGACATCTAAATGTACTAAGTACCCTTATATTTTGATTTAGGTTGCAAATTGATGAAAACAATGGAGATTTTGTGGATAAGTGAAAAATGACCAAAGTGAAAGAAAAAGGATGTTCATGGACCAAATTGCAAATATCCAAAAGATGACTTGGAGGGCAAAAAGAAGACATGAAGATTTAAGAGTGTTAGGCATCAATTGGATGAGGAAAGAAACCAAATGAATAAAATATAGTCAAAGTATTATCACACATCAATTCCCAACAGAAAAGGTTCTGCTACGAAATTTCAGTCTCAGTTTAAGATCCATTTTTGGCATTGGAAAGATTCGAATTGGAAACATTATTTGAAAGATTTATAGCCCTTTGAGTTAGATTTCCAATGCATCTTGAATCGCCTCAATTAGATATCAGGAGAGAAAAATATGACCAAAATACTGAAGGCTGTCTGGTGGAAAATTCTATAGCTTTACTTCAATGACATCGCGAGTGTGGCTTTAGAGATTTTCAAGGCTGAGCTCATTTGTTCTATGTTGCCACAAGCACTTATTCTATGAGGTCGCATAGAGTATTTTCGAGACATGATTTTTTGAAAGATTCTCAAATCTATTACGAGAGGTTGCATTGGTTTGATGACATCGGGTGGTGTGGAGCCTCGGGGGACTCCGTAGAACCTCGGACAGGTTAGGGAGACTCGGATAGATCGTTAATGTGGTTCTTTAAGTAGAGAGCTTCAGCTACTTATTTCGTTTCCTTAGGTAGCATTCAGCAGAAGCGGTAGTGCCTCGACATTGAGGTATGAACATCGGCCATACAGACCAAAGACCTCGGTTTAATATGATTCTTTCATATTTTGACCTCCTGGGTCTTTATTTGACTTTCTTGCTGACTTTATACATGGCCCATGGTCCTCCACGTTGCACCTTTTCCTTAGACTTCGAAAATGAGGTTTAACAATAGTCCCCCAAGTCTAGGCATGATTATTTATGTAATGTCTGGACTTGAAAGTAGAATCAAGATAAAAAGTTTACGTAGAGGGACGATTTGTACCATACCCTATGGTTGGATATATATGTACCTAACTCACGCCGACCCTCTGCAGGTACTTCCCGAAGTGACTTATTGGGTAGTTATTACATATCGCATTATTCATCAGAGGACAAGACATTACTACCTTCACAGAGCCCTTTGCTATAGATTGCCAAAGTTGTTTATTTCGGCATTTGATGCAGTGCTTTCGAATTATCCAAAGTGCCTTCATGGAGCCGAAGCATTTTCACTGATTTCGGAAGGTGATAGAGTCCGTTTGCGAAATAGTAGCCTCAGATTGGGAATTTCGAGGGGTTTTACACATTTCCAAAGATTTTGGTTGTACGAGGTGCCCTTAATTATTGTGCTACAATGATTTGATGTTTCCTCCAATTTTCAAGAGAGAGCAATCATTCTGGTGCAACTTTCAACACGCGCGCTAGTCGTCACATCAAATGTGCCATGATGGCTATTACACGAGTCTCAGATGCATGTGGGCACGTGCGGACCACGCTTGGATCTGGATCCTTGAAAACGAAGCGCCGGATATCATCGATGGCTCAGATTAAGGCCTCATAGCGAACGATTGGATGACCAAGATCCGGATTCAATGGTTGGGTTTAAGCTTGTCTGCTTATAAAAAGGGCTTAAACTCTGTTGAAAACCCTCCTACTTTGGCACGAATCTCTACTTCATCGTCCTCCGAGAATTTCACAAGTTCTCCTCCCATTTCTTTCCAAGAACTTTTGCACACTTTTTTTTAGTTCGCAGTTCATTTCCAAAATCAGAAGGAATGAACATTTAGCATGAACACATTGAAAGGTGGGAATGTTTTGTGCTAATTAGCTTTTTCAAAAAGTTTCTGTTGGGTTTTTGATATCCAATAAATCACAGACAATGATGTTAAACCAATAATGGATAATTTTATATTGACAACTTAGTGATAGCTTGACCCGATAATATCTTAGGGCTACTAGAAGCAACTTAATTGGGTTAATGTTGCTCGTGGTCCAACACTCGTGGATGGCCCAAGTTATGGTTATTAGTTGGATGGTGATATATAGTGGCCCATTTAGTAAAGTTTGGCTCAATTGGAGTGACCTAACTAGTGCTATATATGTCCATCTCTTTACAACCGTTTTTTGGGTGTTGGTTTGTGAGAAAGAGAGAAAAATGTGAGGTTTGGCCGGTTTTGGTTTTTCTTCCCTGAGGTTCCAATTGCTACTCTATTTCTCTTCCTTTGTGGCTTGCAAACCAATCACAAAGTGTATCCTTCGTGGGTGAGTAAACTTGTGGCAACCAAGTGTTAAAGTTATGGGTCGAGTCTCCTCGGTTGGTATTCGTTTGGTTGATTAAACTAAGTGTAGTGACCGAGAACTTTTAAATAAAATAAAATTATTTCTCGAAAAACGTGTCGCTAAATCCTAAACCCTAACGTTAAAGCGAAAGTGTGTTCGTCTAGCTGTTATAATCAAATTTAAATTATTTCAAATCGAATTCGTTTCCAAATAAGTTTAAAGTATTAAGTTCTTCTTATTTTATTTTTAAATCCAAATTTTAGTAAATTAAGTAAATATATGTTCTATAATTATTTTTTTAAGTCCAACTTTTCAATCCTATTACATAGGCCCAATTAAATATGTCCAACATCGAAATTATTCTGTAAGCCCAAATTCACTGAGGTCCATTGCTTTTAAGTCCAATTAGAATTTTTCCAAAAGCCCAACTATTTGGCTCAATTACCCACCTAGAAGTTTGTACCCTAATTTTCTACTATTCATTCTCCCTCTCCTCACACTCACACAACAACCATTTTGGTAAGTCTCTCCCTCTCTCAATCATTTCCAAATGTGATTTTACCATTGATGCTAGAACATCAATTTCTAGCATCAACAGAAAACCACCAATATCACCATCACTACACCACAACACCACCAACATTGCACTCACAGAAGCCACTGCAACTGCAAGACACCAACCCCCAACGACACCCCCAAACCGAGCTAAATCCACCAACTCAACCACCACCTCCACTGCCAAACCACCAACACCAGAGCCAAAACCAACCGAGAAGCTGCAAAACAATGCAGGACATATGCCACCATCCATCCAACATTTCAGTCACCATTTTCAACCCAAAAATCAACACCCAAAACCACTACCATTCCAACGGCCCCAATACATCAACAATTAACTCCAACCCGAAAGCTCAACCAAAAACCACCACCATCCCCACGGCCCCAAGACATCAACAATCAACTCCAACCTGAAAGCTTCAACCAAACGAGCTATGCACACCAAAATCGAGCTCAAAAACTGACTACCACCAACACCACCCACAACAACCACCTCCACAGTCACTTCAACACCTCACCACCTCAAAACCGAGAACAAATGCAAGCAGTTACACAAACCAACCCCTAACTCACGGCCAAAACTAACTTAAAATCGAAAGAACACCTCCAACCACCTCAAACCGCCACCAAAACAACCCCAAAATCAACACAAAGCACCACCACAGCCACCGCGTCAAACCACCATCTCCTCACCGCCCCAAAACCCGCCTCAAACCACCACCAAAGAAACTCCAAACACCACCACCAAAGAAATCCCGAAACCACAAAAAAAAATGGAGATAGAAATTCCCCCCCCCCCCCCTATCTACTTGCCGGCGCCACCACCGCCGTCGGTGGTGGTGGAATAAGGGAAAGGGGCAAAGCCCCTTCCCTCCATGTCGCTTTCTCTTTCTCTTACAGAGAGAGAGAGAGAAAAAAAAACCAAGATTTAATTATTTTTTATTTTGAAAATTGCCTTTAAGCCTCCAAGTTTTAATCGTTACTTATTTCAGTCCCAAAATTTTAAGTGTTTTAATTTCAGTACTTAAATTTCCTATTTTCAATTTTAATTAATTTCAATTTAGTCCCCAAGTTTAGAAATTATTATTTCAGTCCTTAATATTTTATTTTCAATTTCAGCAGATTTTCAATTAAGTCCTTAATTTATAAAAGGTGCAATTTCAGCCCTTTAGTTTTATTTTCAGCTTCATTATATTTACATTTTAGTCCCTAACTTTCAAAAGTTATTATTTTCAGCTCTAATATATTTACAGTTTAGTCCCTAACTTTGAAAAGTTACTATTTTAGCCATTAAACTTTTATTTTCAGATTTAATAAATTTACAATTGAGCCCCCAAACTTTATTTTATCATTTTAAGCTATTTATTTCAATTTCAATAATTTTCAATTAAGCCCTTAAACTTTATTTTAACACTTTAAAACTTTGAAGTTTCGAAATGCTAATTTAAAACTTATTTTCTATTTTGGCTAGACGAAACGTACGGACGATTGAGAGGTTGAGATCACTTTCTGCTTCATTTTTGTACTAACTCGAGATTATTGAGGTAGACCCGCCACCATTAATTAGTTTAAATTATAATTGCATGTTTTATGTGAATTTATGTGATTTATATGCTTTAATGCATAAGATGAGAATATGTCATATGAGATATATGATATTATTATGCTAGCCATAACTTATATGCTTAAATGCACGAGAAAGACGAGAATCTCTTATGAGATAAGATGAGAATGTTATGCATAACTTATGTGCTTTATATACAAGAGAAAGAAAGACTACCTACACCCTATGATTTTAAAGAACCTATGATTTTCAAGAAAATGAGCCAAAGAAGATGATGATATCACGTTGTATATTGCATAAGTGTGTATTCAATTATTCTGTAAATTAATTATCGACGATGAGTCTACTAAGTATTTCTTCGAAATACTCACTCTATTATTTTAACAATATTTGCAGACTTCAGAGGCGATCATGATTGATGGGCAGTGGTGGCATAAAATTTGATTATCGCAATTATTAAATTTTTGAAATTTATGTATTTGAACATTGTTAATGTATTTGTCGTTTCCGCTATTCCAAAACATGATATTTAAATTTTAAAACAATTATCCTATGAGTTTTCTTGTCGACGAAGTTTTCAATTACAAATGTGATTTTAAAAATTAGGTTATTTCCGCAAATTTTTATTATTAAATTAGGGTAAAAGACGATGACGTGGCAATCCGGGTTAACGGAACTCGGAGCACTACAACTTGGTATCAGAGTCGATCTGCATTTCTGTAGAATGACAAATTTTCAAAAAGGGAAAATTTTCAAAGAGACTTTATTTATTATTTAATTATTAATGAAAGTCGCCACTGCCATCATTCAATCCATCAACTCCAAAGGTAAAAGAAGTTTATGAAGCTTAACGTTATTTTATTTCGGATACCTGTTTTACAATTTACGAGATTTAGAAGAAGAGAAAGAAATGTATCTGAATTAGAAAGAAAGAAAGAAAGACGAGATGTGCATAATTTACAAGAGTTTTTAAATTATTTTATTTACGTCCTCGTAATTTTAACTAAGAGAGATGAATAAGCCCGCATAATTAGACTTTGCATAATTGGTTTAGGACATGGCACCCATCCGTAGAAATGCACCCAGTGACGCGGAACAAGCCGTTAGAGACTATGATCGTTTCAGGCCTAGACTTGATTAGACTATAGCCCAACACGTAGAGCAACTGAACATTATACGTGATCGGGCCATACAACATGGCTATGTGACCAATGATCACCGATCGATCCATCATTTACACTCGACCTTCTGGGGCGACTACGCGGAGGTAGCTCACAGCATATACACAGATGCACTGGTGTCACCTAATGTGGAGGTTGAATATGACACATTTTGCGTGAGATTTGTGGCATATTGGCCCATGTATTTTGAGCACCGCTTTGGGGTTGCATCTGAAGGGAAGCCGGAACATGAGCCAATGCTCGAGCTCGAACTTGGGCAGGAAGATGGGTTAGTACCCGAGGATGTTTTCGAGGAAGAACCCGAGGAAGACCCTGAGGAAGAACCCGAAGAAGACCCTGATCCAGGGCTCGGAGAATTCTTAGACGCCGAATCATGTATAACCGAAGGAGAATAGAGAGATAGGATCTAGAGTAGGTTTGACATCATTGTATAAAAAAATTATTGGAAATGTTCGGCATACATGCCTTCCTATTCATGTACCAGCACTAAAAGAATTTGAGTTATGAATGAAATGATGTTTGAATCCTATTTTTCGTCTTTCGAGTTATCTTTTATTGTTTACACGCCTAGTCAACTGTTACAAATTACCTTTAATTTTATGAAGGTCATGGCACCACCTACTCAAACTGATATCATCCGAGAATTGCTAGGGCTGTGCAGGAAATAAGATAAATTCCACAGCCAATCAACCTCAACCCCATAGTACCAGTGATTGAACAGTTTAGAAGGTACAGTCCGCCTACGTTTGACGGTGGAGATGGGCCACTGGCGGTGGAAGAGTGGCTCTAGGCCATTGAGAAGATTTTCAAGCACATAGTCTGCCCTGAATACAAGAAAGTAGGTTGTGCAGAATTCATGTTAGTCGGAAGAGCGGGATTCTGGTGGGAATCCGCATCCCGCACAAGGAGCGAAGAACAACAAGCAGCCCTGACTTGGGATAATTTCAAGGAGGAGATCAGGGACAAGTTCTTCCCATAGGCTCTCAGAGATCACAAAGAGGCTGAATTTCTGCGATTGGTACAAGGTGAAATGGACATAACCGAGTATGAGAGGAAATTTGAAGAACTGTCACGTTATGCTCCACATCTGGTGGAGACGGAGTTCAAAAAGGCTCGGAGATTTGAGAGGGGTCTACGCTCTGATGTTAGACAAATTGTCAGTTCATATGAGCTGCCGACTTACCGGGAGGTAGTAAAAAAGGCTCAAGCAGTAGCCTATGCCGGTGGGAGAATGGAAACTCAAGGAAATCATTATGAGCAAAGAAACCTAGGAAAGAAAAAGTGGCAAGGTCTGAGCTGCAACCGAAATCAGAACCGGAACCAACCATTCATCAAGAGGCCGAATCCAGGGCCAGCAAGGAGGCAGATACCCAATTTCATTCCACTCTGCCCTAAGTGCCAGATGATGCATAAAGGAGAATGCCTTTTTGGAAAGGGTGTCTGATACAAGTGTGGCCAATCAGGTCACTCGCATCGGACTATCGTGCTCAGCCCGCCCAGGGTTCCAATCAGAGGACGAACCCAGACCAGAACAGGAAGGAGAAGGCAAGAGTATTCGCTATGGACGCAGCCGAGGATTCCGACGTGATTGCAGGTATACTATCTATTTCTGGTATTCCCGTATATGTTCTGATAGACTCGGGAGCCACACATTCATTTATATCTGATGCATGTTTAGAAAGACTGAACCTAATAGGAGAAGAGATTGGTAGTACCATCGAGGTTAGTTTGCCGTCAGGAAGTACTATCGATACTAATAAGATAGTCAATGCCGTACAAATAGATTTTGATGGTCAAGTTCTAGAGGCAGACTTGAATATTATTCGAATGAAAGACTTCGATATTATTCTGGGTATGGATTGGCTCAGCACCAATCGTTCCGCAATCATGTGCCACAAGAAAGATGTTATTTTTCGCAAGGATGGTGAAGAAGTATTCAAGTTTTATGGGACGAGGATCAAGTCACTTCCTCGCCTTATCTCCGCTTGCCGAGAGGTTTTTAGCCAATGACAATTGTCAAGGGTTTTTGGTTAGTTTGCAAGACAAACCCGTAGAGGAGATTACTCTAGAATCAGTACCAGTAGTATGTGAGTACGGTGATATCTTTCCAGATGATCTACCCGGTATTCCGCCGGATAGACAAGTGGAATTTTCCATTGACTTGGTACTAGGAGCTGTCCCCGTTTCTAAAGCTCCTTACCGTATGGCGCCAAAGGAATTGCAAGAACTGAAGGTGCAGTTGGGGGAATTGCTAGAGAAGGGTTTCATCAGACCAAGTGTATCTCCATGGGGAGCACCTGTTTTGTTCGTAAAGAAGAATGATGAAAGTATGAGGATGTGCATCGACTATCGAGAACTTAACAAGTTGACGATAAAGAATAAGTATCATCTCCCCAGGATCGAGGACTTATTCGATCAGTTGAAAGGCAAAGCTATTTTCTCTAAAATTGACTTGAGATCTGGTTACCATCAGCTAAAGGTTTCGCCAGTGACGTACCAAAGACAGTGTTCAAGACACGATATGGACATTACGAGTTTGTAGTGATGCCTTTCGGACTCACGAACGCACCTGCGATATTTATGGACTTGATGAACAGAGTCTTCCATCAGTATCTTGATAAATTCGTTATTGTTTTTATCGATGACATACTGATCTACTCCAGAGATTCGGCACAGCATGAAGAACATTTGATGATTGTATTGGAAACGATGAGAGCAGAAAAGTTGTACACCAAATTCAAGAAGTGTGAATTTTGGCTTGAGAGATTGGGTTTCTTGGGTCATATGGTTACAGCTAAAGGCATCGAACTTGATCCTTCTAAAGTTGAAACTGTAACGAATTGGCCAACACCTGCAAATGTTGGAAATGTGAGAAGCTTTCTTGGATTAGCCGGATATTATCGGTGATTCATAGAAGGTTTCTCTAAAATAGCGGTCCTATGACTCAGTTGACCAAGAAAGGAGTTAAGTTTCTGTGGACCGAACAGTGTGAACAAAGCTTTCAGGAACTTAAGAAAAGACTTGTCTCAGCACCAGTGCTGATCATACCAGATGGGTCTGATGGTTTCGTTATTTACAGCGATGTATCCAAACATGGCTTAGGTTGTGTATTGATGCAGAATGGTAAAGTGATAGCCTATGCTTCAAGACAGTTGAAGCCACATGAGAAGAATTACTCAACACACGACTTAGAGCTCGCAGCTGTAGTGCACGCTCTTAAGATTTGGCGACACTATCTGTATGGTAGTAAATGTGAGATTTACACTGATCACAAGAGTCTCAAGTATTTCTTCACTCAGAAGGAACTAAATATAAAATAACGTCGATGGCTAGAGTTGGTAAAAGATTATGACTGCACCATTCTTTACCACCCGAGTAAAGCAAATAAGGTTGCAAACGCTTTGAGCAGAAAGAACGCCGGACAGTCATCAGCCTTAGGAACAACGCAAGATCAATTGATTCGAGATTTTCAGAATTTAAGAATTGAAGTGCAAGCCCCATCAGTCCAAGGATCTATTAGATTGGCAAATCTGACCATAAAACCAAATTTGAGAGGTTGGATTGTGACGGCTCAAGCCGGAGATAAATTCTTAGAAAAGATCAGATCCGAAGTTGGGACTGGCAAGAGAATAGGTTTTGAGATTGCCTCTGATAAATCACTTATGTTCAAAGGGCGTTTCTGTGTACCGAAGGATAAACATATCAAAAATGAGATTTTGACAGAAGCTCATTCAGCACCATATGCATGCCACCCAGGAAGTCAGCTCATTTCCTACCGATCAGAAATGACTCTCAATGGGACCAGTTAGCCCAATTGTATGTCGAGAGATTGTTCGACTTCATGGAGTACCAGTTTCCATTGTCTCAGACAGAGACCCGAGATTTACTTCGAGATTTTGGAAGAGTTTATAGGTAGCTATGGGTACTAAATTAAATTTTAGTACTGCTTACCATCCCCAGACCGATGGACAAACTGAACGCACTATTCAGACACTAGAGGATATGCTTAGAGCCTGTGTACTTGACTTGAGTGGTAATTGGGAGACTCATCTCCCATTAGTGGAATTTGCCTACAATAATAGTTTTCAGGCTACTATTGGTATAGCACCATATGAGACACTTTATGGACGACAATGTCGATCACCAGTCTATTGGGATGAAGTAGGCGAGAGAAGAATTTTGGGTCCAAAATTGATTGAGAGGACAGTTGAGGCTATTGAGAAGATTAGATTACGGATCAAAGCCGCACAAGACAGATAGAAAAGCTATGCCGATAAAAGGAGAAAAGACTTGGAGTTTGCAATTGGAGAGAAAATATTCTTGAAGGCAGCTCCTATGAAAGGAACAATCCGTTTTGGCAAGAGAGGGAAGTTAAGACCCCGTTTTATCGGATCATTCGAGATATTAGAGAAGGTAGGTAACGTGGCTTATTGTTTGGCGTTGTCACCCGAGCTATCGACCGTACACAAAGTTTTTCACGTTTCCTTATTGAGAAAATATATCCACGACCCAAATCACGTGGTAAATTTCCAGACTATTTCAATACAGAGGAATATGTCCTATATGGGTATGTGCATTATTGATAGAAAAGTCCATGTCTTAAGAAACAACAAGATTCTTTTAGTCAAAGTGCAATGGGGTAGACAAGATAGCGATGAAGCTACCTAGGAGAAAGAGGAAGAGATTCTGGCTAAGTATCCAGATATATTAGATCAAGTTTAAATTTCAAGGACGAAATTATTTTAATGGGGTAAAGTTGTAGCGACCGAGAACTTTTAAATAAAATAAAATTATTTCTCGAAAAACGTGTCGCTAAACCTTAAACCCCGAACCTTAAAGCGAAAGCGTGTTCGTCTAGCCGTTATAATCAAATTTAAATTATTTCAAATCGAATTCGTTTCCAAATAAGTTTAAAGTATTAATTTCTTGTTATTTTATTTTTAAATCCAAATTTTAATAAATTAAGTAAATATATGTTCTATAATTATTTTTTTAAGTCAAACTTTTCAATCCAATTACATAGGCCCAATTAAATATGTCCAACATCGAAATTATTCTTTTTAGCCCAAATTCACTGAGGTCCATTGCTTTTAAGTCCAATTAGAATTTTTCCAAAAGCCCAATTATTTGGCCCAATTACCCACCTAGAAGTTTGTGCCCTAATTTTCTACTATTCATACACCCTCATTCTCCCTCTCCTCACACTCACACAACAACCATTTTGGTAAGTCTCTCCCTCTCTCAATCCTTTCCGAATGTGATTTCACCATTGATGCTAGAACATCAATTTCTAGCATCAACATGAAACCACCAATATCACCATCACTACACCACAACACCACTAACATTGCACTCACAGAAGCCACTGCAACTGTAAGACACCAACCCCCAACAACACCCAGCCGAGCCAAATCCACCAACTCAACCACCACCTCCACTGCCAAACCACCAACACCAGAGCCAAAACCAACCGAGAAGCTGCAAAAACAATGCAGCCCATATGCCACCATCCATCCCACATTTCAGTCACCATTTTCAACCCAAAAATCAACACCCAAAACCACCACCATTCCCACAGCCCCAAGACATCAACAATCAACTCCAACCCGAAAGCTCAACCCAAAACCACCACCATCCCCACGGCCCCAAGACATCAACAATCAACTCCAACCCGAAAGCTTCAACCAAACGAGCTATGCACACCAAAACCGAGCTCAAAAACTGACTTCTACCAACACTACCCACAACAGCCACATCCACATCAAAACCGAGAACAAATGCAAGCAGTCACACAAACCAACCCCTAACTCACGGCCGAAACTAACTCAAAATCGAAAGAACACCTCCAACCACCTCAAACAGCCACCAAAACAACCCCAAAATCAACACCAAGCACCACCACAGCCATCGCGTCAAACCACCACCTCCTTACCGCCCCAAAACCCGCCTCAAACCACCACCAAAGAAACTCCAAACACCACCACCAAAGAAATCCCGAAACCACAAAAAAAATGGAGATAGAAACTCCTCCCCCACTTACCTACTTGCCGGCGCCACCCCAAGTGGTGGTGGTGGAATGGGAGAAGGGGCGAAGCCCCCTTCCCTCCCCGTCGCTCTCCCTTTCTCTTACAGAGAGAGAGAGAGAGAAAGAGAGAAAAACCAAGATTTAATTATTTTCTATTTTGAAAATTGCCTTTAAGCCCCCAAGTTTTAATCGTTACTTATTTCGGTCCCAAAGTTTTAAGTGTTTTAATTTCAGTACTTAAATTTCCTATTTTCAATTTTAATTAATTTCAATTTAGTCCCCAAGTTTAGAAATTATTATTTCAGTCCTTAATATTTTATTTTCAGTTTCAGCAGATTTTCAATTAAGTCCTTAATTTATAAAAGGTGCAATTTCAGCCCTTTAGTTTTATTTTCAGCTTCATTATATTTACATTTTAGTCCCTAACTTTCAAAAGTTATTATTTTCAGCTCTAATATATTTACAGTTTAGTCCCTAACTTTTAAAAGTTACTATTTCAGCCCTTAAACTTTTATTTTCAGATTTAATAAATTTACAATTAAGCTCCTAAACTTTATTTTATCATTTTTAAGGCATTTATTTCAATTTCAATAATTTTCAATTATGCCCTTAAACTTTATTTTAACACTTTAAAACTTTAAAGTTTTGAAATGCTAATTCAAAACTTATTTTCTATTTTGGCTAGACGAAACGTACGGACGATTGAGAGCTTGAGATCACTTTCTGATTCATTTTTCCACTAACTCGAGATTATTGAGGTAGACTCGCCACCATTAATTATTTTAAATTATAATTGCATGCTTTATGTGAATTTACGTGATTTATATGATTTAATGTATAAGATGAGAATATGTCATATGAGATATATGATATTGTTATGTTTGCCATAACTTATATGCTTAAATGCATGAGAAAGACGAGAATCTCTTATGAGATAAGATGAGAATGTTATGCATAACTTATGTGCTTTATATGCACGAGAAAGAAAGACTACCCACACCCTATGATTTTAAAGAGCCTATGATTTTCATGAAAACAAGTCAAAGAAGATGATGATATCACGTTGTATATTGCATAAGTGTGTATTCAATTATTCTGTAAATTAATTATCGACGATGAGTCTACTGAGTATTCTTTGTTATTTTAACAATATTTGCAGACTTCAGAGGCGATCATGATTGATGGGCAGTGGTGGCATAAAATTTGATTATTGCAATTATTAAATTTTTGAAATTTATGTATTTGAACATTGTTAACGTATTTGTCGTTTTCGCTATTCCAAAAACATGATATTTAAATTTTAAAACAATTATCCTATGAGTTTTCTTGTCGACGAAGTTTTCAATTACAAATGTGATTTTAAAAAAGGTTATTTCCGCAAATGTTTTATTATTAAATTAGGGCAAAAGACAATGACGTGACAATCCGGGTTAACGGAACTCGGGGTGCTACACTAAGCCCGGATCAAGATTTCTCGAAAGTTTCCGCAACAAATGGTATCAGAGCCAAGCCCCAGACTTAGCCATGTGGATGAATTCCTTGAAATGCCGAACGAAGGTGGTGAGCCTCAGTTTGCTCGTGATGGGATCCGTGGATAAGCTATATTGGATAGGCGATGTGCTCCGGATGCTTCATGGACGTGTTCTGGCCCCAACACAGTGAATAGGAATTGACCTATATAGAGCAAGCTCTCGAGTCAGGTAATGCTCTCCGGATGATTCATGGACATGTTCTAACCCCAACACAGTGAAGAGGAGAGTGGAGAATCTTGGTTGGTAGAGAGTGGACTGTTGTACGAAAATATGTTCGGGGTTAAAACTACCGCAAGTGCACGGTTTGTTGATAAGTAATAAAGTGAAAATTTCAGAATTTCGAATATCGTCCCTAAAGATTGAAAATCAATATGATTTTAATGATTTATGACTAAACTACGTACATGCTCAGCCTCCCATTCATTATGTCTATTTCTTGCTGAGCTGCGAGGGATTTCTGACTGGCGGTAGATGTAAAGTGCTCAACTCACTGCAACTCAGTCTGCATCATCTGCACCTCAGTGTTCATTACTCCAAAGGCCTGCTGAAGTCTGAATATCTCGACTGGAGCTAGTCATGGTAGCGAACATCTGTCTCAGTAGCTGTGTGTCAACATTCGGCTGTGCTGGTGGCTGGTTTTGAGGTAATCTAATATCTGAACCCTCATCCCTTTGTACAGTATGCTGCTGTCTATGCTACTTTCATGTAAATTTCTCTCGGTGGTTCACCCGACCCCTCTCTTGTGCCTCCAAAGTGTTGTGCTTGATGAATGGGCTCAATTTTTTAGGGAGTTCTCCCGATGGGATAGGTATGTCTGAGATCTTGCAAATGCTACTAATCAAACTTGGAAATATCAAGGAGCTGCGACGGTCACCCCCAAACTCTTACTGCATGAATTTTCTCATATATAAATATAGCAAGATCGATCTTGTGCGCCAAACTAAATGATATAGAAAATCAACCTTTAGATTTGGAAATGTTGTCCAATGAGAAGTCGGCTCGATGTTGTGGCATATAAAGAGCCAAAAGAGAGCAATATATGGAGTGATCTCGATATGATGTCACTCAGCTGTCTGAATGGCCATGTATTTGCACGCCCAAGTAATACCTCCGCTACTTCAAGCCAATGGAAATCGCTCGGGATATGAACCACATTTTCCATGATAGTTGATAAAAAACTTGAATGACCTCGGGTGTAAACTGTAAAAACGATCCATCTGTCCCGTACCCATGTCTGGTCAACGTGTTCTGATCCCGATGTGTCAATCTCACTATTAAAATTTGTATAGAACTCCCTGATTAGACCTTCATTATAGGATGCGGTTGCTCCACTAATTTTTCCCAACCACAATTCTAAATCAAAGTGATCAATTCGCTCGGGGTAGATTGCTCAATGGGAGATGATCTCTGAGTATTTAACATGAGCTCCACTATCCATAAATCATCGTACACCTCCTTCAAGTACCTGTGTTCGGATTGTACCCAAAATGGAGACAACCTTTTCATTTCCTGTGGATGTCCGTTTAGGATGCATACTGGAAGACAAAGAAAATGTAAACATGTAAGCTATATGTGATGAATTAAACCCAAAGTGGAAGGGCTTGAAGAGAAGAAAAGAAAATAGGCATCAAAGCAGAAGATAGTTGTCTCAGAATACAGTGCATGTGCAAAGTTACATGTGACATATAATTAGCCAAACAAAGTATGAACGAGAAAATGATGCCATGTGAGATAAAATATAGCAAGAAGGTGGATAACGACTAAAACATGGCAAAATGTGGTGCAAGGAATCAAGAATCGTGGGAGAATAATGAAAATGTGATAATTAGACACGTGTTCAACCAAGCAAGTTCGTCGTTGGACACCATCAGGAAGAATTGAAATTTTCCTGTACAACCTCCGAGCATATGCAAGTAGGCATAGTAGTCTAACACATATCCAAAATTTAGAGTAAACAAATGTCAAATGAGTTATAAAACTAGGGGCCGAAGTGAGTGACGTGAAATGCCTTATGCCTACTCGTGTCATGGCTCTAATGAAACTTGGGTGTTAGTGTGCTTCAACTAGTTTTGCAATGGAATTCAATATACAAACCAATTCAAAACAGATAAGAATCATGGCAAATTTGAGAAAAATGCAAATGCATCACAATTTGTCACTGGGACATTATATGGAACACATAGGATACATCATGTTGTTTCAAAAATTTCTTCAATACCATGGTGATAATTCAAGCCAAAAAATTAGTCAGCACAATGCCATCACACACAATCCAACATCTACCTAAACCTCTCCTCTAATAAGCATTTCAAGAAAACAAGAAGGCAATGGAAAGAATTAAAACCAGCTTTTTCCCTCGATGGCTCCCATTGCCTTGATTTTTGTGCCAAACATGTTCACATGGGGAAGATGAGGTGGTATACATGAAAAATTTTGAAAATAATATTCAATCCCGTAAAAGCTCTTTTTTTTTTTGTCTATTTTCATGAAAAATCCAATTTTGCAACCCCCAATGCTATACGATGTGCCAAATACCAACACTATTTGTCAAAACACCTTTAATACCTCTGTGTACATGTATGCCATGAATCTCACTCCAAACTCATTTCTAACGTGGAAAAAAACACGTGGATACCGAAAAACACAAGTTTGATCCCTTTATCCCAAAATACATGATTTTTGCACAAAATTGATACATGACCATTTCAACACCCCCAAACTAATTCTGGACATATGATAAACTATGTGGGATCATGCTTGGATGCTTAAGGGTTCCTAGAGATGATGAACTACCTACTATGCCTAAAAATCTCGAAAACATGAAAAATTTATAAACTAATGTAGAAAACGGAATAAATAAAAGAGAAGAATATATTGGGTTGCCTCTCAACTAGCGCTAGTTTATAGTCGATAGCTCGACTTTACCGTGATGCTTTATTCTGGCTGTGTAAGGTGGACGGTGGACTTTTCTTTTGGAAATTTCCGCTCCAATAGTGCTTAAGCTACTATCCATTCACTATGAAGTTCTATTTGCTTTCGTGGTGAATCTCAACATCTCTATGTGGAAGTACCTTTGTAACCGTGTATGGACCTGACCATCGTGACCTCAATTTTCCCGAGAAGAGTTCGAGTCCAGAATTATATAACAGCGCTTTCTGTCCCAAAGCAAACTCTCTCTGTTGAATATATATGTCATGCCACTTCTTGGTGCGCTCCTTGTAAATTTTTGCATTCTTATATGCCTCCAACCGAAATTCCTCCATTTCATTAATTTTAGCAGCCTTTTTTCACTCGTTACTTTCAGTTCGGGTTCTTGACTGCCCAATATACTCGGTACTCTAGCTCAACTGCCAAAAACTAACCGGTATGGAGACATGCCTATGGGTGTTTTGAACGCTATCCTATAGGCCTATAGTGTGTCGTTGAGGTTCTTAGACCAATCTTTCCTCGAGGAGCTTACCGTCACCTCCAATATCCTTTTTAACTCTTTGTTAGAGATTTCAACTTGGCCACTTGTTTAAAGATGATATGGAGTTACTACACAATGCTAGACGTCATATTTAGTCAACAACGACTCAAAATGTCGATTGCAAAAGTGTTTGCCACCATCACTGATTATAGCTCGAGGAGTTCCATAACGGGTAAAAATAGACTTTTTTAAGAATCCAATCACCACTTTAGCATCATTAGTTCGCAACGCTATTGCTTTCACCCATTTGGAGATGTAATCAACAGTAACCAATATGTATTGATTTGAAAATGACGGTTGAAACAGTCCCATGAAGTCTATTCCACATATGTCAAAAAGTTCCACTTCAAGGATGTTGTTTAAAGGCATTTCATTCCTTCTCGAAAATAACATGTTCATTGACATCGATCACAACGGTTCATAAACTCAAAAGCATCCTGAAATATTGATGGTCAATAGAACCCAGATTGTAGAATTTTTGCAACTATTTTTTATGCCCAAAAATACCCTACATACGCAGATAAATGACAATGTTCAAGACTGCCTAGTTTCTTCCTCGGGAATACATCACCGGATAATCTGATTAGCTCATCGATCGTAGAGAATAGGATTTTCCCGAAAGTAATATTTGAGCTCAGAGAAAAATTTCTTCCGCTGATAACTAGAGTAATTTGGTGGAGGTATGGATTTAACCAAATAGTTCACGATATCTGCATACCACGGTGTAACTTCTATGCCAAAGATTTGCTCATCTGGAAAATCTTCATCAATTTTCATTGATTCGTCTTGAATTCCATGTTATAGTCGTGATAGGTGATCGGCTACCACATTTTCCCTACCTTTTTATCCCTAATTTCTAGATCGAACTCTTGTAGTAATAGTACCCAATGAATCAACCTTAGCTTGGTATCCTTCTTTGTCATCAGATATTTTATGGTCAATATAGACTATGACCTTTGATCCAACAAGATAGGATCAGTATTTATCAAAGGCATAGACTATGGCCAGGAGTTCTTTCTCGGTAGTAGCATAGTTGAGTTGTGCATCATTTAACGTTTTGCTCGCGTAGTAGATGACATGAAACATTTTTCCTATTCGCTGCTCTAACACTGCTCCTATTGCATAATCACTGGCATAACACATCAATTCAAATGGCTGACTCCAATTCGATACTCTAATAACAGACGCTTAAATAAGCTTTTCTTCAAAGTGTTAAAAGCCACTAAACACTCTGCTAAGAACTCAAAAGGCACATCCTTGACCAGTAAGTTGTATAGATGCTTCGTAATCTACGCAAAAGTTTTTATGAAGCTTCGATAAAATCCTACATGCCCAAGAAAACTGTGCACTCCTTTAACTGTTGTAGGTGGCGACAGGTTTTCAATAACTTGTATCTTTGCTTTATCAACTTCGATCCCCTTAGATTAAATGCAATGTCCCAACACTATGCCTTCTTGTACCATAAAGTAACACTTTTCCCAGTTCAACATAAAGTCTGTTTCCTTACATCGCCATGGAACTAAGCCTAGATGCTCTAAACCGAACACAAAGAATGTAGTTTTTTTGCTGGTCATCCGGTGCTATTGTGATTTGATTGTAACCTCAATAACTGATGAGGAAGCAATAATGTGAATGACCCACCAATCGTTCTAACATCTGATCAATGAAAGGGAGTGGGAAATGATCCTTTCGAGTAGCAGTATTTAGTTTGCGGTAGTCAATGCAAGCTCTCCATCTCGTAATAGTCCTGGTTGGTATCAACTTATTCTTTTCATTCTCAACCACTGTGATGCCCCATTTATTTGGTACAACTTGAACGGTGCTGACCCCAAGTGCTGTCTGAGATATGATAAATTATTCCTGCATCCAATAGTTTAATTACCTCAGATCTAACCACTTCCTTCATGTTTGGATTCAGCTTTCGCTACCCATCGATGCTTGGTTTGAAGTTTTCTTTCATGAGAATCTTGTGCATGCAAAGTGAAAGGTTTATCCATTTTATGTCGGTAATAGACCACCCAATTGCTGTCTGATTTTTTCTCAGCACTCTAAGTAATTTCTCTTCCTCCATCTTGCTGATTGAGTTCAAAATTATTATTGGAAGTGTAGATGATTCCCCTAAGTAAGTATAATGAAGGTGAGGTGCTAGTTGTTTGAGCTCTAACTTTGGTGGTTGTTGAATTGATGGCAATGGTTTTGGTAGACCAGTTCCCAGCTCCTCAAAATTCTTTTTCGCACATATGGTGGATTTATCTCCAAAAATCTTGCACGAACCTCAATCTTTGTAGAATCGGTGTGAATAGACTGAGAGTGCATGATGCAAGCTTCATAAGTGTCAGATGGATGTTGAAATTGGAAGGTGTTATGAACAGCACTATCAACCAGTCGATCTGAAAACAGTTGTCTGATTCTGTAGGATATTTCAGAGCCTTGAAAACATTGAAAGAAGCTTGTTTTCCCCTAATCACATAATTAGTTGACCTCGTTGTACATCTATCAGAACCCTCCTAGTAGCAAAAAATGGTCGACCCAATATGAAGGGTATATCGTTATCATCTTCCATGTCCAGAATAAGGAAATCTGCTGTAAATACTAGCTTCTCAACTTTTACCAAAACATCTTCTATGATTCTCCGTGGATAAGTAAGTGACCTATCAGGCAGCTATAGAGTTACTGTGGTTAGTTTAGCTTCCCCCAATCCAAGTTTCCTAAAAATAGAGAGTGGAATTAGATTAATACTGGCACCCAAATTACATAAGCTTTATCAAAAAAGTAATTTCCAATAGTGCATGGTACAGTAAAACTCCCTGGATCTTTTTGTTTTGGAAGAATCTTTTTCTGAATTCTAGCACTGCATTCCTTGTCAACATTGCCATTTCATGATCATCCAACTTACATTTGTTGGATATGATTTCCTTTAAGAGTTTGGTATAACTCGGTATCTGTGTAAGTGCTTCAGTCAACATGATATTGATGTGAAGCTTCTTGAATAATTTTGGATATTTCATGTATTGCTAGTCTATCTTTTGCTTTCTCAATCTCTGGGGAAATGAATTGGGGTTCATGTGGATTTATAGGTATGGTTGCTTTAGCCCACACTACATCTGAGGTCTCTCAAGTAATGTTGAACCTATTCATGTAAACCAGCCGACTATATCTCTATGACAAATGTAAATTCACAAGAATACATGTACTTTTATGATCACTTAGAGATTCACACAAAGCATATGGGTATATCTCTATCTCTGATCAGACCCTACGATGATTAATACCGTGTTAAATCTATTTCCCTTCACACAAAGCATGGGGGTATATCTTTATCCCCTATCGGACCCTACGATATTTAATACAATGTCAAATATATTCTCCTTCTCTCGAATGTATGAAATAGATGACTATACTCACACAATCACATGCATAATAATTGTGGAAACAATAAGTGAATAAAAATCATTCAAACATCAAAACATGTTTTAATTGTCACATATTGCAAAACTGTAATTTAAAGTTTACATAGAAAAGTTCATCAATCTCCTAGCACAAAAATAACTAGCCTAACATGGAGAAAATAATAAAATAGGAAAATAATGTAAGAGAAGACATCACCAAATTAAAATTAAGCTTGAAAAACCAAGAATCTTGTTGTTGTGCCTTGAAATCCTTGCCTCAAGATCTCTTTCAATGTGTATTTTAGGGCTCTTTTATCTCACATGACGTCTCTCCCTTCGTTCTGGACATTTTTTGGCTTTTATACTTGACCTATATTTGTTTCCTAAAGTGGTTGAATGAGAAAAGGAAACCAGAACATCCTCCACATAGCTTCAGGTGGAGATATTCATCTAGCATATTTGTAAGCATAAATTTCATAAATTTCTTTAATTCCATCATTAGTGCTAATATGATCATGCCTTTTGTATACATATTTATTCAAATATTTTACACCTTTAATAGAATAACATACTTCAACATTAATATGATAATCAAAATTTTCACTTAAATAAGGATTATATGGAACAAATCATTGATTGTCTAACATCTGACCTCTGACTTTAATAGAAATACTGTTATTATGACGTCTATACAGTGGATATGAGTTATCACCAAATATAGTAATATTACAAAAATCCATAGGATATTTATTTTTACCACTTTTATTTTCCCTATACATACATTTTTCGGATTCAGGTTTCCACAAGGGCCATGCATATTGTGTTTAACAATAATATAATGAAGATGAAAATGTACCTCTTTATCAGGCATTTCACACGATACTATCCTATCAACTTCTTGAGCAGAGGAAATTTTATAACCACAATTTAAAATTAATAGTAAATGTGCATGATGGAGGCATGTGTGTGTGCAACAATAGGGCTAAAGATTTTTTTATTGTACAGATCATTTTTTATCTCTTCTAGTTTCGCTATAAATATATGTACAATTAGATCAAGATGGTTTTGACCATTATCACTGTGCTTAAGTTCTTGGTTAATCTCTAATCAATTTGGATTGCATGTTATGGTAAAAAATATATCTGATTTTTCATATGGTTGTACAATAGTCATTGCATCCATGTATCTCCTTAACATATCTCTAGGCCCACATGTAAATGATTGTGGAATGATGAATTTTCTTCCAATTTTATATCCTTTCGTTTCTCCATTTTGAACACTATCTACGATGTCTTAATAAAGTTAAGCACGAATGTATTTTTGATTATTATGAAAATAGTATAATCTACTTGTTTCAATCTTAATATACATATCTACAACATAACAACTCATAACACAGAGCCACATCCAGCTGTTTTGAAAGGAAGGACCAAAATGCCAAGGGAAAAAGATGATGGAGCTAGCATAACAACTCATAACACAGAGCCACATCCAGCTAGAAATCGGGATATCAAGTGCTTCCGGTGCTTAGGAACTGGACACCTCGCTTCTCAATGCTCAAACAAAAGAATGATGATCGTGCGTAATGGAGAGGTGGTGAGTGATAGTGAGGATGATTATGAAGGCATGCCGACATTGGAGGAGGTTAGTGAAGGAGATAGCACAAAATTTGCTGTTGGCGAGTTACGGGTCACGAGGCGAGGTCTCAACACTCAAATTAAGACGGATGACTTGGAATAGCAAAGGGAAAACATATTTCATACACGATGCCATGTTAATAATATTGTATGTAGCATGATCATTGATGTGGAAAGCTGTACTAATGTGGCTAGCACAGATCTTGTAGAAAATTTGGGGTTAACCTTATTGAGACACCCTAGACAATATAGGTTACAATGGCTGAATGATAGTGGGGAAGTTAAGGTGAACAAGAGGGTGTTGATTAACTTATCAATTGGTAGATATAAGGATAGGATTATGTGCGATGTGATACCTATGCATGTGGGGCATATTTTGTTGGATAGACCATGACAATATGATAGGAAGGTTTTTCATGATGGGTAAAAGAATCAATACAGCTTTGTTAAAGATGGGAGGTCCATTACCCTTGAGTCATTGACACCGGCACAAGTGTATAAAGACCAAATCAAACTGAAAAAATGAAGAAGAAATGAGAGTGAAAGAGTTAGAAAATAGTGATAAGGTGAGTACGAGGGAAAATGTTGAGGTAGATAGTAGAGAGAGAAAAAGAGTAGAGCCACATGAAAGAAAAGAAAGAGAGTCGTTGGAGAGGAGAGAAAAGATGAAAATAAATTTCTTTACAAAAGGAAGTGAGTTGAAAAGAGCAATAAATGAGATGCAACAAATGATATTGTTGGTCTATAATGAATGATTCCTCAATCTTGAGGAACCTAACCCACCATTCCCTAGTTTGGCTACTCTTTATTGTAGGAATTTGAAGATGTATTTTCAGAAGACATGCCTGGTAGGTTGCCACCTATTCAAGGCATCGAGCATCAGATTGACTTTGTCCCTGGAGCTGTCATTCTTAACCGACCAGTTTATCGAAGTAACCCTGAGAAGACAAATGAGATTTAGAAGCAAGTGGATGAATTGATGAGCAAAGGGTACGTGAGTGAGAGCATGAGTTCATGTACTATTCCAGTATTACTTGTGTCAAAGAAATATAGGACTTCGAGGATGTGTGTGGATTGCAGAGCCATCAATAATATAATGGTAAAGTATCGTCATCCTATTCCTAGGTTAGATGATATGTTGGATGAATTGTATGGTGCTTACATGTTTAGTAAAATTGATCTTAAAAGTGGATACCACCAAATTCGAATGAGGGAAGATGATGAGTGGAAAATTACTTTTAAAACTAAAAATAGTTTGTATGAATGGTTAGTAATGTCATTTGGACTCACTAATGCACCAAGCACTTTCATGCAATTAATGAATACTGTCTTACGTGCTTTTATAGGTATATTTGTTGTTGTATGTTTTGATGGCATCTTAGTATAGAGAAAGCATATTAATGAGCATGTAGAACATCTTAATAGTGTACTTGTGGTTTTATGAAAAGAACAAATTTATGCTAATTCCAAGAAGTGTACATTTTGCAAGGAAAATGTTGTTTTCTTAGTATTTGTAGTGGGTGCTAATGGGGTAGAAGTAGATGAGGATAAAATAAAAGCTATTAAAGAATGGCCAATACCTAAAAGCATAACTAAAGTTATGAGTTTTCATGGATTAGCTAGTTTTTATCGGCATTTTGTGAAAGATTTTAGCATAATCACTACACCACTCACATAGAGTGTTAAAAAGAGTGTGGGGGTTTCATTGTAGTGATGAACAAGGGCATGCATTCAATACAATTAAGGATAGGTTGTGTAAGACACAGATTTTAGCACTTCCTAACTTTGACAAAACTTTCGAGATTGAGTGTGATGCATCAGGAGCAGTTTTAATGCAAGACAAAGACCGATAGCTAAGTGGAGTAGCGCTCAATTATCCCACCTATGACAATGAACTATATTCACTTGTTTGAAGACAGGACAACACTACCTGTGGCCTAAAGAGTTTGTAATACACACGGACCGTGAATCATTGAAGCATTTACAAGGTCAAGGTAAGCTAAACAAAAGGCATGCAATGTGGATGGAGTTTGTACATATATTCCCTTATGTTATCTGGTACAAGCATGGTAAGGAAAATGTGGTGGCGGATGCATTATTTCAAATGTATGTGCTATTAACTTCTTTTAGTTCTAAATTGCTTGGTTTTGAACATATTAAGGACATGTATGTTATTGATTTATATTTCTTCGAAATTTATGCATCATGTAATAAATGGGCTGTAGATAAGTTCTTTAAGTATGATAGATATTTGTTTTGGAAAAATAGATTGTGTGTTCCTAATTGTTCAATGCGAGTGGTTTTAGTAAGAGAAGCAAATAGTGGTGCATTGATGGGACACTTTGGAATTAAAAAGATTTTAGAAATGTTGGACTTAGGAGAGCATTTTTATTGGCCAAAGATGAAAAATGATGTTGAAAGAGTTTGTAGTCGATGCATAACTTGTAAGCAAGCTAAATCTAAGGTTTTACCACAAGGATTATATACACCATTACCTGTGTCTACTATACCTTGGGTTGATAGAGAGGATGATCCATTTCAAGTCTTGGAGAAAGTCAATAATAATGCATACAAATTGGATCTTCCAGGTGAGTATAATATTTCAGCAACTTTTAATGTGTCTGATCTCTGTCTTTTCGATGTATGTGCAGATTTGAGGGCCAAACCTTTTGAAGAGGAAAGTGATTATTTGATCTAGGAGTCGACCCCGACGAAGCTGAGCCCAGGACGAGACCTGTTGATTATCGAAGGAGGATCGATTACGCGATCGAGGGCCAAACAGGTAAATTAAGCGATGAGATTACTTGTGCAAGCAACGATGGACAATGTCATGATCTATACGAAAAAAGAGATAAGTTTCATGTTGGGGTCGAGGTCGGAATCGGATTGAACGAATTTGATTCAAACAACAAAGAAGTAAGCCTTGCGGGACAACTATGCGACCACATAGTTGTAATTAGCATACGGTCGCATGCCTATTTACCGCGAGCAGAAGGAAGCTTATGGGACTTCTATGCAACCACATAGATTTGTATTGCGCGGCTGTATAGAGCAAAATATGGGCAGAATATTTCTTTTTTTTTAATTTTCCTTATTTTACTAGGATTCTAATTTATCGCAATGTTTTGTTATTTTAGTAAGTTAATTCCAATACAATTAAGGTTTTAGGCTTGTCCTATAAATACTTGGTTATTATTCATTGTAAGCACCTTTTGACAAATTTATTATTGAGATATATTCGAGAGGCTATTGTGCTTTTCAAACCTTGTTCTTCTTAGAACATTCTGAACTTATCAAAAGGATTCTTGTGGCGTTCAACAAGGAGTGAAGATCACGTATTGTGTAATCAAGAGATCATTCAAACTTCATTTTTGTTTGATTACTTGGTTCGTTAATTCTTGGTTCAAACTCAAAATTGGAATTATTCTTTGGGATTCTTGGGATCTTCAATCTCGTTGTGCGTTGCGTAGTATTCGTTGCTACGTGGTTCTCATCAAAATTGCAATCAAAGTTAGGTACAAGAAGTACATAATATCTTTTGAAATTACAATTAGGGAAATTTGCGGCCGCGGTCCCAAACCTTTTATTTTGTTACAGATTACACTCAAACCTTTTATTTTTACGGCCGAAGTCCCAAACCTTTAATGTAATTGCAGTGTCGGTCCCAAACCTTGAATTTCGTCCAAAAAACTGTCAGCCAATGTCGCTACAGTAATTTTGACTCGAAAAAATTGCAGCTCCGGTCCCAAACCTTTCATTTTGTTGCAGATTACACCCAAACCTTTAATTTTTGCGGGAAAAGTCCCTAACCTTTACAAATAATTGCAACGTTGGTACATTTCACGCATTCCGTCCATAAAATCGTCAGTCAATGTTGAAACAATAATTTTGATTCAAATGACTACTTAATTGATGGGTAAAATTGTCAAAACAAGTTATCCAAAAAAATATTTGTCTTCTTCAAATACTTCAATCTTTTTATAGCATCACATTCTCATCATCAATAACTATCCAAACAGATAACAATCTGATCCGATTTGTTATAATAATCGAATCGCTAAATTATTTTTATGGCATGTTATTTGTCACTAAAATAAATAAATAAGAAAATAAAAATAAATAAACTACATTTGGTATTATAATTTGCATGTATTATTAAATAATTTTTAGATTGATTAAAAATTAAAAATAATATTAAAATAAGAAAATACATTTATACAAAAATAATTTAGCTATTCGATTATTATAACAAATCAAATCAGATTGTTATCTGATCGGATAGTTATCAATGATGAGAATGTGATGGCTGTGAAAAAGATTGAAGTATTTGAAGAAGACACATTTTTTTGGATAACTTGTTTTGACAGTTTTACTGATCAATTAAGTTGTCATTTGAATCAAAATTATTATTTCAACATTGACTCACCGTTTTACGGGCTGAATGCGTGAAATGGACTAACTTTGCAATTATTTGTAAAGGTTAGGGACTTCCCGCAAAAATTAAAGGTTTGAGTGTAATCTACAACAAAATGAAAGGTTTGGGACCGGCGCTGCAATTTTTTCGAGTAAAAATTACTGTAGCATCTTTGACTAACGGTTTTTTTGACGGAATTCAAGGTTTGGGACCGACGCTGCAATTACATTAATGGTTTGGGAGGTTTGGGTGTAATCTGCAACAAAATGAAAATTTTGGGACAACGGCCACAATTTTCCCTTACAATTAACCTATTCCAACAACTTTTGAGAGGACCCATTAGCAAGACAAACGGTATAATTTTTGTGACATAGGTTATATTTGTGGAATACAGTTGTGTCTCCAGTCATGTGATCTGATGCCCCCAAATCAACCATTCATCTGCTTGTTTTCTTTTTATTAACTGTTAGGGCATCCAAGAATTTACCTTTTTGTGCCAACGAACCTGTCCCGAGAATTAAAGATTCTATATTTTGTTGAGAAGATTGGCTGATCAGTTTTAACAGGATCTCCAATTGTTCTTTACTAAACGGGCTTGACTAGGATGCGGTTAGATTCTCATTAATTGAGGCTAGGTTTCTATGACCTTCTCTATCATTGTATGGTCAGGATGGTTTCCAATTTGGGGGTTTTCTATGAAGCTTCCAGTCTCCTTGGTGTAACCCGATCGTTGACAGTGTACCACCATGGCATTTCTTTCCTTTGATGATTATTATTGTTGGCGAATTGAGTTCCTCGAGCAGCAAGTTTAGAAGCCTCAAGTGTTGGTGTGGTATTATCCGATCTCATCATCACTTTTTTTTTTCTACTCTTCTCTCTATGGACTACTAAGAATATAGCCTGGATGTTGGGAAGGGATTTGTCCCTTGTACATGCCTCCTGACTTCATCGAGGTTCTTGTTGAGACCTAGAAGGAATTTGAAAATACGTTTCTTTTCAACAATTTTCTGTACCTGAGTTCATCTTGTGGGCAAGACCACTCATTTTCCTCGAACACGTCTAGGTATTGCCAATAGTGAATGAGTGTATTGAAATATTAAGTGACCGTGAGATCTCCTTGATGTAGTTTATAGGTGAGGGTTTCTATTTCAAACAACGTGGTTGTGTTCTCGTTGTTGGAATAGGTCTCTTTGGCTGTCTTAGATTTCTTTTACGGTCCCATATAGTAGGAAATTCTCTCCTATCACGTTGGTCATGGAGTTGATCAACCATGGCATCACCATGTTATTTTCTGTCTTCCAGATCATGAATTTGAAATCTCCATTATGGCTTGCAACTACAGCTTCTGGATTAGAGGTGACCTCGGTAGAACTCGAATTTTGTCTCTTATTTGCCATGTCGTATCTGGTCATGAGTGGAATTTGGCTATTCATAGTAATGGCTTTGATACCATGTGAAAAACTCTTAGAGAATTCTTTGTTTTTTCTTATTCCCTGGATGAAGGAAAACATACAATGAAATACATACATAGGCAGCCAATTAAAACTCCCACCAATTTTGGTACATACCAAATTATACACCCACTAAATTAGGAATAACTAATTAGAGAGAAATCAGGAAACAACCTACCTAAATTCTCATTTAACATAAAATAGCTAATTATAAAGTAGTTAAGTGTGGAGAATATTCCTAGATCCTAGGATTAACTTTATTTGGAATTTCTACAATTTCCTTCAGATAGAATCTTTCTAAAGGACTTAGGCAGAACAAATCTGAAGTTGATAATTAGCCTCTTATATATATTCTAAAGCATAGAAGTTGGAAAGAATCTTATTGAGGCATTAGACCGGAGAGAATATGAATATTAGATATTATATTTTGATCACGATATTTCTTTCAATCCTCGAGATGTTCTCGATTGTAGATATTATTTCAATTCAGGAGAGATTCATATTCTAGTGTTCTTTCAGTCGAGGATTGTTTATCAAATAGAGATATTCATTCAATCTCCAATGGGTTCTCGATCGAAAATATTCTTTCAATCCCTCGAAAGATTCAACCCTAGATGTTGTTTCGATCCTAAGCCTTCGGAATAAATAGAGTTGGCTTGTACAGGTCAAGAAAAGTAAGTCCACTCTGAGTTCTTTGTCATATTTAATGATATTCATGCTAAGAAACAAGAATCATAATTCTATATTCATAGTTTAAGAAAAATACTTGTGAAAGACATCTTGTATGCAAATATTAGCAGTTAGATCTTCATCTCCTTTCTCCTCACAAAAGTATTAGCCGTCAATGGGGCAAACCAATAAAACACAATGGAGAGGAGGGGGACCGAGCCTCTTATACAGAAACTTGTTGAGTCGTCTCATTAATGACTCCAACCCTAATTAGGGTTTAAATATTTGTGGCCTACATATTTAAATTACCATATTACATACGTGGGTGACAATGAGGCGGGTAAAGAACGAGTTGGCCATTCCCACCCCCCGTCCCGTCGGATATTTTTGTTACCTTACCCCATCCCCATACTCGGTTAAGCGGGATGGGGCGGGTTCGAAGCGTGTCTCTTTGCCCATTTATTATTATTTTATTTTTTGCTTTTAACCTTTTTATCTTTTTAGTTAGTATATATTATTACTTTTTTTTATCAATTTATTAAAAACAGCTTATGTTCTCTTTAAAAGTGATGATAAATATATTATTATTTTTTTATATAAAAAACTTTAATTTGAAATTAATTTTAAACGGGGCGGGGACTATGTTTCCCATACTCGTCCCATATTCACTTCATAGCAATGACCCTCGTCTCGTTTACTTGGTTAGGCGGGTAATCCCAGCCCCATTTGGGGCGGGACCCAACGGGTATCCGGTTAAATGGGTTTTTTGCCATCCCTAATTACATAAGATATAACCCTATATGAGTAAGGTGTAAATGAACCCAGGTGATCACTCAACATATTGGGTTTAACCTTAGTACCATTATGAACTATACATCTAACTCGTTTTATAAAACATAACATTTACATTCAAATGGGAAGCCCATATTTTTGAAATTATTCTAACATTTTCCTACTTGGGCAAACATTTGATTGCTATAATAAAACAAAACTTTTTGACTCTCCGGTTTAGACTACATAGGTGGCCACACATATATTTCCAATTATAACACCATAGAGAACACAATCCGGTCCAACAAGAATGTCGCGCATTGAACATGGAAGTCGTTACACAATTTAAACGATGTAAGACCACTCCACAACTGCAAATGTTAACATCTTTATCGACATGGATCCCCACCTCCAACCAATGTGGTAGTATGTAGTATGAATTTTAGCACCAAATGTGAATTCATATCGATCCTCATAATACTTCAAATCAAAGTTAAGCCACGTGTCTCTAAAAGAGACTTACCTTATATTTTTATCCGTTATATCTCGAGATCATAATAATATCATAATAAAAGACATAAGCCAAATGCATGCGAAAAAATAGTTGATAGATAGGAAAGATATATTTGATTATCGGAAGGCGTTGTAGTCAAAAAAACATATGGGTTGCCTACGTACCCCATGAAATGATCAGGCAAAAATGTAGTTCTTTTATATAAGTGACTCCCACTAACCAAAAATATCAAATGATTCCACTATACTTATATTAGCAACACGTGTTTTAAAAAAATTTGGAATATTTAATTAAATTTTAATTTTAATTAAATGTCGAATTAGAGTCCAACTCTAATTCCACATTTATAGAGTGAATCTATTTAGTTAAAACCAAATTCTAATCAAATATAAAATTAGAGTCCAACTCTAATTTTAATTGAATTAACATTTTAATTTAGGAAAAATCCCTAAATAAAATAAAATTCAATTTATGATCAAATTTTAATATTTAAGTTAAAATTCAATTTTAACAATAATATAAAAACTCGTCAATTTTAAATAAAATTTTAATTTGTGTCAAAATTAAAATTCTGGTCAAAACTGATAATATAGGTCGAAACCCACCCATTTAAAAATCAAATTTAAAACTATTCTAATTCAGAACACATTCTGAAAACTTGCAATTTGACCCATTTTAAAATTATACACAATGCCTCATAATTTCACAAATTGCCAATAAGCCCCTTTCTATTAAAATTACACCATGACCCGTAAAATTAAATTGCATATATGAGCCTCCAATTTTACAAATTTCAAGAGAGGTCCCCTATGACACCCCGTACTTAAGTTTCGAGTGTCACGTACTAAACATAATAACATCTACCCTTGTTACATGAAAATTTTTAAAGAAATTTGAAATATATATATTGGAAACTTATTTTCAACTTATAGTTGAATATCTCTGTAAAGTTTAATGGCCAGCAGAAGTACATGCTGACCTGAAATTATTCTTTACATATGCGAACTCTACGCAGTCACGGCTGGTTGAGGCAGCCTGTTTAAACATTTTTATAAAATTCTGCTCGGATTTAACATATTAATACTACACCAAAGAAAGCATTCAAACACATACTTGCACATTCCAGCTTGCCGGTGCCCTTCGGACTTGTCCTGAGGCATAAATAGATGTATAACTTTGTGGACTTGTCCACATCTTTCATATTATGGTTTTCATCCACAGCTTAAACATAAATATTACCATGAAATCCTACCACTTGAGCATGGAAAGTATCTTACTTTAAAACATGGGGTTGAAAAGTGTATTTGAAAGTGCTAGCCTTTGCTCTTCTCCTTCTATTCTTACTTTATCTTTTTCTCTTTACCTTCCTTCACTACCTCTTGCTATTTATTTTTCTTCGAAAGAAATTTTTGGTTGCAAAGATATTTGAAGGAAACCTTTCTTAATTATTTATAGGTAAGGAAAACCTATGGACTAAGTAAGGTGTAAAGGATTACTATCTATCAAGTTAAAATTTGGTGCCTACATCTACACGTGAGTTGCATGGATGCACTTCATAAATTTAACTAAACACCTCATGCTTAAGTTAAACACTTCATGCTCGCCATGCTAGGAAAAATTACTCCACTATAAAGATAGCTTGCAACTAGTTGATACCACATGCTTGCTTGTTACTTCACTACAAAGATAAACACATCATATTTGCTTAACACCTCATGCTTGAATATTAAACACTAAACACCTCATGCTTGCCTTAGACACCTTATGCTTGCTTGTTACTTCACTACAAAGTAACATTCTACTCTCGGCCAAGTGGAAAAGAAATGCTTATCTATAGTAATTAGGTGTAAAATTTGACATTAATCCCAAAAAACCTAATTAACTAATCTTGGCAAACTTTTAATCAACCAACAATGAAAACTTGGAAATCACTAATGATTTTGGCCATATAAAATTTTGAAAAGTTAAATTATCATACTAAAAATTACATGAGCAAGTTAAACGAGCATAAAATCTCGGAGTATTACATCCCCGTCCCCAAAATCATCACACCCGATAGAAACCCTAACGTTCTTTGGTAGCGCTGGCAATGACTGACACCTCATTTATCTGCGGCAGGAGCCACCACACTTCAACGACGACATCCCACCAACTGTAGCAATGCGAAAGCACTGCTACCCACAACAGCGCTTTCGTACTACTGTGTATTGGCCGCGCTACCACTGCAATTGCAACGACAGCATTTGCCACTACAACAGCGGCTGCTGCAAGGTACAGAACAGTGCGTTGATGTCCTTTGAGACTCAGCGACTGCGGCAGCGATGGCTACCCTCGCCACAGATCTCTTTTTTTCATTTTGACCCAAAATATGTTTTCTTTTCAAAAATAGATTTTTGAAGATAAAATAATTTTCAATATTGCTAGATTCAAGAATAACATAAACAGTCAACTTTTGATTGTTCCAAGATGTAAAACAATTTTTAACAAGCACAAAGTATAGGCTCTAATACCACGATTGGGAATTTACTTAACATGCACAGTGGAATATAAACAAAATTTTCATTTCCCATCAAGAATCTGCTTTATGCTTAGAGAGAAACTGTGATAGAAATTATAGGATGTGTTTGAACCACATTATTTTGGAAGAATGTATTTTTTAATATTAGATTGATGGAGAATGTGTGGAAAAAAAAAAGAAGGAAAAGTTATTGATGTGATGAAAAATATTATTTTATTGAAGAATATGTGATTGAAAATGAGCAGAAGAATGAAAATGAAAATTTTAATGTGTACCAAACATGGGCATACCTTTTGTAGATTTTGCAAACTCCTTTGCTAATCTTGGAATACGAACAATCACGAACTGCAATCCACAATTGTCCAATTATCTAACCTCTAATGGAAATCCACACATGGAACAATAATGAGAAATTTAATGTTTCTCTTTTCTTGTACTAGCAAGAATATGAATTATTGTATGTTCTATTTTTTGGAAACCTTAATAACTTATTAATATAAGTCCAAGTGGGATTGACCAATCTCTTAAACTTAACCCCGTCTAATATTTAATTAATCCAATTAATTAAATTCGGTCCATGAATTAATTAATTTGGACCTATTGATAAGCAACTCAATTAATTAATTCTTCAACACTTGATAATTAATTAATTGGTGAATTTCATTCTTTTGGTTCTCCTTTTGTGTGTGACCCATCAGGTTCCCAATTACGATGTCTCGTGAATTATTATTTTGATCTAATCAAAATCGATAAATTAAAATATCTATTTTTCAGTTCATCATCAATTCACATCAGTCGTCCTAAATTGATATTTAGCAATATTGTCAGGGCAATACATGTGACTAAAAATGTCACTTGGTATGACAATCAAACTTGTTCATTTATCATGAAACTATAATCATTTTGTCAATATGATCCAATCAATTATGGATATTGATGTGTGTCAATCTCAACTATAAATCATTTTTTTTTCACGCCACTATTAAGTCAATTTAAGTTGAAAACTCATTTTCGACTTATGAGTACACTTTGGCCAATGATTTCATTATCAACTTAATTGAATGAAATGTAGATCATAATCTCTTACTATCTAAGAGTCACGAATCTGATCATTTGTAACATTCATATGATTCTTGACATACCAGAATGATGTTGTATTAGCGACCCTTGGCAAAACAATATCCAACATTAGCAAAGTATGAATGTCCTCATATAAGGAACTATGATGACTTCAAGTCAAATGACCAATTCAACTACCGAACGTTAAGTCCAATTGAGGTGATTCAATATGCGTTAGAAAACTGACTTAAAGAGCTACAACTTTGATTCAAATATAATCATCCAATTCAATTGTTTGCCATGTAAAAATGGGTCCCAATGTGAGACTAAAAATCGGTGCAAAACTCTTCAGCTTGAAAGTTGATATTTGATAATGTTTTGGCTATATTTCATCCCTTTGACTCATTTCTTCATCCAATTGACCTCTAACGCTCTCGAATCTTCATCACGAGGTTGGAAACAAGTTTAGAGTATTTGCTCTTCAGTCCCTGAACTTTTACTTTCTTCCATTTTGATCATTTTTCACTTATTTCTTCCATTTTCCACCGTTTTCACCTATTTGTAACCTAAACCAAGATATAGAAGTACTTAGTGCATTTAGGCGCCAAATAATCATAGAAACGCAAATATTAATGGGTGAAAAATATAATAAATGTGCTATTATCACACCCCAACTTGCTTATTGCTAGTCCCTAGCAATTTAATGCAGAGCAAGATGAATGAATGATTGGTCTATATCACAGGTGAAATTGTTAAGTTCTAATTTAACTACATGCCATGCCCTCTTCAAAGACTCATGCCAAATGTGTGAGTATGTGTCAAGCCATAGCCATCTTACCACTAACTCTAACACATGTAACATCAAGTATATCTCAAGCTGAAGGTTTAGCTCCATAACTCACGGGTATCAAGGTGTTTAGTGCAGGGTTTCTCTCTATGGAGTTGAGAAAGATGTACACTCAAAATTGGAGGTTTAAATAGTTATGAACAAGCAACAAGCAAACATTGATATCATGATAGGCATACCGTCAAGTGAGAATTCATCTATTCATTCCAAAATCCTACTTGGGATCAAAACGGTCAATGTAAAAGGTTGTAATGAAGTTCAAGTTGGGCTATATGAAAAGAAGGATATCGGGATTCAAAACTTCCAAACACATAGCTAAGTATCATATCACACATTTCAATTTATCATACCTTTCAATCAACACATTCCTCAATATTTCAAGTCCCTAAATCACACACACACACACACACACACACACACACACACACACACACACACACATATATATATATGCTTTTATTTCTTTTTCTTTTCTTTTTCGATATTTCTTTTTTCTTTTGCCGCCTTACTTGAGTACATATCAACTTTTGTCATTTTCCTTACTTCAATTTTTCCCAAATAAACATCCAATACCTACTACATACTTGGAAGTAAAAAGGTAGAACAATATGCGTAAAGGTTGTACTCCAATGTGGAGAAGTATGGATAACATATGTGTACGAAGAAACAACTATATATGTGTATGGCTCAAAGTGGCTACTAGGGATATTGAAAAGAAATGTTGAAGGCTCAAATGTCAATCCTAAATTAACTTTCATCATTTCCCAAGTAATCCACCATCTCACCACAAACCATATAGTGTTATTCTCAAAAGAGTTTCCAATTCACAAGACCAATGAGTGCTTATTGCCATTTTTAGTATATAGTGGCTCTAAATCCTCACCAATTATCTCACAAGAAAACTTCAGGAAGAGAGTCCTCTAGCTACATGTGTTAAACTACTATCTTACCACAATGTTTGTATGCACAAAAAGAATTCAACAAGTGTCATGACATCTAGATTCTCATAAACAAAATTAACTCATAGTGGTATATTTTGTCATTCAAAAGCATAAACATGCAGCAAATCAGAGACTCAAACAAAAAAAATTATTTTCTCAAATTTACATGCAATTCAACAAAAATCCTCTCAAATTCACATGCAATTCAACAAAAATCCAAATTGACCATTCCCCCAACTAATTTTTGGCATTGTCCTCAATGCATAAACATGAAAGTCAAATGAAGAGATATCATAAAAATAATGCAGTGAATCAACATAAACTTGAATGATAGGAAGCCTGAAAGTACTCAATGGACTGGTAATGCAAAGAAAATAACAAAAAATAACTAGAATATAAATGCAAAAGAAAGGAACGAACTCTCCTTGGGTTGCCTCCCAAGCAGCGCCTTTGTTTATTCTCATTGGCTCGACCCAAAGTTTCCTCTTTCTGCTCGCATCCAGCAAGCGTAGTCTCAATTCTCATTACGGTGCACTAAGCTCTTTGGACATAATCACCAGTGATGTTCCTCCGCCTCATTCAAATACATGCGTGAGGTGACTAGAGGAAAGTTTAAAGTCAGGAGGAGGGCCTTGCAACACAAAAGGTAAAGTCCTCTTGTTAGAAACTGGTAATGTAAAATAAGAACTATTACCTGACTCTTGATCCTTCCTCTCAAGATTTTTATTGATGACGGCGTCCAATCCATAGAGTTCTAGAATTTCCTATGCTGGTCCAAAAAAATATATTATCATCTACCTCATGAGTGAGTACATCAATCATGTAGGTTTATGACACTCATCATCCTCCTCTAACTTTTTAGTGATATGGAAAATGTTGACTTCTAGAATTATATTCCCAAATGATAGTTTCATAAGATCATTCCTAAAATTAATCAGAGCATTAACGATAGTAATGAAAGGTCTACCAAGAATAATATGAATTTTAGAATCAACATTCACATTAGCTTTTACATCCAAAACCAAGAAATCAACAGGGTAGTAAAATTTAACAATTTGAACGAAGATATCCTCAACTACTCCCCTAGGTCTAATGGCTTCATCTCACCCAACCCTAACGACAAGTAAATAACATAAGGCGTGAGATTAACACTAATCCCTAAATCTAGAAGAGCTCGTCCAAACTCATGATTCTCGATGATACAAGATACAGTAGGACAACCAGGGTCCTTATACTTTGGTGGGACTCTTTGTTCAATCACCGCACTCGCTTGCTCAGTCAAGAAAGCCATTTTCTTGACATGATGTTTCCTTTTCACAGTGCACAGGTCCTTAAAGACTTTAGCATATGTAGGAACCTGAGAAATCACATGAAAGGGAGGTAGGTTGGTTTTTACTTGTTTTAAATGTTCTAAGATCTCACTATGTTGACCAGCAGATTGGGATATGTCACGCATGTGCCACCAATATATGGAAGATTTTGATTTTGATTATGATTAAAGGAAGAGTCTTTTCAGATTAGTATCATTATCCAAGCAAAAAGAAAGAGCTATTTTGGGTTTATGGTTTTTCCTTATCCAATTCTGATACCCTAATGACAACTGACTAAGATGGGGTGAATTGTTTTTTAAAAACTTTTTTAAAAAGTTAATCTAAATTTTAAGCAAGTAAAGACTAAATAAATCAATTCAAATAATAAGCACAAATATGAAAGCGATAAGTAAAAGTGAGAGATGATACAAACAATGTAATTGTAGAAGTTTGATCCAAAATAAGGATCTATGTCCTATGTTACCAAACTATCCGACATGAGCAAAGTCTTTTCACTATGTTGATTGACTTGTGGTGTAATCCAACCCTTTACAATGCTTCCAATGACTTACAAATAAGGAGCACTGATCCTTATACAATGTTGAACTTTACGGGACCTCAAAATAACCCACTATTGAGCTTTAACGGGACCTCAATATAACATACACTATTGAGCTTTATGAGACCTCAATATGACCCACACGATGACTTATGAAAAAGAGCATCAATCCTTATATAATATTGATCTTTATAAGACGTCAACATGACCCACACTTTATCAAAGTGATTTTACAATGAAATTTCTCTCTTGATAAATAATATAAAGAAGTTGAGTACTAAGAGAGGCTAACACTTCAATGAATATCAATAAATAATATGAAAGACTTTGATGTATATACTAATTAGAATGATCTTGAGCTTATGCATTTGATTAGTGTAGTTGATACACTTATTTGAGCAAATGTAACTCATATAGTATATTATTCAATTTCAAATCAAAAGCTAAACTAAGACACATTATCAATGCAACCGAACATACCAAAATGAAACATTGACACTGCTAAAACATCAAAAACTTAATTTAACAAAACTGAATCAAACAAATATACATGTGCTCTTCCTAACTACAAACTCTCAATGTGTTTAAGCAGTAAGTAAATGTATATATGTCACTCCCCTACGACCCCTCAAGACATATGACAAAAATGTAAAAACCAATGCAGTATATATCAAGTCAAATGTAAATATGTATATATGTCTCATCCCAACGACTCCTAAAGACATATAATGAATGAAAACCACTAAATGCAAGTCAATTTGAAAATATCACATATATATCACACTAAACTTAAAGCTCAAAATATCACATATATATCAAAATGATAATTAATCCAGATTTGTAAATGACATATATCATGTAAGCTCGTAAATCTAGATATTACCAAGAAAATACTGTACAAGTCAACTACTCCCCATCAACCTCAAACTATACAAACTACCAACAAAAACAATAATCTACTTCCCCTTTTTGTCACAAAATGACAAGGAGATAGCCTAAAATCTATACAACTCCGGCAGCATCATCAGAGTCCGTCCTCTCCTCAGAAGTATCATCATTCAGCTCCAACAACATCATCATAAACCATACTGAATGTAGCCAACAACACATCACAATGTAGTAAACTCAGTGGTGTGCCAATAAGCAGTGGCACGAAGCTGGTTAAGCTAAGCTTTCATCCGAGCCTGCTGCTCGATCATCACTATCATGTATCCTGAAAGAGGCATAAGGATCAACGGGAACAGAAGGAATATCAGCAGGTGGAAAAACTGACTCAGAAGTAGATGGAAGAAAAGGTACCGAACCAAAAGTAGAGGAAATATCAGTAGACACAGGAGTAGTAGCAAAAGATGGAAAATCAGAGAGGTCAACGGATATCAGGTCATCAATAGGATCGACTGGCACAGTAGGATCAGCCTAAGGCTGTGTGGGCTCAGAAGAAGAAGAAGAAGAAGGAGCATGTAACCTACTCTGGGTAATAGTGATATGGCCAATCGGCTGAGATGCCCACCGTGGAACCCCATCGGGAAAACTAGCTCATAAGGCAATGACTAACCTATAAATGATACAAGCATAGGGAAGTCCCACCCGAGTCTCCGTGGTCTAGAATGCTCTCAAAATCTGCTAGCATATGAAAGAGGGTAAGTCAATAGAATCGCCATGTAGAATGGCATACAAAAACTGAGCCCTTTCCATAGGTAATGAAGAGAGGTATGGGAAACCGACCACAGATTCGTGCACACAATGCGCAACAAAATCTGTCGGTCAGTGGGTGACGATCCAATGTGCATGGCACCTGGACCACCCTCTATCGGTGTGTTACATACCGTGGAATGGACTAACGTGTCTGATGGCAAAGACTCAGGAGTAAGATAGGGATAGAGAGGGTGAACAGCTCTCAGAATATGAATAATAGTAGTAATGACGTCTGAAGTGATCTTAACGACCCAACCCCTAAGAAATACCCTAAAAAACGTACCAGTAACATCATGGATATTATAGTAGAACCCCTGAATAAGCAATGGAGGAGGAGGAGTCAAATCAACTAGTATAGGTTTCCAGCCCCGGGAAGTGAAAATAGCAGCGAGGTTGGGGGACAGGTCAGACATGGTGACCTCGCGCGAAAAAGAATGGGGCCCTAGGAAAACTGCGACCCAAAAACATCTTGGGTGACAGCAGAAATGAACCTAGTTGAACTAGAGGATGTCGAGGTACCAGGAGTAGACGGAGTAATACGTGCTCTGTTGGGCGGCATCTAAAAGAATTAAATCACAAACATCAATAAAACCTCGATATAGGACAATTGAAACCATGAAATGCATGGCATGCGTGATGTACGAAAACGAGGCAACTAAAATGACATGTAACGTACCCTAAAGTCAATGCATGACAACATGCAACAATGCTTAGATGTAGGTAATGTAAAGACATGATGCGTGTCGTGGTGCCTTAGACGGAGGGACATAACATCATGACGTAGTGACATAACGCCATGACGGAGGGACATGACGCCCTCGTGCGGTGTCACTACCAACCAACCAAACAAGCCAAACCAACCCAAATGCACACTCCTAACCATCAATCTGACACCAACAATGAAAACCACCTCCAATATCAATCAAATATCAATCCAAACCTCGACTCAAGTTTAACTACAACACTTCCAAACCACCACCCAACTCCAAAATCACCTAAACCAATGTTCACAAGCTTAAACACCATTTCACCAATTTTACATCCAACATAATCGAGTCTAAACACACAATGAAGTTCAAAACTAAATGAGAACTCGTCATCAATGAATAAGCAATGCCAAATCATCCAAAAATGATGCACAATGTGATTTCGTGAAGAAAAACAATCTTAAATGAACGATTATCAATAAAAATGTGCCCCACATGTAGTGTATTGCAATATACTTTCAACAAGAATCATTAATCAATGAAAAATCGCAAAAAATGTAAGAAATAGCGAAAAATCCAAGTTTTTGAAATTTTACCTTTGAAGTTCTGAATTTTGATGAAATGTTGATGCAATGAAGTGGAATAAGTTGATCAAAATGATGGGAAATCAACAATTTTATGTGGGTGACGAAAATTTTGAGTGAAATCAAGAGAAAATAGGGTAAAAATGTGTGAAAACACCTAAACTGGAGCGTTATTGTTCAAAATCACGCTCTGTCGCTCGAGCAAGGGTCGAGCGACAAGCGAGCGAGGCAGCTTCTGCTTCTGTCGCTCGAGCCATAGCTAGCGATAAGCTAGGGAAAAGTCAATCGACAGAAATAGCACAAAAAATCCGAAAATTCAAAAAACAAGCATTTTTTTTTTCAAAATACGAAATTAAGGAAAAATAAGCACTCAACGCTTCGATGATCAAAATCAAGCATGCAATCACAAGTCGAGCATTATCGAACAGACTTTCCCACAAACGCAGTTAAGTTCAAGATGGAGTAAAGTGTATAAATGACTCATATGTATAATGTGCCACTATTTTCTCGTGAAAACGACTCCAAACCTTAATTTTGTGATAAAGAACATGCAAAACATCACTTGTTAAATAATTATGATCACTACTGATGAAAGTCAAACCCGAATAAATTTTAGGACCTGAAGATGAGCTCAATTAAATGATAAATTTTCTTTTACCCCCTTTAATATGAGCATAAAATATTTTTCATTGTTTTTCTCGTAAATAGCATCTTATGTACAGACCCTGCCCATTAAACAATTAAATTGACCTCTGTAATGAGTTTTAGGCTGGTTAACTCAAGTCAGATGACCATATGCACCAGGTTATGAGAAACCCCTCCAGTTTAATTACTCGAGTCAAATAGGCTTCGAACAGAGTATAAGATGAACTAATTAAGCACTCATATATTTTTATTTATTTTCTTTTTCATCATACATGCAACAATGCAGGGAAACTATCACGAGCTGAGGTCATCTAAATGTGGGTCAATTCATATTCGAAGTCACCTTACTAACACGTGACTGTCATCCCAAATCTCACACATGCGGCTCAGACTCATTCATAAGATCATAGTGTATGCAGTGCAAATGGTTACATGTAGACACATATACTCAAAACTCCATAGTAAACAAAAACAAGCAATGAAAATAATATTGTAGAACAGATAATTGCTTACTTGGATTCACATAGCCAGTTTAAAATCAAAACGATGTGTCGTTTGCTAGAACGACAATATTTTTACATTTTTCAAATTTTTTTTGTTTTAACTTTTTCAATGTTTTTGGATTTTTCTATATCGAATAAAAAAACTCACACAAACAAAAGGAACGTCAAGTACACAGGATAAATAAAAAGCAAAAAACAATAAAAAGCAAAACAAACCAAATACACGGATGCAAAGTGTAAGATGAATGCAAAAAAATCAGTGTAAAGGACAATGCATGCATAAGCACCAGTGACTGCCATACGGTCAAGATCAACCTTCTTGACCTATGCCTTCGTAGCAGTAGAGGTAGCCCTAGTCAATTGAGAAATCATCTTAGTTAGTGAAGAACTTGACTAGAAAGAGAATTGACCTGACTAGGAATATCCTGATTTCTATCCATGTACACACGCAAAGGACACATCTACACAATGTGACCCAAGACGCTACAGCGATGGCAAGTGAGTACAAAACTCGACTCAGACACATATGAACGATGAAATCGACCTTGAGGTGCAGTGTTCTTACGAGACCTAGGTGTCCTACGTCTTATGACACACTCAGCTCTGGGATCAGGAAATCTAGCAACGTGTGGTTGAGTAGAAGCAAGAACGAAAGAAGTTTTAGAGGTACTGATAGAATTGGAATTGTTCTTAACATAACCTAGGCCTCGTCTATCACCAACAGGCTTATTCATCCCAAGTAGATTGTCCAGCTTCTGCGAGCCACTCATGAATGATTGGAATTGAGCATTGGATTTATCAAGATCTAACGTTAATGATTTAACTTTGTTCTCCAAGTTTTCGTTAACGGGGTTCAACTCACTCACTCTCTTGGTCGAGTCTTGAATGTCACTCAATAGTTTTTCACGTTCAAGTTCAAGTTCAAGCTCGTTCACCTTTTCAGAACGGCTTTGTTGACCTTCTTGATTTTGAGACTCTCCTCAAACAGTTCACGATAGGACTCGTGAATATCCGTCTCATCATCAGACACTTTAGCAGACTGTTCACTCTCATTCTCTTTATCCCCAATCTCAATCTCATGTTCGAATTCGATAGTAGCAATCGAGATGAAGGCCATGAATTTTTGTTCATCCTCACCTCTAGAAGTCTTATACTGAGAACTGAAATCCGACTCCTCATCACTCATGGTCACAGCTAAAGCCTTATGCCTTTCTTTATTCGAGCTCCTATTCAGATTAGGACATTTATTTCTATAGTGACCAAAACCCTTGCACTCATGGCATTGAACAGATTGAGATTTCTTCACAGGAGTCTTAGAAATGTTTCTCTCATGCTTACCTCTCAAGAGTTGATTAGGGACATCACGGTTACGCTCCTGAGGCTTCTTCATATTCCTTATCACCTTTTGAAATTTTTTAACGAAATAAGCAATTTCATCTTCCGTAAGTGTCTCAGTGTCAGTGGACTCACTCTCAACTTCTCTAACTGTGTTCATGGCAATGGATTGAACCTTTTTGGGCTATAAGACGATGAGTTCATACGTTTGAAGAGATCCTACGAGTTCCTTAATTTTAACATCATCCAAATCCTTACTTTCCTCTATCGCAGTCACTTTTGGCCCAAATCTCTCGGGCAGTGATCTAAGGACTTTTCTCACAACTTTCGACTCTGGGATCTTCTCACCAAGGTTAAAGCTAGAATTCACAATGTCATTCAGCTTAGCATAAAAACTATCAAACGTCTCATCCTCATCCATCCTTATTTCTTCAAACGTAGAGGTCAACATCTGCAGTTTAGATTTTTTAACAGTTTTAGTTCCCTCGTGTGTGGTTTCTAGAATATCCCAAACTTCCTTAGCAGTTTCAGACATCGATACATGCCTAAACTCCTCAGCGGATACAGCCATGAACATGGCATGAAGACCCTTGTTGTTGTTACAACTACACTCATTCAAATTCGTTTTGGTCCACAAGGAAATAGCGATGGGTGTAACTACACCATCAACAGTTGTTGAAGGCGGAGTCCATCCAGTTAGCACAGAATTCCAAACACGTTCAACCAAAACCTTAAGAAAAGCTCTCATTCGAACTTTCCAATAAGCATAATTGCTTTTGTCAAAAAACGGAGGCACAAACAACGACTGAGACTAACCAAATAAGGGTCATGAATCGAAATAAGGCTCTAATACCAATTGAAAAATGCAAAGTTCGAACCTAACAATACCTAGAGGGGGTGAATAGGTATTTAATGCGGAATTAAAAATAAATATGAATTAAACATCAACAAGTCACTTTTAATTCTTATCTAAATGGTTAATCAAACAATCTAATTTATCCCATATTGAATTACGGTAGTTTGAATATAATAAACAGTAAAACATAAAGCAGTAAAGAACACAATAATTGTTCACGGAGAAACCCAACTGGGAAAAACTCTGGACACTTTTCCAGTCAATCCACTATAAATGATTCAGCACTTACAATCTACCAGACTAGACGACGACACAAACTATCTGATCTCATGACTGCAATTCTGACATCTCTCCTAAATTCTGTGCTCCCCTACACCAATTTTAGCTGCAATAACCAATGCTCTTTTAGAACTTCGCTATCCTGCAGCAGCCCCTAACTTGGATCACGAAGAACAACCCGTTCTTCAAAGATTGGAACTCCAGTCGCCTTCCTTGATCTTCGGTACTCTCTGACTGATATGTAGGAAGTAGCAGTTTGGTATTTGGATATTGGATTCAATGTCTTTCTAACTAACAAGAACGAATCTCAAGGAAACATGAAGGTTAAAAGCTTCAAGGATGAAAGAAAATTGAGAGCACAATGTTTACTTATTATTCAACCTTAGAATTCTCGTTCTGTAGCTTTAGGATATATATAGGTAGGTCAAGAAAATCATGGGCAAGGAAAAAGTACTTAAAATGCGAAAATAAAATTTCCTGTATAAAGTTGTTGCTCGAGCCATAGGCCAGCGACAGTCGAGAGACAGGGTGTCGCTCGAGCGAATGAGAGGCGACGGTCCAGCGACAGTGTTTCTACTTTTGTAGCTCGAGTCATAACCTGGCGATAGTCCAGCAAAAATTCGTGCCGTTTTCTCCTTTGTTCCAAACTCAAAACCTTAGACATATTTAACTAACTTTTGACATATTTGCACATTACTCCTTGAACTTTCATCAACAATCAATTTAAGTCATTTTGTCTACAGAATAGCCAATTACAAAATCAACTAAAACCTAACAATATCAAAATAATTTTGGAGCGTAAAATAGTTTTTGAGCTTTTAGCATTAATTGATAAAAATCAAGGTGTTACTAACCTTTATATTTAGTCTAATTGCCTAGTTTGTGATCTTTCTGAATTTGGCTTTTAAGCTTTGTCTTAAAAGATCTTGCCTTGAATGTTTGGACAACGTGACTTCAATCTTAAACTATAGAGTTCGATTTGTAATGATAATCTTGATCTTGATCTTGATCTTTTGATGATCGAATAATCATTTGAATGCTTTGAAGACTATGATCACTTTGAATTATTGTTAGTAAACAAGATTAAATTGTTTATTATGATCAAAACTTATAGATTAAAGTCAATCATAGGTCAACAATTTCTCCCTTTTTAACTATGACAAACAACATCATTTGCAAAGTAATATCAACAATTGATAAGGCATAAAAGCTCAAATTTAACATGTATTCCCCATATATTTTACAAGATTTTATTATCATTTCAAAGCATATCAAATCTCAAATCTATCTCACTCACTTTTCCCCTTTTGGAATAAGTAAAGGCAACACATATGATTCAGCATACTTGATCAAAACAATGAGTAACCATATGGAGGAATAATAATCCCTCTCAATTAAGACAAACTGCTAAGCATATATGAATCTGAGCATTAGAATAATCATAACATTCGTAGCAAAAACATTTGTCAAATTGATTTGCAACACATGTCTAAACATTGCCGTAGGGCTACGGCAACGTTTTGCCGTAGGCTGTTTTTGTTGTAGTGAAAGCACAAGTAATAACGAAAGCATAAACATTGTCTAAGGACCATAAGCATGGTTCTAAAATACATCAAAAATGAAAAATGCTAACAATAATGAATGTAGATCTAGTAATCTGGAAGAGGAAATATCAAGTTAAAGCGAGCATTTAGTGCTTTTTGAGGGGCAAGCACTTGGTGAAGCAAAACAGTTAATTCATCCATAGAATTTTATAATCTATGCGCCGTAGATTGCAAAGCCTCAACGGTGTTGGTGACAAAATCAATATGACCGTGCAATATATTATAGTAATCATAGGTAAATTTGAAGTCGGAGGAAGAAGGTGGGACACTTGAGCCCGGAATGTCATGAGGACGGCTCGAAATAGGAGGAACTGGCACATCTTCTTCATCTTAATTTCCTCCCATTTCATTCAAAAGGTAAAATGGAAGTCCCTGACTCCCTATCAAGTTCATTAGTATTCACCACCATTGCCATTGTTCTTTCACAATCTTCATTATTCTAAAGGTTCTAATATCAATGGTGTTGGTTTGGCGTTGGCTAATGGCAGCCTCACCACTCAAAGGCATTTCAAAAAGTTTGAAAGATCTTTTGAGAAGCAAGCTATGATGTAAGGCAAGAACCCTAGTGGCGGAGAGGACATGGTTCATATGACTTATGACCATGAAGGAAATGCTGATTTTGTATCCAACCATGAATAAGTCATGAAGAAATAAATCAAAAAGGTTAACATCATAAAGATGTCCTTTCGAGGGACAATGACATGAGCTATGATGTTGTGTAAAATTTTGTACGGAAGAGTGAGTTGATTTGAACTAAGTTTTATGGCATTTTGGAAAGGTTTAAGGGTGCTCTACTACAAGATTTGGCCAAATTATAACGAGTGATGCCCATTCTTGGAGTACAGGTCATGTTTTATAAAATTCATTGATAAAATTGGGACCTTTTCTTGTAATTTGGCAATGGAATCACAACTCATTCTCGTAAAGTATTATACGATTTGAAAGTATTAAGTATAGAAAGTAAAGAGGCAAAGTCTACATTCTTACCTATGAGTATTGTGCATTTGTTGAACTTATTCTCCACAATGTGGGCTCTTGTTTAGATGAGAGAGTGGATTTTCCTTCGGTTCTCCATTGAAGTTTGATATACATCTTCAATCGAGGCATAGTTAGATCGGTGGATTTAATCAAATTTTGAGAGTCGGGGTTAGAACGATTGCCTAAAGGTGCAGTTGGAGTGATTTGATGAATGAAAATTGTAGATTTTAAGAGATTTTTTGCGTGGAAGTGATCGGTCGACCTATAAGGTTCGATCGATCAAAATAAAGGGATGAAAATGAAACAAATTTTTTGTCCATTCGAAGAGCAAACCTTTACTTCGATCCTAAATCGGTCAATCGAAGTTTTGAACCGATCAACTAAATGACCATTATTTTTTTAGAAATATGATGAAATTGTGAAAAATGATGAAATGATTCATATCGTGCATTTAGATCAAGTTTTTAAACATATCATTTCAATCAATTATCATCACATCATGTGAATAAAATCAATCATATAAAATCAAATAGTATAACATCGATTATACCTGAACTTCTTCGTTTATAAGTGAATTATTAAAAGCTAGAGGTATAGTGAGTATCTTAGGAAATTATTTTTTTCGCCTTGAAAAACTCTGGTTTAATATCCCCCTTTTGTTCATGATTTCTTAAAAGGTGAAGCCTAGTGTTTGGTTTGAGAATGCAAGACAAGATTTTTAGACAAGTTTATGGAATTATTGTTATCAAACATTATATCGGAAAACAAATGACAATCACTTAATGTTTGTTTCATCGATAGAACTTGAGTGCAACAACTAGTGGTTGAGATATATTCGACTTCTGTGGTAGATAATGCAACGAAATTTTGCCTTTTTTTTTTTCTAAACCATGATATAAATGCAAAGCATAGGAAGTGACAACTTTGCTAGTGCTTGGATGGTCAATTGTGTAACCATCCTAATTGGCATTTGAATAGTTAAGTAAATCAATAAGTGCCCTTAGGATACCAAAGACCTAAAGTTCTAGTGTCACTAAGAAGTTTAAAAATTCATTTAACGACATTAAAGTATGAATCTTTAGAATTTGATTGCAAATTAAGAAGAAAAATGAGTATTATGCTTCTCAAGTAAATAATGGACGAAAGCACATTACATTTGAACCAAGAGATTAAGTTTGGGTGGACTTGAGGAAAGAGAGTTTTCTAGAACAAAGAAAATCCAAGTTGTAGCCACAGGGAAATGGTCCATTCCAAGTCCTTGAAAAGATCAATGTCAATGCTTACAAATTAGGCAATGTTTGATTGCCACGTTTTCCATGAAAAATGCCACATCCGAGGAAAACGAATTTCACTTTGGCCGTTTGATTGCAACGTGGAAATGGAAACTGAATTCCAAGGTACAACCACTTTAAGCTGCATTTTCTTTATTTTCATAGAAAACAAGTTCATATTGGGTTTGGTGGATTTTTATTTTCCAACGAACATGGAATTGAAATTCTTTTCTACCTTTATCTATCAAACAGACTTTTAGATCTTCCAGGTGAGTATAATATTTCGGCTACCTTTAATGTCTCTAATCTTTCTCTCTTTGATACAGGTACAGATTCAAGTCTGAATCATTTAAGAGGGAAGGGATGATGTAATCCATGATACAAGATCAAATTCGGGCAAGGACCCATTGGTTGCGAGCGAAGCAAGTCAAAGAGGCTATGAGATTGCTTGTTAAAGTTACGGTGAACGAAACATTGATCACACCAAGCAAAGAAACAAGTTTCGTGTTAGGTTGGAATAAGAAAAAAGATGAATCAACTTGGTTCAAGCAACGGACAAAAAAGCTGGAAAAAATAACTATGTGACCGCATGCTCCAATACTATGGTGCCGCATAGTACAAGTTCGGTGCCGAATTTTTCAATTTTTGGAAAGAATCTTATTTTATTTATATTCAAGTTTTATGGTAATTCTTAATATTTTGAATATTAATTCCATTTTCTAGTTAGGTTTTATGAATTCCCTATAAATAGAAATTATTTTATTCATTGTAAAACACAATTATTTAGAGATTATTGCAAGGCATTATTGCTTTATTGTTCTTCATCCAATTAATTTTCAACTTATCAAGATTATTTTCTTGTGGCGTTAGAACAAATCGAGTGAGATTCTAGAGTCTTATAATCATGGGGTCAACATAATGTCAATGATTTTGTTGGTTTCTTGGTTCAATATTTTTTAATCAAGTTTAAACATTGATTTCTTCGCTTTCTTGGGTTGAATCAATATTGTGTGGGTTTCGTAGCTGTTATTGCTACGTAGGTTCACATCAAGAGCCATATGATCACTTTTGTTTTTTATTGGCACAATAAACATTTAAGAAAATTTTATTTTAATTCAGATGCTAAACTAAATTTATCGGTAGCTTCATTTGTTTGTGCATTAATATTCAATTATTTTCATGCCATTTTCTCTAAATTGAATAAATGCTCGTATTTGTCATTAAAAATGGTTAATAATTTATATGTTTTAAAATTGGCTATTGGCTTTCTAAATAATGTCCTTGCTTCTATCAAACGCATAAGACCATCTTCACTAATGATTATAAATTTTGGCGCCTTAGAATTGATCATATTAACTTAAAAAAATAAAATCAAAGACCGGTAAGAGATGGTCATTTAAGTAAATTAAAGTTGGAACCTTTATCAACATACGAATCCTATTTGGAAGGAAAGATGACCAGAAGACTCCTATATCTAAAGGACATGGGCAAAAGAAGTCTTAGAAATATTGCTCAGATGATTGCTCAAGAAACGACGATGTATATTTATGGCTCGTAAGTCTAAAGCACTTGAAGAGTTCAAAGAATTCAAGACAAAAATAGAAAAGCAATTAGGTAGAAATATTAAAATGCTCCAATCAGATTGAGGTGGAGAGTATCTATCCCATGACTTCAAAACATACTTGTTAGAGAATGGGATTCTCAAATGGGTGCACCAAGCACACCCCATTAGAATAGTGTCTCAGAAAGGAGAAACATGACCTCATTTAATGTAGCTAGATCTATGCTAGGCTTCTTGACTCTCATAACATCCTTTGAGGATATGTAAAAGATTATAGATTCAAAGAGATGAACCACAAAGCTTACCGATTTTAACACTAACTTATGGTTTTGTAATGCTCACCGTATTTGCAAGTTCCTTACCGACTTTACTTGATACTTACCGGATGGTGTAAAGGCTTACCAGTTTTACAGAAACTTACAGGTTTTATGCAAGCTTACCGAATTTGCATAACACTTACCGTATTTACTTAAAGCTCACCGGATTGTATATATCTCTATTTTTAAGAAAGAACCAGTTTTTGAAAAAAAGCTCTCTATTTTTAAGAAGAAGAAAATGGAGAAAAGAACCACACTTTCACTTCATTTCTTGCTGAATGTATAATCTTACAAAAACACATTATTTTCAACAACTTCCTAGAAAGTAATGCATCTCACCCATATCAGTCATTTCAAAAGCCTACTTCAATTTATCCATCACTTCTCTAATTGATTTGTTACTGCTACTTGTGATCAAGAGATCATCAACATAGAGTGATATGATAACCATTTCTATTTTCACTTGTTTTACATACAGAGTTTGTTCATTTAAACTCTTCGTAAAACCAAGATAACTAAGGTGATTATCAATTCGACTATACCAGGCTATTGGAGCCTGCTTCAAGCCATACAAGGCTTTCTTTAATAGATAAGCTTTATCATCATTCTCTTCTATCTGAAATCCTTTAGTTTGCTCTATGAAAATATGTTCATGCAGATAGCCATTTAGGAAAGGTGATTTGACATCTAATTGGTAGATTTTCCAACCACTTTGATATACAATTGCCAAAAGTAATCTAATAGTCTCATATCTTCCAACATGGGCAAAAAGTATCAGTGAAACCAACACCAAACTGCCGAGCATAACCTTAACTACCAATTTGGCTTTTAGCTTATTAACTGAACCATCTGGATTCAGTTTAGTCCTATATCCCCATTTCACTCTAATGACTTTCTTGTCCAGTGGTCTATTAGCTAGTTCCCAAGATTCATTTCCTCAATCATATTGATCTCTTCCTCAATTGCATTACATCTTGCATAAATGTCTGCAAGAGGTCTCATCTTTACTCTTCCATTTTCTATGTTTGAATCACCATCTGATTCTACCTTATCTTTAATGATTCCTCATTCTCTATTTTGAGAAATCAGTCCACTTCGTTTCATTTTTTCAACAGAACTTGCTTCCCAACTCTATATAGCTTCTTCATCCACCTTAAGATCTCTGCTTGAGATTATCCTTTTTGTCTGAAGATTGAACACTCTAAATCCTTTGTCATTGCTATAATAATCAACTAATATTCCAACCTCAGCCTTTTCACTCAATTTATCCCTTCTTCCACCAAACATTTTCAAGTGTGAGATATCTGGTCTGACATCATACCAGGCCTCATATGGGCTTCTCCAATGTTTTTGTTGGTACGGTTAAGAAGATAAACAGCAGTGTTAACTGCCTCAGCCTAGAATTCCTTAGGTATTTTTTTCGCAATCAATGAGCACATAGCCATTTCCATAGCAATCCTTTTTTTCCTCTCACTTATTCCATTCTGTTGAGGAGAATATGGAATGGCTAACTGATGTTTAACACCTTCAACTTCACAGAAATTGTCAAATTGTCCACAACTATACTCAGTTCCATTATCAGTTCTGACTATCTTTATTTTGTAACCACTTTCATTCTCTACCATTTTCTTAAAAGTTTGAAACACATTTACAACTTCTGATTTTGCTTTCAAGAAATAGACCCAACACATTCTGGTTAAGTCATCAATAAAAAGGATGAAATATCTACTACCATTCAATGTAGTAACTTTTATTGGACCACATACATCTGAGTATACTAACTCAAGTTTATCAACAACCCTTCTTGACTGATTCTAAGGAAAAGGCAATCTTGTTTGCTTCCGAAGTTGAAAGATATCACAGATACAAGTATCATCATTGATTTTAGGAAGGCTTTCAACAAGATTAAAGTCATACATTTGCTTAAGTGAAGTATGGCTAGCATGACCAAATCGTCTATGCTACAAAAAAGTTTCACTTTCTTCAGCTAAGCATGCTTGAGTAGTAACTTTTTTCCAATCTATAGAAAAGCTTCTATTTCTCATTCTAACTGTCATTAACTCCTTTCCAGTTTCATCTAATAAATTGCAGGCTTTTTCTTTAAACATCAATACATGGTTCTTTTCTAATAGTTGCCCAATACTAATTAGATTCTAATCTATTTCAGGTACATATAAAACATTAGGAATATGTTTAATACTTGTTGAAGTCCGAATAACAATCACTCCGATGCCTTTCACTTCTAGAAATTCTCCATTTCCAACTTTAACTCTGAATTTGTAGGTTTTATTCAGTTCCACGAAAATACTGGAGTCTGTAGTCATATGATGAGTGCAACCAATATCCAGTAGCCAGGTTTCAAGCTTGTTGCAAGCCTTGATAGTAGACAACATATGCTCTTCAAACACGCCATCCTGATTTTCTGCCATTTTTGAATGTTGCTGTGGTTGTTTCCCTCTTTTATTTTTGCATACTTTATTAACATGACCAAATTGTTTGCAGCTTCTATACTGAACTCCAAGCCTATACAAACACCATTTAGGAGAATGGCTCTTTAGCAGATAATAATGTTATTTTTCTCGTGTTGTATGCTAATGACATTTTTCTAATTGAGAATGATGTTGGAGCATTGATATCAATTATAATCTTGCTAGCACAACTGTAGCGACTGAGAACTTTTAAATAATATAAAATTAGTTTCTCGAAAAATGTGTCGCTAAACTTTAACCCTAATTTTAAAGAAAAAGCGTGTTTGTCTAGCCGTTATAAAAATGAATTCAAATCTATTCGATCGAATCCAATCCCGAATAATAATTTTATTATCAATTCCGATTTATTTTATTTAAATCAAATTTTAATAATTTCAAGTCCAATATTTAGAGCTCAATATTCAAAGTCCAATACTTTATACTTTAGGGTCCAATTTTATTAGTCAAATCCCAATTCATTTAGCCCTATTTTACTGAAACCCAACTGGAAAATCCCTTACAGCCCAGACTTTTAGCCCAATTAGCTTCCTAGGGATTTGTGCCCTAATTGTCACTATTCATATATCCCACTAGCACTCCCACTCATCACTCACCTTTCACACAGTCGAGCAATCACTCTGGGTGAGAAAATCTATCCATCCCTCATTTTCTCTCGACCTCAGTCCATTGGGAGACCTGTGTGGATGCTAAAATCAATTTTTAGCATCAACATCAATCCCTCTAAATCTGGAAACTCTTGATGATGCTAGAATAACAATTTCTAGCATCAACAACTTGTTGATTCCACAAAAACTCGACAGCCTCAAATCACCTCAAGCATACACGAGCTGGACACTGCTCAAAACCACCAACAACAAGCTGCAGCCATTCGATTCCACATTTCAGTCACCATTTTCGACACTAGCTAGCCACCCATTCTCGAATAGCACCACCTTAAACCAACTCACTGCTCAACACCACCTCCATGGTCACCAAAAAAAATCGAGCTCAACCAAGCTCATACCACCAACACGCCACTGCTAAGACACTGCCCAAGTTTGTAGCCCCAAACCACGACACCAACACCCCCAGCAGCTCACCCAAACGCCATTGTCCAAACCGTGGAAACCACTATCTCCTCAATCTCCAAAACACCAACTCAAGGAACCCAACAACACCCGCCAAGAACAAACTACCATCTCCTCCTCAAAATCGAGAACAATCAACACCACCTCAAATCAACTCCAAACCAACTCAATCAAGAAAATAAGTCTTACCCATGAACTCACCTTGTTTTCCCAACCATTTCTCGAGTTTGACCACCAAGAAACTCAAAGGGAATCGAACTTCCAAGCCTCGTTTTAACTGTTGACCATGCACCATTTCGCCCAAATAAACCCCCCTCTCAACTTACCTGACCGTTGACGCCACCTCAGCGCCACCACCACCGATCGGCGGTGGTGGAAATTCGAGGAAGGGGGCGAAGCCCCTCTTCCCTTCCCGTCGTCTCTCTCTCTCTCTATAGAGAGAGAGAAATGAAACATTTTATTTTATTTTGGTTTTTAGAAATTGCTTTTAAGCCCCCAAGTCTTTAAATCGAATTACTTTAGTTCCAAAGTTTGAAGCACTTTTATTTTAGTCCTTAAATTTCTCAATTGCAGTTTCATAAAACTTTCAATTGAGTCCCCAAGTCTTTAAAAGTCACTGTTTCAGTACTTAAACTCCTATTTTCAGTTTCGATTAACTTCAATTTAGCCCCCAAGTTTAGAAAATATTATTTCAGTCCTTAATATTTTATTTTAGTTTCAGCAGATTTCCAATTGAGTCCTTAATTTATAAAATGTGCAATTTCAGCCCTTTAGTTCCATTTTCACATTTACTATATTTACAGTTTAGTCCCTAACTTTCAACATTTACTATTACAGCCCTTAAACCTTTATTTTCAGATTTAATAAATTTTCAATTGAGTCCCTAAACTTTATTTTATCATTTTAATCTATTTTATTCAAGTTTCAATAAATTCCAATTAGGTCCCTAAACTTTATTTTATCACTTTAAAACTTTAAAATTTCGAAATACTAATTCAAAACTTATTTTCTATTTTGGCTAGACGAAACGTACGGACGATTAAGAGCTTGAGATTACTTCCCGCTCCATTTTTGCACGTCACTCGAGAAAATTGAGGTAGACTCGCCACCATTAATTAGTTTAAATTATAATTGCATGCTTTATGTGAATTTACGTGATTTATATGCTTTAATGCATAAGATGAGAATATGTCATATGAGATATATGATATTGTTATGCTTGCCATAACTTATATGCTTAAATGCATGAGAAAGACGAGAATCTCTTATGAGATAAGATGAGAATACGATGTGCCAAATACCAACACTATTTGTCAAAACACCTTTAATACCTCTGTGTGTACATGTATGCCGTGAATCTCACTCCAAACTCACTTCTAATGTGGAAAAAAACATGTGGATACCCAAAAACACAGGTTTGATCCCTTTATCCCAAATTACATGATTTTTGCACAAAATTGATACATGATCATTTCAACACCCCCAAACTAATTCTAGACATATGATAAACTGTGTGGGATCATGCTTGGATGCTTAAGGGTTCCTAGAGATGATCAACTACCTACTATGCCTAAAAATCTCGAAAACATGAAAAATTTATAAACTAATGCAAAAAAACGGAATAAATAAAAGAGAAAAATATATTGGGTTACCTCCCAACTAGTGCTAGTTTATAATCGATAGCTCAAGCCGTTGTCCATTCACTATAAAGTTTCCTTTGCTTTCATGGTGAATCTCAACATCGTTGTATAGAAGGTACCTTTGTAACAGTGTATGGACCTGACCATCGTGACCTCAATTTTCCCGGGAAGAGTTCGAGTCTAGAATTATATAATAGCGCTTTCTGTCCCAATGCAAACTCTCTCCGTTGAATATATATGTCATGACACTTCTTGGTGTGCTCCTTGTAAAGTTTTGCATTCTTATATGCTTCCAACCGGAATTCCTCCATTTCATTAATTTGAGCATCCTTTTTTCACCCGTTGCTTTCAAATCAAAGTTAAAGTTCTTGATTGCCCAATATACTCGATGCTCTAGCTCAACTGCCAAATGATACGTTTTCCCAAAAACTAACCGATATGGAGACATGCCTATGGGTGTTTTGAACGCTATCCTATTGGCCTATAGTGTATCGTTGAGGTTCTTAGACCAATCTTTCCTTGAGGAGCTTACTGTCACCTCTAGTATCCTTTTTAACTCTCTGTTAGAGATTTCAACTTGGCCACTTGTTTAAGGATGATATGGAGTTACTACACGATGCCAGACGTCATATTTAGTCAACAACGACGAAAAATGTCGATTGCAAAAGTGTTTGCCACCATCACTGATTATAGCCCGAGGAGTTCCATAACGGGTAAAAATGGACTTCTTTAAGAATCCAATCACCACTTTAGTATCATTAGCTCGCAACACTACTTCTTTCACCCATTTGGAGATGTAATCAACAGCAACCAATATGTATTGATTTGAAAATGACGGTGGAAACGGTCCCATAAAGTCTATTCCACATATGTCAAAATGTTCCACTTCAAGGATGTTGTTTAAAGGCATTTCATTCCTTCTCGAAATATTACATGTGCATTGACATCGGTCACAACGCTTCACAAACTCAAAAGCATCCCAAAATATTGATGGTCAATAGAACCCGGATTGTGGAATTTTTGCAACTATGTTTTATGCCCCAAAATACCCTGCATACGCAGATAAATGACAATGTTCAAGAATGCCTAGTTTCTTCCTCGGGAATACATCGCCGAATAATCTGATCAGCTTATCAACAGTAGAGAATAGGATCTTCCCGAAAGTAATATTTGAGCTCAGAGAAAAATTTCTTCCGCTAATAACTGGAGTAATTTGGTGGAGGTATGGATTTGACCAAATAGTTCACGATGTCTGCATACCACGGTGTAACTTCCATGCCAAAGATTTGCTCATCTGGAAAAACCTCATTAATTTCCACTGATTAGTCTTGAGTTCTATGTTCCAGTCGCGATAGGTGATTGACTACCACATTTTTGCTACCCTTTTTATCCCTAATTTCTAGATCGAAATCTTGTAGTAATAGTACCCAACGAATCAACCTTAGCTTGGTATCCTTCTTTGTCATCAGATATTTCAATGTCGCGTGGTCAATATAGACTATGACCTTTGATCCAACATGATAGGATCAGAATTTATCAAAGGCATAGACTATGGCCAGGAGTTCTTTCTCGGTAGTAGCATAGTTGAGCTGTACATCATTTAACGTTTTGCTCGTGTAGTAGATGACATGAAACATTTTTCCTATTTGATGTCCTAACACTGCTCCTATTGCATAATCACTGGCATCGCACATCAATTCAAATGGCTGACTCCAATTCGGTGCTCTGATAACAAGCGATTAAATAAGTTTTTCTTCAAACTGTTAAAAGCCACTAAGCACTCCGCTGAGAACTCAAAAGGCACATCCTTGACCAGTAAGTTGTATAGAGGCTTCGTAATCTGTGCAAATATTTTGATGAAGCTTCGATAAAATCCTGTATGCCCAAGAAAACTATGCATTCCTTTAATTGTTGTAGGTGGCGATAGGTTTTCAATAACTTGTATCTTTGCTGTATCAACTTCGATCCCCTTAGATGAAATGCGATGTCCCAACACTATGCCTTCTTGTACCATAAAGTGACACTTTTCCCAGTTCAACACGAAGTCTGTCTCTTTGCATCACCGTTAACCAAGCCCAGATGCTCTAAACATTCATCAAATGACGAACTGAACACAGAGAATGTAATTTTTTTCCTGGTCATCTGGTGCTATTGTGATCTAATTGTAACCTCAATAACTGATGAAGAAGCTAAGTGAATGACCCACCAATCGTTCTAACATCTGATCAATGAAATGGAGTGGGAAATGATCCTTCCGAGTAGCAGTATTTAGTTTGTGGTAGTCAATGCAATCTCTCCATCTCATAATAGTCCTGGTTGGTATCAACTCATTCTTTTCATTCTCAACCACTGTGATGCCTCATTTCTTTGGTACAACTTGAACCGTGCTAACCCCAAGTGCTGTCTGAGATAGGATAAATTATTCGTGCATCCAATAGTTTAATTACCTCGGATCTAACCACTTCATTCATGCTTGGATTAAACCTTCGCTACCCATCGATGCTTGGTTTGAATTTTTCTTTCATAAGAATCTTGTGCATGCAAAGTAAAAGGTTTATCCATTTTATGTCGGTAATAGACCACCCAATTGCTGTCTGATTTTCTCTCAGCACTCTAAGTAATTTCTCTTCATCCATCTTGCTGATTGAGTTCCAAATTATTATTGGAAGTGTAGATGATTCCCCTAAGTTAGTATAATGAAGGTAAGGTGCTAGTTGTTTGAGCTCTAACTTTGGTGGTTGTTGAATTGATGGCAATGGTTTTGGTAGACCAGTTCCCAGCTCCTCAAAATTCCTTTTTCACACATATGGTGGATTTATCTCCAAAAATCTTGCACGGACCCCAATCTCTGTAGAATCAGTGTGAATGGACTGAAAGTGCATAATGCAGGCTTCATAAGTATCAGATGGATGTTGTAATTGGAAGGTGTTATGAACTGCACTATCAACCACGTCGATCTGAAAACAACTGTCTGATTCTGTAGGATATTTCATAGCCTTGAAAACATTGAAAGAAGCTTGTTTTTCCCCTAATCACATAATTAGTTGACCTCGTTGTACATCTATTAGAGCCCTCCTAGTAGCAAAAAATGGTCGACCCAATATGAGGGATATATCCTTATCATCTTCCATGTCTAAAATAAGGAAATCTGCTGTAAATATCAGCTTCTCAACTTTTACCAAAACATCTTCTATGATTCTCCGTAGATAAGTAAGTGACCTATCAGGTAGTTACAGAGTTACCGTGGTTATTTTAGATTCTCCCAATCCAAGTTTCCTAAAAATAGAGAGTGGCATTAGATTAATAATGGCACCCAAATCACATAAGCTTTATCAAAAAAGAAATTTCCAATAGTGCATGGTACAGTAAATCTCCTTGGATCTTTTAGTTTCGGAAGAATCTTTTTCTGAATTCTAGCACTGCATTCCTCTGTCAACATTGCCATTTTGTGATCATCCAACTTACATTTGTTGGATATGATTTCCTTTAAGAAGTTAGCATAACTCGGTATCTGTGTAAGTACTTCAGATATTGATGTGAAGCTTATTGATTACTTTCGGATATTTCATATATTGCTAGTCCATGTTTTGCTTTCACAATCTCTGGGGAAAATGAATCGGGGTTCGTGTGGATTTATAGGTATGGTTGCTTTAGCACACACTACATCTGAGGTCTCTCAAGTAATGTTGAACCTATTCGTGTAAACCACCCGACTATATCTCTATGACAAATGCAAATTCACAAGAATACATGTAGTTTTATGATCACTTAGAGATTCACGCAAAGCATATGGGTATATCTATATCCCTTATCAGACCCTATGATGATTAATACCGTGTTAAATCTATTCTCCTTCTCTCGAATACACGAAATAGATCACTACACTCACACAATCGCATTCATAATAATTGTGGAAACAATAAGTGAATAAAAGTCGTTCAAACATCAAAACATGTTTTAATTGTCAAATATTGCAAAACTATAATTCAAAGTTTACATAGCAAAGCTCATCGATCTCCTAGCATAGAAATAACTAGCCTAACATGGAGAAAATAATAAAATACGAAAATAATGTAAGAGAAGACATCACCAAATTACAATTAAGCTTGAAAAACCAAGAATCTTGTTGTTGTGCCTTGAAATCCTTGCCTCAAGATCTCCTTCAATGTGTATTTTAGGGCTCTTTTATCTCATATTACGTCTCTCCCTTCGTTCTGGTCATTTTTTTTGCTTTTATACTTGACCTAGATTTGTTTCCTAAAGTGGTTGAATGAGAAAAGGAAACCAGAAAATCCTCCACATAGCTTCAGGTGGAGATATCCATCTAGCATATTTGTAAGCAAAAATTTCATCAATTTCTTTAATTTCCTCATTAGTGCTAGTATGATCATGCCCTTTGTATACATATTTATTCAAATATTTTACACCTTTAATAGAATATCATAGTTCAACAATAATATGATAATCAAATTTTGCACTTAAATAAGGATTATATCGAACAAATCATTGATTGTCTAACATCTGGCCTCTGACTTTAATAGAAATACTGTTATTATGACTCTATATAGTGGATATGAGTTATCACCAAATATAATAATATTACAAAAATCCTTAGGATATTTATTTTTACAACTTTTAGTTTCCCCCATACATACATTTTTCGGATTCAGGTTTCCACAAGGGCCATGCATATTGTGTTTAACAATAATATAATGAAGATGAGAATGTACCTCTTTATCAGGTATTTCACACGGTACTATCCTATCAACTTCTTGAGCAAGGAAATTTTATAACCACAATTTAAAATTAATAGTAAATGTGCATGAGGGAGGCATATGTGTGTGTGCAACAATAGGGCTAAAGATTTTTTTACTGTACAGATCATTTTTTAGCTCTTCTAGTTTCGCTATAAATATATGTACAATTAGATCAAGACGGTTTTGAACATTATCATTATGCTTCAGTTCTTGGTTAATCTCTAATCAATTTGGATTGCATGTTAGGGTAAAAAATATATCTAATTTTTCATACGGTTGTATAATAGTCATTGCATCCATGTATCTCCTTAACATATCTCTAGACCCACATGTAAATGATTGTGGAATGATGAATTTTCTTCCAATTTTATACCCTTTCGTTTCTCCATTTTGAACACTATCTATGATGCCTTAATAAAGTTCAGCACGAATGTATTTTTGATTATTACGAAAATAGTATAATCTACTTGTTTCAATCTTAATATACATATCTGCAACATGTTGTTGAAATAATCTACCAGTATGAAGTAATACATACTTACATGATTGCTTAATTTGTAGCTTGTATGAATAGTATTCTCGACAAGAGACCTGAGATCATTTTTTTATTCCATAGAGGCACTACATGAAGACAAATGAAGTATACTATAAGTAATTATATAATAATTTATATTACAATGTGGAAAAGTACACTAAAATGTATATACACAAACATTTATCCTCTTTTTCAATAATTTCAAATGCAGAAGTAATTGTGTTGGAAAAAGCAACAGAGTTAGGAAAATGTTGAGGCTAAACATAAATACTTCTACATCTCTCAATACATTCATGCCAACCAGATTTCCCATATGGAAAAAGCAGAGAATACTGTAAAGGATCATAACAGCCATAATAATAATGTACCATGTGTGACTACCCAGAATGGCCATATATGTAATATCACGGACATGAGTGTTTGTTTTTCCATCATCTTCAACCCATACAGTAACTACTTGAGATTCAGAAGGAATATTAAAGACTCTTTGGTCGAGGCCTGGATCACATTTTATTTGTATTCAATGATTTTTCTAAATTTGACATATCACTTAAAGATCTAAAGATTTCACTATATGGATTTACTTTTAAGATTTCAATTAAACTAATCAAAGTAAACTCAACAAAGTTTTCTGAAATATTCTTACGATTATTAAGTTCATTATCCGTATTGTAAAAATATAATTGCATGTAAGAATGTTTATTATCTGCTGGCATAAGCTGATTTATATAATGATATACATGTCCTTGAACCCTAAATGTATAAATACATTTGTAGACTTTAAATAGTTATTTATCATAATTTACACCAAATGAAGTAAAAGTGAAATGATTATTGTAAGTTCTTGCTAATATTTTGAACTCCATACATGTAGTTTCTATAAGAAATCATAGCATTCTTTAACATGAGTTTCGGGTCAAGAAACTTACTTGAAATGATGAACTCCAAGATCTTTTCATGGTTGAATCACTTTGCATTCCAAAGCTTCAAAATCTACATTTCCTTGCTCTCAATGGTCTCAATCTCGATCACAATGGAAGGAGGTTATTATCCACAATCTAAGTGTCAAATTTTGTAAGATTTCATGTCGAAAATATGGTTCTAAGGACTTTCCAATTTAGGTGTAAAATTCCATACGAGTTTTCACTCCATTTTTCATGTCCACTTCCTCCCTCTATTTTCCAATGCATAAAATGAATGGAAGTTGTATGGGAGTTAATGGTAGTTGTAGGGATTTACATATTTAAACTTAAAATTCAAATCATTCCCTCCAACCCTTTTAATAACTTGTGGGACAGGTCATCCCACATGGGCGACTCATGACCCATATTTTCTAACATCTTCCACTCACACATGATGGGTTTGATCCGAACCACAAAAGACAACGAATGTCATACGTTAGCTCTTTCTCAAGATCTATCTTACAAAAATTCATACGACAAATGGATCGTGCGACCAACGAGTAATATTAGAGCTCACGGTACTATAAACCAATTAGGGATATATACTAGCTCTACTAGAGGAACATTACATCTCGCTATACCCCAAACTCATTTTCCAACATTAATTCAAGTATTTCCGATCCCTCGAATATTTATGGAACATACTTGAACCTAATATCATATCATTCTATTCACAATTATGTTCTATACCCTAAATGGTTAGACACAAATGTTCAGCCACTGAATATAAATAGAAATGTTGGTCAAAATAGTTTTCCTTTCCTACTTGAATCCTTCAACTTTAAATCACCTGCTTTCCTAGACATCTCCCATCAAACCGAATCAATCATAGTTATTGGCAACATGCTAAAGTAGCAACACCGAAATAAAATCTCAAGAAACAGTCAAAGGTCATAATGATATGCGGAAGATATGCAATGCGTGTGTCTCGATGGGCACGATGCGTTGTGCAGTGTGTGTCTCTATATTTGCTGGCATTAACAGAAATTCTAACTATTTTTTAATTCCTATTACAGAAATCCTTCATCCTATGAGTGTTTCAAAGTTTTCTAGATATATTCACGAAAATGTGTGGAAAGAATTGCTCACTGAACTCCATAGAAAATAGTCTCGCGCAACACGGAGAGCATGGCTCGAAGAAGATGCACGAGCATCACAAAGATTGAGCTCTCCGTGCAAAACTCACGATGAGTGAAAAACCTTCACGCATTACGAAGCATGCACGGAGATGCGTCTTCGAGCATCAGGGAGCTTGTGAGCTCCACCCGCGAAGTGTAGAGTTCTCTACGCACTACATGGAGAGACATCTTTGTGCATTGCGGAGGTACCTCTCCATACAGTGAGGAGAGAACCTCTGTGATACACGAAGAGTTAGTCCTCACGTATCGTGAAGTTTCTCTGTAGAGGTGCCTCTCCGTGTAGTGCGGAGAAAACCTCTATGATGCACGAAGAACTAGTCTCCGTGCATCGCAAAGAGGCATTGAGTGGAGCTTTCCGTACATAACAGACATTCTCTCCACGGTTCGAGGGGCTTTCCGCCTACGATGCACGAAGATAGCGGATATGACTCTCCAACATTGTATGCGCAAAGGAAGTTCATATCTACGAATCGGTATGAAGACAATAAAATCTATACATGTAAGAATTAGTCAAAAGTATAATTATTCGTAGTAAAGAATCATTGGGACATGAATTAAGGATTATAAAGGGTTGGTAAATAGTTTTTGAAGAAAGCATATGCAAATTCTTTACCTTGGCACACATACACAACTTTTGTTTAAAGAAAACATATTCAAATTGTTTACCTTGACACACATACACAATTTTTGTTTATCCGGTCAGAAATTTCCTCTTCTATGGTGACGATTTGGAGACTCTAGACTATAGCTGTAGAATTCGATTAAGGATTTCATGTAGATTTTGGAGTGAGAGGTTTATTGAGAGAAAGAAATAAGGATTTTCTTTGTAGTCGTGGAATATTTTTTAGTAGAAAAAAAAACTCTATAAATTACATTATCTACAGATATTTGTCAAACTCTAGTGACAGTTTCAACCAGATCGTAATATTTGAGTACATATACAGTAAAAAAAAAACTTTCTCAATTACAATTACATATATTTATCAAACCAGAGAGAAAAACAATAATGATTTTATTTGCAGCGGAATTTTTCTTTTAGTAGAGAAAATTCTATCAATTATTTGAGTACAATTACAAAGAAAAAATTATCTCAATTACAATTATAGATATTTGTCAAACCAGAGAAAAAGAAATAAGGATTTTATTTGCAGCGGAATTTTTTTTTTAGTAGAGAAAATTCTATCAATTACATTACAAATATTTGCGAAATTGCAGCACCAGATAGTGAGATATTTGTCAAACCAATAGGTGTGGAAAAAATATGTCATGAATGAACAGTAAGGAGCACGTGGAAAGCAAAACTCTATCAATTATACAAACTAGATAGTGAACATTAGTAATCAACATCAAGTGTGGAAAAGAGGTTTCATGAATGAATAGTCGTCCCTTTTAATTAGTGTTGTGATTTTATACCATTTAACTATAAGTAATGAATACATTTGTTATATTCATATATTTATGGGGAGAATGAATCATATGTTACAATTGGAGATGTTTCGCCAATTAGTATTGACGAAGAGGTTTGAACTAAATATTTTCTATCGTTTTATTGCATCGTAGTGAATATTTTGTATAGAACTTTCATTTATAATATTAGTATTGATACTTATATTTATGTTTTAACGTGATATTTTATACTAATATTTATAATTTGACTTGTTCCATGTGTATGATTTTTTTGTTTGCTAAATCATGGTTTGAAAAAAATTTGAATCACTTTAAGTGGTTTGGATTGAAAATTTACTATGAACCGTTCAATTGAACCATGTTCATCCATAACACAAGATATATTTGTATTGCACTTTTTTTTCTCCCAATCTTCTAAATTGGTTAAGGGATTATTTATCAAAGTTTATAATAATTTTTTTTTAACATATTTCAATATAATTGATGAAATCTGTGGTTCAAAATTAATAAAAGTTATGAGTTTCGTGAAATATGTTGTTAAAATTGAAGTTTTATGGGTTGTTATAATTTTGTCAAAATTCAATTTATCAAACAAGCATAAACTATTTATCCAATTTTTCATTTTCTTTGTGTATATATTTAATTTGTTATGAATAAATAACCAATCGTTATGGTGCTTTGATTAAAAAAAATGAAACTACCAATCTCAAAAGAGCGAGCATAAAGGTGGATGACCTAAAACCAGAAAGTAAAGCTCATGAAAGGTTAACAACACTCAAATTATCTTAACTCGTCATGAAGATATAACAACTTCTAGTGGGAAAATCAACTACATGAAGTTGGTGATATGTAATTTCAGTTTGAAGCTTTATTTACTAAGAAAGTAATGATTTACTAATATATGTTGTCGCTCATGAAGTAACCTTTTATTTAAACACTTAGTATCATATCATATTAGTGTGTCCTAAATCCAATCGATTTAGCACTTTTAATACATTTTTTTTCAAATCTATTATTTAGTTGAATTAATATTCTAATAAATTAAATAGTAGAGTTTGTAGCTTCAAATATTGGTAACTTGTTAATCGCAGGGAATTGTGATTGTGAGATACAAATTGCATGCGATCGAATCTTAAATTATTCGTGGTCAAAAATAATAATAAGTTACGAATGTCGTTATTACGGATAGACTATTACGTGTGACATCTTACTTACGAAATAAGTAACTAATCTCACAAATTAAAGTGTGATAACACTTCAAATTCACATGTGGATGTTTTGTTAAGAGAACAAAATATTAGAGACCCACTTGAGTGATTACGACTGGACATAGTCCGATTTAGTTATCTCTGAATTTTCGGGTATTTTGTAAGTGGAACCCTCAAGTCCAAATTTAATTATAGAACCGTTCGAGTTCGGTTCGGTTCGGCTCTCAGGTTCTGTGTAATAATTAATTTTTTTATATTTACAATAACGCTATATTAATCCAATTACGACATGTTCAATCTTAACTCTTACAATGTAATATAGTCGAATCCCGTAATATTTTTTGTGCCTCTCTTTATTGAATGTTTCATAGATTTGACTGTTAAAATTACAGAAAGAGAAAGATAGCAAACTCACAATAACAAAAAGAGACGATGCCGAACTTTCAATTCAATTTCTCCATAACAACATAAACGACACTACAATAGAATAAGAGATTTAGGTAAAACTTATTTCAATTTGATTAAGTTGGGTTTGGCTTAAATTTAAAAATAGTAAAATCATATTTTGGGTTTGAGAAACTAACTTGACTTAAAGATAAAAAAAATTAGGGAGATTAAGTTTTTATTCGGTTCTTGGTCTAAAATTGAAAATCTAACCAAACCCTTTGATTCTCGATTTAGTTCAATTCAGTTTGAGAGTTTTGTTTAACCCTAAGAGAGATTCTACATTGATAATGATCAAGTGTCCGATGGTTAATCTCTAACTTTTTGTACAAGAATCAGTCCTTCAACTTGAGGTCATCATAATATGAGAACAATCATACTTTGATGATATTGAATGTTGCTCTGTCAATATTCGCTAATACGAAATCGTTTAGGTATGTCAAAAATCATATGAATGTTGTAAATGATCAATAGATGATTCGTCACTCTTAGATAGTAAGAGATTATGGTCTACTTTTCATTCAATTAAGTTAATAACGAAATCATTGGCCAATGTATGCTCGTAAGTTGGAAAAGAGTCTTCGACATATATTGACTTAAGAGTGAGATGAAAGATATGATTGATAATAGAGATTGACACACTTCCATACCTCGTAATTGATTGGATCATATTGACGAAATGATTATAATTTCATGATAAATGAACAAATTTGATTTTGTCATACCACTTGACATTTCTTGTCACATGTGTTGCCCTCACACATTGCTAAATTTCAATTTGGGACGACGAGTGTGCATTGATGATAAATTAAAAAATGGGTATTATAATTTATCAATTCTGATTAGATCAAGATAATAATTCACGTCATTCGGTATGAACCTAATAGGTCACACATAATAGGAGAACTATGAGAATGATATTATTAATTAATCAATTAATTGATAAGTGTTGGATATTTGTACAATTAATTAATTTGGTTACTTATTAATGGGCCAAATTAATTAATTAGATTAACTAATGGATAAAGTTCAATTAATTAGATTAATTAAACATTGGACCGGGTTAAGTTCAAGTGTAATAAGTTGTTATGGTTGAGAAGTTTAATTGAAAAAAAAACACAATTCATTATCTTGCTAGCCAATTAAAGAAAAATCTTAATCTCTCATTCTTGTTCCCGTGTGTATATTTTCATTAGAAGCTGGATAATTAGATAGCTATGGATTTCATATCAAAATTGTTCTTTGTAGAATTAACTAAATGTATATATTTTTTTATCATAGTCTCTTTCTAAATGTTAGAAACTTGAAATATATTTGCATATAATATTAGATTTAATATAGGAATGTATTTATACGATTAATGTATATGTAGTGGATGATTTTGGACTCGATAATGTGGATGTATTGAATGGTTAATTTAGTTTATGGGCCTGCGGGCTCTTATCTTTTTGGACCTACGTGTCCAATATTACTATTTTTGGCCTTCGTGTCCACTTCATTTAGGTCTGTGTGCCAACTAGTATAGTATATAGGTAGCAACTATAGATACAAGAAGAAAAGAGACCATGGAAATGGTGCATTGCATGTCAATACAATACTCTCTAGGAACTGACCAACATATCTCTAAAAGACCAGAGTATAAATTCATAATCATACACAATATTATATATATATATATATATATATATATATATATATATATATATATATATATATATATATATATATATATGCATATGCATGCAAAATCCCCTAAAATATTAAGTCAATTTATTATTTGTGTTCCATCATTATAGTGAAAAATCAGAGTCATTAATCGATCTCAATTTGTTGAGTACACTCAACGTTGATCTATTATGGATATGTTTGATACTATGAAATAGTACATATTTCTGAATGATGGCTTGACTTAACTAAAATTTATCTTTTATTAAGTACACTCAAGAAGATAAATTTTAGAGGTATGTTATATGAAAATTGTATAGAGATACAACTGATAAGAGTATCTACCCAAATGTTTTATTAAAGCTTATTGAGTATACTCAAGGTCTTAATATGACAAATGTAATCCCATCCCACAAGGAATTAAGTAAGGATTTCATAGATTTATGTGAAAATCTCATAAATTTGAGTTAAACAGTAAGAGTATAATTAATGTAATAAAATACCATGATAATTAATGGACGCATTCTATATATTATTCTTTTATTTTTCATCATTTACATTTATTGAATTATGAGTAACCACATGAAGTTGAGAAGCATACTAGATGCCAAAAATCCAGCCAAGTTTTCTTAATTATCACCGCAATCTGAGATTTGTTCTCATGCATAAGAAAATTGGATATGTCATTGAGTAACCCTTTCTAGAAACACCTATTGGTGACTCGACTCAAGAAGATGTTACAGTTATAATAAACACAGTGATGACGATTGTACTATAACATTTATGATGCTTACAACTATGTTACCTGAGTTGTAAAAGCAACATGAGGGTATAAGTGCTAACACAATGGGTTTTTTTTTTTTAATCTCAGAGAGTTGAATGATGAACAATAACGTGGGGAAAGATATGTGATTTTCTAGCTACTATACTAGTGCATAATGGCATAAGGATCTTTAGCTGAAAATATTGAATATATTGAGAAGTTGTCTCAATTGAGTTCGCCATGAACCATGAACAAAGTATTAACTTGGTTCTACATTCTTTGCCAGAGTATTCATAACTAATTATGAATTTTGATATGAATAAACTCGAGTGCACACTCCTTAAGTTGCTGAACATGTTTAAGACTTTTAAACCCAATATTAAAGCTAGTAGTTGGCAAGTCTTAGTCATTGATTCATCTAAGAGCATTAAGAGGAAGTCTAAAGGGGATTTTGAGAAATCATCTAAGATGGATAAGGTAGTCAAAGCAAATAAACCGTTGATATCATTGTGGAATGAAAGGTCATTGAAAGAGAAACTGCAAAACTTTTGTCTACTTCATTTGCTTCTTGGGTAGATACCAGATATGATTTTCATATTTGTACAAATATACATAAATTAAATAGAAGTAAACCACTACAAAATAAAGAAGTTGACATGTACATTGAAATTTGAAAATGAGCAAATGTTGATGTATTGCCGTAGGAGCATACTACCATTGCCTTTAGACTAAGTATTAGAATTAGAGAAATATTTATTCAGTTCACACCATTACCAAGAACATTATTTAAAGTTTCATGTTTGGACATGAATTATTTTATTGTTAAGGATAAGTTTTGTTCATTTTATCTTGATGATAAGATTTTAATGGTTATGATAAATTATAAAATGACATTTGTATTCTAAATACCGAATAATCTACAATAAGTATAGAAATTAAATGGCATAAAAGTGATAACATAAATATTACCTATATCTGACATTACATGCTTAATAGCATAAATGAAAAACACATTTGCTAATTACATAAAGATGAATATTTGGGGTCAAATAATTTTGAGTTATTAGACAAATGTGAATCATGTGTGTTAGGCAAGATGACCAAATTCCCTTTTATTTAAAAAGGAGAAAGAGCTGCACAATTACTGACATAATACATAGTGATGTATGTGAACACGTATATATTATTTCTAAATGAAATTTCTCTTATTTTATCACATTTACTGATGACTATTTCAAAAATGATCATGTGTACTAGATGAAGCATAAAGCTCTTGGAAGGTTCAAGGGATTCAAGCTAGAAATAGAAAAATAACTAGGTAAAGGTATTCTTATACTAAGATAAAATTGAGGTTGAGAATATCTTAAAGTTGAATTTTTAGAAAATTCAAAAGGGAATGAGATTCTCTCGTAGTAGGCTCCGCCATATAAATCGCAACATAATGATGTATTTAAAAGGAGGATTTGTGCACTATTAGATATAGTGCGATTAATAGCGAGCCAAGCGAACCTCCCAAAATTGTTCTAGGGTCATACATTAATTGTCGCGTGCTACATACTAAATCGTGTCCCATTATAAATTAGTTGACAAAATCCCATATGAGTTATGGAAATGCATAATGTCTAACTTGTCTCATATTAAAGTTTGGGATTGTGACCTTATGTGAAACGCATTGAATTGGATAAGCTTGTGACTAAATCCGAAAAATGCATATTTGTGGAATATTCAAAAGCAACAATTAGATATCAATTCTATTATCTCATTGAAAAGAAAGTGTTCGTCTAAGACATGCCATATTTCTAAAGAAATAGTTCATTCTAGGATCTGACAGCAGGAACAGAATATATCCAAAGGAGTTCAAGAACTCACAGATATAGTTGATGATGAACTTGAGTTTGATCCTACACTAACTGAGGGACATATTCTTGATCAGGAAGTAGAAACTCCCGAGGACACGTCAATTTCATGTAAATCATGTAGGATCATTTGACCTCTTAGAAAGTACGAATCCATGATTACTAGTAAGGCATTACTAATCAAGGATAATGAACTTACTAATTAAAGATGTAAAGTAAAGTGTTGACTCAAATAGATGCATGAGACCATGAAACTCGATATGAACTCAGTGTATGTAAACATGATTTGGACATTGGTCAAACTTATAGGCTATAAATAAGTTTAAAAGAAAGGGGTCGATTTGATTGGAAACATCCACACAAGCAAAATAACACTTGTAGAAAAAGGATTACAAATAAAGACAGAGTTGACTTTGATGAAACATTTTCACTTATAGACATACTTAAGTTCAAAACTGCATTCCTCAATAGAAACTTGCAAGAGGGAATATACATGACATAACTCGAATTTCGAATCCAAATATGCTTACAAGATGTGCAAACTTGATCAATCCATATATGGATTAAAGCAAGTCTCTTAGAGCTGAAATCTTTGCTTTGATGAGGAAATCAAAAGGTTAGAGTTTATAAAAAATGAAGATGAACCGTGTATTTACAAGAGGGCAAGTGGAAACGCACTCGTATTCCTGATATTATATGTAAATGATATATTATTAATGAGAAACGATGTCCCTATGCTTCAATTGTGTAATTGTAATTGTCAAAGAATTTTTTTATGAAAGATATGGGAGAAGCAACATGATATATAGAGATAGATTCGAAGATTTCTTGACCTATTCTGTAGAAGCCCGAAAAAAATGAAATTAGGCCCATATTTTTTTATTATATGATGATTTAACACCAAGAGCCTAACCCATAGACGAGCCTTATGCTCAGCCCACATAAGAAATGAAAGCCTAATACTAGTGGCTATTATGAATGGGAAGTCAAAACAGATTGTTGTCCTTCTTACTTCTTAAAGTAGCGCATGCAATGGAGACCATCAAACCTTTTATTTATTGGGTAAATGTGTCATTGCTGCTGTTCACGTAATAAAATAGGCATATGCATGGATTTGCTCGACCCTTTTTTTCCTTTATAAATGGTTTTGGAATTATGTTAATATTAAGTTATTATCTAAAAGTAGATTTTTTTATGGGAAATTCATTGGTAGGTTTTATATATATATATATATACATATATATATTAAACTACATGTAAAAACAATAATAATAATAATAATAATAATTCTTTAAAAAAACTTAAACTTAATGTTTACGTTTTCTGTTAAAAGAGTAGTTAATTAATTTATTATGTTAGATAATTTCAAAGTCTAAAGCTAAGGTACAATTGTTCAAGTGACGTTCCGTCCATGTAGGCCGGGGCATTACGGAATGGTATTAGAGCAGGAGTTTAGTCGATTATGTAGAATTAGCATATTTTGTGTATGTGTGTGTGTGTGTGAAACTTAAGTACAAAGTAGGACTTTTAAAATTTAAAAAAAAATGAAATATTTAAGGCACTCCATGGCACCTTGCATCCATTAGTCGATCTCATCCTACGACCCAATTATGTTTAGCTAAATAAAGTTCTAATTCTTGCTATGAATGGATATGATTCTATAGTTATGTTTTTCATGTTGCTATACGTACATTTACTTTATGTACATCTTATATGTAAGGATAAATGTAGTTTGAAAACGAAAATGTATTGCTTAAAAGACATGTATTGGGCTAGAAATTAAAATGTAGATTACAAATGGCTAGGGGAAGACAAAATGCGAGGAGAATGAATCATGTGATCCAACAAGAGATAGATATCTAAGCTTACTTAGATTTTAAGGTAGACCAATCCTTAGATCTTAACAATCACATACGAAGCGTGTACCAACATTGGCTAAAGGCAAAGAATGTGGGTTATAGGATTAGTAACCGACAGGCAATAGGTCATTTGCTAGAAATTCTTGCCCCTCGTGAGAAACGTATGGAGAAGCTTATACAAGAAAATATGATATCTCAAATCTTGGAAAGTGAACCTAAAGAACTTGACTTTGAGGATTTTTGCAATGCCTATATCCATAATTGGGAGATTATGATTGGTGATATTATCTCTCACTTGGGATCAGAATCGGCAATGACTTTAGATGATGAAGTTGCACAACCAACTGTGGCAGATACTAACGAAGATGAAGATGAAGTTCTAAAAGAGGACCCAGAAGAAGACGAAGAGTGAAATGAGTAGAGATTGTGAAGATTACTCATTTTTTTGAAAATATATATATATAAAATAAAATTTATTGAATTGTTCTTTTTCTATTTCAAGATGTAGCTAAAAAATATCAATTGAACGAGTTATGAAATATTTCATTTTGCTTTTTAATCCTAAGTATTCTAGTATTGGTATATAAGTTTAATAAAAGAAATTATTTCTTTCTTCAAGGAAAATATCTCGAGCAAACCTAAACAACTTGATAAGGGACCTCTTGCAAGGGTTCAAGATCTTGACAGGATTAATCAGAATCAAGCTCCACCCACACTACTAGTTCCTATTACTTTTATGACTCATGTCTCAGTAGTTGAGTTATTTCGAAGGCGTAAGCCCCTGCCTTCGATGGAGCATTTGGTCCACTAGTAGTTGAGGAATTTCGTAAGTTGGAATGAATTTTTCAACTTATAGATTACACTAACGCCCAAAAGGTACGGTGTGTAGAGTTTATGTTTACTAGTGATGCAAGTCACTAGTGGGATTCGATGTCCCGAACTAGGACCTAAGAGCAGCAATTGGCGTTAACTTGGGAACAATTCAATGAGGATGTGATGGACAAGTATTTTTCTCAGTCTCTAAGGGATTTCAAGGAGAGCGAATTCCTTCAGCTCAAGCAAGTAAATATGTCCCTGACTGATTATGAGCAAAAGTTCAATCAACTCTCAAGGTTTGATCCACACCTAGTTGATACGAAAATTAAGAAAATTCGAAGATTCGAGCAAGGGTTAAACCAAGACCCAAGCATGATTCTTATGTCACATCATTTTACATCATATCATGAGATGCTGGAATGAGCTCATGCTATTCAGTATTAGAAGGCTAATGTAGAGCAACAAAGTCAATTGTTCAGCCAGTAGGATAAAAGGCAAATTTAGAAGAGAAAGTGGAATGGTCAAGACAAAGGAAAAGGTAAATGGTAAAATAAGAAAGCTAATATCGATCATAGTGCCAGTAAGGCCATAGTAGTCGTAGTAGCGCTGTACCCTAAGTATGGTAAACCTTATCGCGGCGAATGCTTGTACGGGAAGACTGCATGTTTCTGGTGTGGTAAGCTATGATATATTGCTAAGGATTGTCCCATATTTACTCAGAAGAAGGATGATAACAGTGATTAGAAAAAAAGGGAAAAAGTACGAGTTTTTACACTGACTTGGAAGGATGCGGAGGAGAACTCAAACGTAATACCAGGTATTTTAATGATATCTGATACACTTGCTTATGTAATGTTTGATTCGAAAGCTACTTATTCTACTTATTCTTTTGTATCAACATCTTTCATTGCCAAATCTAGTGTTACTTGTGATAAGTCAAAGAGTACACTATAAGTTAGCATCCCTTCATGCAGAACATTAAATACAAATCAGTTAGCTAAGTTGGTGAATTTTGAAATTGAGGAAAAAACAGTAGAAGCTAATTTGTATCAAATAGAGATGAAAGACTTTGATGTGATTTTGGGTATGGATTAGTTGTGACGTAATTATGCAACCATTTGTTGTAGAGAAAGGTGAGTATCTTTACAGAAACTAGGAAAAGAACAATTTTCTTTTACTGGAATAAAGACCAAACCCCATCTCCAATTGGTGCCGACCTTGCAAGTCGAGAAAATGTTGAGAAAAGAAACATCTCAGGAAGAAACCAAGCAACGATAAAGATTGAGGACATACAAGTGGTACAAGAATTTATAGATGTATTTTCAGAAGATCTACCGAGTACTCTCACCAGATAAACAAGTGGAGTTTACAATAGATCTTCATAGAGCGGCACCAGTATCTAAAGCTCCATACAGAATAGGCTCCAAATGAATTTCAGGAGTTGAAAATTCAGTTACAAGATTTGTTAGACAGTGGCTTTATTCATCCAAGTGTATCTCCATGGAGTGCACCAGTGTAATTTGTAAAGAAGAAAGACAGAAGTATAAGGATATGTATCGACTATCAGGAGTTGAACCATTTGACCATCAAGAATAGGTATCCTCTCCCGATTATTGATGTCTTATCAATTAAAATGGGCCAAAGTATTTTCCAAGATCGACTTATGATCTAGATATTATCAATTGAAGGTTAAATCTAGTGATATACCCAAGACAGCTTTCAGAACTTGTTGTGGACATTTCGAGTTCATAGTTATGCCATTTGAGTTGACAAATGCTCCAACAGAATTCATGGATTTAATTAATCATGTATTTCATCAGTATTGGGATCAATTTGTCATAGTCTTCGTTGATGACATTTTGATATACTTTAAGAGTAAAAATCAACATGAGGAACATCTTAGAATAGCGTTAGAAACACTGCACAAGGAAAACGTATACGCTAAATTTAAAAGTGTGAATTTTGGCTTCATCGAGTTGGATTTCTTAGTCATGTAGTTACTGTCCGAGGAATTGAAATAGATCCAGTAAAATGGAAGTGGTAACTAATTGGAAGACACTGACTAACGCTAGTGAAGCTCGGAGTTTTATGGAAATGACTGAGTACTATCAGAGATTTATAGAAGGATTTTCCAAGATAGTTGGACCAATGATGCAATCAACAATGAAAGGAGTAAAGTTTCAATGGACAGATAAGTGTGAGCAAAGCTTTTAGGAGCCAACGAAGCGATTGATTTCAACCATCGTGTTAACCATACCCAAAGGTTTGAAAGAGTTTGTTATATATAGTGATGTATCGAAATAAGGTTTGGGATGTGTAGTGATGCAACATGGAAAAGTGATTGCCTATGCAACAAGATAATTGAAGCAACATGAGCAGAACTACCTGACGCATGATCTAGAACTTGGAGCAGTTGTTCATGCATTAAAGATATGGCGACACTACTTATATGGAGGAAAGTGTGACATTTACACTGATCATAAGAGTCTCAAATATTTCCGCACACAAAAAGAATTGAATATGAGACAGAGACGATGGTTGGAGCCAGTAAATGATTATGATTACATTATTAATTACCATCTCAATAAGGCTAATGTTTTTTCCGATGCTCTAAGTAGAAAGTCGATGGGACATTTGGCATCATTACCTACTATTTAGATGGAGTTGATCAAAGAATTGGAAAATTTGGAAACTGGCGCTCGTTTAGCAACTTTGGTGGTTCGACCTACTCTCAGAGATCAGATCATAGAAGTACATGGTAAAGATCCATTTTTTCAGAAGATTAGAAAAGACATTTGTACCAATAGAAGAAAGGGTTTTGGAATAGCTTCGGATCGGGCACTACTGTTTAAAGGAATAATTTGTGTACCTAAGGATGAAGTTTTGAGGAATGACATATTAGAAGAGGCTCATTTTACCCTGTACACCGCACATCTTGGTGGTACGAAAATGTATCGAGATCTTCGAGATACATTTTGGTAGAGGAATATAAAAAGAGGTATAGGCCTATTTGTGCTCAAATGCATATTGTGTTAACAAGTTAAAGCAGAACATCAAAGACAAGTAGGGTTCTTAAATCCATTGGACATACCTGAATAGAAGTGGGAGAATATCACAATGGACTTTGTGGTAGGATTTTTGAAGTCAGCAAGTGGACATAATACTATATGGGTAGTAGTGGATCTTCTAACAAAGTCAGCTAATTTTCTTCCAGTGAAAATGACATTTAGCCTAGATCAACAGTCTCAATTGTACATTAGAGAAATTGTAAGATTGCATGGTGTCCCCGTCTCTATTGTGTCCGATAGAGATCCGAGATTTTCCTCTAAGTTTTGGAAGAGCTTACAAGGAACTATGAGAACAAAATTGAATTCTAGTATGGCGTATCATCCTCAATCTGATGGTCAGTTTGAAATGACTATTCAAACTTAAGAAGATATGCTAAGAGCTTGTGTTTTGGATATGGGAGGCAATTGGGAATCGTATCTACCTTTGGTGAAATTTACATATAATAACATTTTGCAGGCAACTATTGGGATTACACCGTATTAAGACATGGTAGAAGAAGTAAGATATGGTAGAACAAGCAGATCACCTATTCATTATGATGAAGTTGGAGAAAAGAGAGTTTTGAGACCAAATATCATTGGAAGGACAGTTGAAGTCGTTGATAAGATCCGTACTAGGATAAAGGTCACGCAAGATAGAAAAAAGAGTTATGCTGATACCAGAAGAAAAGACTTGGAATTTGAAGTTGGAGAGAGTTTTTCTAAAAGTGTCACCTATAAAGGGTGTACATAGGTTCAGCACGAAAGGCAAATTACAACCTTGTTATATTGGACCTTTTGAAATACTTGATATGGGGTGGGAAATGTGGTTTATTGATTGGCTTTGCTGCCAGAATTATCGACAGTTCACAACATGTTTCATATATCGATGATTAGAAAGTATATGCATGACCCTGATCACGTGGTTAATTATCAACTTCGGAAGTACATAAAGATTTATCTTGAGGAATTACCAAATAAAATACTGGATCAAAAGGTACATAAATTATGGAACAAGGAAATTCAATTGGTCAAGGTGCAATAGAGTAATCATAGAGTAGAAGAAGCTACTTGGGAAAGAGAAAAAGAAGTTAAAGACAAATATCCGAGACTCTGCCAAACCATAAGGGAAATTTCGAGGGTAAAGTTTTGTTTAAGGTATAAGGGATGTAGAAGCCCAAAAAAATGAAATTAGGCCCATATTGTTTTATTATATGATGATTTAACACCACGAGCTTAGTCCATAGACGAGAAATGTTAAAGGTTATAAAAGACGTGAAATATTTTCATTAGTTGGTGAATAATTAACACATTTAAACCCCTAAATATAAACACACATAACAGGGCTAAAAATTAAAAATAAAAATGCAAGAAATGGAATCCAAAAAAAATAAAATAAAAGCATGAAATGAAACATAAACATGCCATTAATCTCTTTTAATAGGTAAATGAATGGCTGCCAACATTATTGAATTAAATAGCACATAAAATGCAAGAAATGTAACCTAAACCTTGCTTTTAAATTCCTTTGATTGGTATGGATGGTTGCCAATGTTTTTTTTTTAAATAGAATTTTTCTTTTTATTTTCTCTGAATCATTCCTATCCCATTTCCAATATACATTTATATACAAGTTTCACACGGAAGTGCACACTTTGATCAAGAAAAGAAAAACTTCAAAAGAAAGAAAAACGTAAGAGAGGAGCAGATTTTTTGAAGCTTCGTGTGCCGTCGGGAAACAATATTCACCGTCCAAATTCATCCATTTCAAAGTTTCAAATTAAGGTAGGTAGAAGTGCTAGTGGTTATTTCGTTTTCAAGTTAAGATTTTTCATTAAAATATGAATGGATTGGTGCCTTCGGGTATGGTGCTTTAGCACTACTGTAGTTTGAATGATTATTCTCCGACTCTACATGTTATAATAATTCTACAAAAATCGGATTTTGCCGGAAATCCATCTACATGCGATGGTATGAATATATAGTTTGAGTTTTTCTAATTTGATAACGAAATGCACCGATGATATTTATTGAGTTCCAAAGTCATTGGTTAATTCTCTTCCTACATGTTGATTTGTCTTGCTTGGGGCGTGGATGGTGGTAGACGAAGATGCAACTTGCTATGGAGAAGTCGGTGACTTAATGCTTTAATTTGGATACGAAACGTTTACTATTGTTTTATATTGTAAGAAAACGCGAGATTCTTTAACATAAATTTCAGGTCAAGAAACTTACTTGAAATGATGAATTCCAAGATTTTTCATGGTTGAATCACTTTGCATTCCAAAACTTCAAAATCTATATTTCCTTGCTCTCCAATGGTCTTAATCCCGATCACAATGAAAGTGGATTATTATCCACAATCTAAGTGTAAAATTTTGTAAGATTTCATATCAAAAATATGGTTTTAAGGACTTTCCAATTTAGGTGTAAAATTTCATACAAATTTTCACCCCATTTTTCATGTTCCCTTCCTCCCTCTATTTTCCAATGCATAAAATGAATGGAAGTTGTATGAGAGTTAATGGTGGTTGTAGGGGTAAATATTTGAACTTAAAATTCAAACCATTCCCTCCAACCCTTTTAATAACTTGTGGGTCGGGTCATCCCACATGGACGACCCACGATCCGTATTTTCTAACATTTCACATTCGCACATGATGGGTTTGATCCGAACCACAAGGGACAACCAATGTCATACGTTAGATCTTTCTCAAGATCTATCTTTCAAAAAATCATACGACAAATAGATCGTGCGACCAGCGAGTAATATTAGAGCTTATAGTACTATAAACATGTTAAGGATATATAGTAACTCTACTAGAGGAACATTACATCTCGCTATACCCCAAACTCATTTTTCAACATCAATTCAAGTATTTCCAATCCCTCGAATATTTATGGAACATAGTTGGACCCCATATCATATCATTGTATTCACAATTGTGTTCTATACCATAAATAGTTAAACACAATTGTCTGACCGGTGAATACAAATAGAAATGTTGGTCAAAATAATTTTCCTGTCCTACTTAAATCCTTTAACTTTAAATCAGCTGCTTTCCTAGACATGTCGCACCAAAATGATCAATCATAGTTATTGGCAGCATGCTAAAGTAGCAACACCGAAATAAAATCTCAAGAAATAGTCAAAAGTGATAAGGGTATATATAAGGTTATATAAACCTCAATGTCTCACACAATGAGGAAGCAGGGATCCATTTACTCATTTACCCATTATTGGTCGTAAAACCACATGTGGTATGAAACACGCACTGCGATGTTTTCTCCCATTCTTATGGCCAATGTCTTATCTTTTATAAACAAATAATACTGTACAGATCCTAGTTCAGGTATTCCCGATACCTAACTTGAGTTCTCCTTATATTCATTCCTTCAGACAATCTCAAATCGAGAACTTGATCTGGCTACTAAACAGGCTTAATGGATAACAAAATCCATTTCGATTACTTGTCGTAGTCTCATCTTGATATCTTATCAAGGCGACTGGATCACGTACACAACATGACCACTTTGTCTCATCTCAGCACACCCCAAAGTGTCCGAGGTGATTGTTCGTGTGAGTAAATCAATCTCAACATGTTTGACATACTTTATATGTGTATACGACATATTATCTCGTAATCCCAACAATAGATTATATATGAACTCGAAATTGTTCATTTATGGGCACATAAAGCTTAATCAAGAGTTTTTTGATACACTAAGTATCATATTCTACATAATTTTAAAGATTCGACATTATCGACAAGTACATCTCTAAACATCTTTAGAGTATGATGATAACAAACCATCATTTACATAGATATATTGCAAAGACACTTTCCTTGCTAATGTCTCTCACATAAACACTATCGAGTCTTTGGTTCCATCATGATATTTGAGATCTGAGTCAAATGAGATAATTTCATAAATATCATGGATCTCATATTCACAACTAATATCATTAGATGCCCAATACATCCATACCAAACAATTTCTTCAGCTGTCAAGTTATTTACTACAAGATATGCTCCTTGCTACTCTATGTAGTAAGATTGCACAAATCTAATAAATATTTGTGCTCGACTAACTCTCATCCTTAGTCGATATTTGCATATCTATTCCAATCACAAGTTATTCACTCAACAACAAAATGGAATAATTGACAGCAGTACCCTTCAAGTATCAAAATATCCTTTATAAGGACAACACCGATACCTACTGATTAGATCCATGGCATGAAAAATATTAGGGCAAGTATACATTATAGCATATTTGTAACTCCTAATCGTACTAGATATGATTCTATGGATATTTCTTTGTGCATTGATGGAGTCATTGGACATACATGAAGACTCATATGGTCACCTTTTGGCATATGAGTATCAATAGGGTAGCAATTCCACAATTAAAAAATATTCTAGTATCTTTATGGTATGGTGCTCTTGTAACAAAGAAAGAAGACTGGAATAATATTTTAAACAAAATATACAATTTGCTAAACATATATCCTTCGTCTCAAAAATTGAGGACAACCATTTCAAAATGGTCTCAATATACTCATTCTCATGGTTAGCCAATATAGTGTCATTAACATCAAAAATAGAATTACAACCTACAATCGGACTTTTATATAAATACAGTAAACTTCATCCACATGATGAGATTTCGCACGAGACTTAAACCCTGTTAAAACTCAAGTACCAGTGTCAAGATAACTATATTAGGCTACAAGTGTAATTAAGAAATTACCACAATACTATAAAAGCCTTCAACATGAAACCTACAAATTGATTCATGTAGATCTCTTCAATCAATTCTCAACTTAGAATGAAAATACAGTCTCAAAGTCTATTTACTATAATCTAAACTTAAACACACTATCATAACTAGCATCTGCGTATATAAGTGAATCTCACTGTTAAGAAAAAGGTTTATCAAACTTAATATACTCATATTGAGTATAACCTTTCCCTAAAAAATGAGCTTTATCTATCATAAACTCATTAGTTTCTACTTAGTTTTTAAGAACCCGAATGTTCTCAATAAACATAATGTCCAATTAGAATTTCCACCAAATCTCAAATTAGATTGGAATTATGTATTCTATATATACTTCCATCACTTTTCTCAAATTTCTCCACTGATTTTCTAAACCATGAATCATTGAAATTGATTAGCTCTTAGCTCTCAGTCGAAACCAAGATCCATTGAAATTAGATAGTTCTTTGATAGCTTCCACTCGGATAGAGATGGCACCCACTTGGAAACAGATTACTCCCACTTGAATTAGAAGTTTAAGCCAACTCTTATGTATTAAAAAAACTGATTCATTAATACATATAATATCAATTTCAATAATATTATCCAAAATATTCTCTCTTACTAATAAAAAAATGTCAAATGTCACATCTTGTGACCCAATATCCATCCAAAATCTCAATTAAGTACCTATTTGGACTATTGTGTGTATCTCAGAGATGCATCTCGTTCTTAATAGACTAATGTTCCCAAACTCATTATCAATAACTTACATAATCGATTATGAGTCTAAGACAACCCATCTTTGGTTGTGTTTGTGTCCAGAATTTATACAATTCTAAAGGTACTAATTTATAGAGAACTCCGCTAACTGACACATTGTAGTTAACCAACACTTGAAATCTTTGGACTAAACCAATGAGGATTGATAGTCTCATGGATTAGTTACTGAATAAAGTTGAAATCATGTCGACCCGATGTTTGTAGAATTTTATATGTCTTTTTAAGTAAACTGCGCTGAGTTACCTTCTAAATCGAGACGCTGTAGGGTTTTGAAAAATATTTTAATACCCTATATGTTGCCGACGGAAGCCGATTTTTGTATATGTCATATTGTAAGGAGTTTCCTACCTTAAATTAAAATTTCATGAAGTTTCGAGGTCGATAACTATGCAAATGAATTTATTTTGTCACTTACCATATGAGATAGAAAACAAAAAACAAAAAAAGAAAAAAAAGAAAACAGCCTTGTCTTAGTTATTGTTAGCGGGATTTTGAAAAAATATTTTAACACCTCATATGTTGTCGATGAAAGCCAAATTTTGGATATGTTATACTATGAGAAGTTCCCTATATTTTCCTTAAAGTTTTGTGAAATTTTTGCATTGATAACTATGTAAACAAGGTTATTTTAAAACCTACCATGCGAAAAGTGGGAAGTCAAAACATATTATTCTCCTTACTTCTTAAAGTAGCTCATGCAAGAGAGACTATCAAACCTTTTATTTATTGGGTAAATGTTCCTTGCTACTGTTCACATAATAAAATAGGCATATGCATGGATTTGATCGACTCTTTTCTTCCTTTATAAATGCTTTTGGAATTATGTTAATATTAAGTTATTATCTAAAAGTAGATTTTTTTAATGGGAAATTCATTGGTAGGTTTTTTTTTTTTTTTTTTTGACATATAGTAAACGTTTGAGTGACGTTCCGTCCATGAGGGTCGGGGCGTTACATATTCCAATCTATATAGATAGAATCTTAAAAAGATTTTATATTGAGAAAATGAATTAAGAGTTTATTGATATATTGATGTTAACTTCTAGTTGGACTAGGATGATAGCAAAGTTCAATCAAAATATGGGTTTACTCTTAAATAATAAAGCAAATAGTTGGAAATGTTTCAAACAAGAAACAACTACTAATTCAGTAGCAAAAGCCTAATACAACATTGCTTCATAAGCAATAAAGGTTAAGGTCAGATCAAGAAGTTCATCAATGAATTTGGAGTAGTTCCTAACATTGTTAATTCCATATCTCTGTATTGTGATAACAATTGAGCCATCATACAAGTAGAGAAGCTAAGGTCTCATCAATGATCCAAACGCGTGTTAAGGTGGTATCATATCATTAAAGAAATCATACAAAGAAATGACGTAAAGAATGAGTGAATTCCAACAATTGATAATATCGTAAATCCACTAACAAAGAGTTATCGTAGCATAAACATAATTATCACATAGACTATTATGATATTAGATACATAAGTGATTGGATCTAGTGCAAGCGAGAGTTTATAAGTGTTATGACCTAAGTCCATTCGATTTAGGTTGTAAACACTTTTAATGTGTAAAATGCATTTATTTATGGTAGATCTATCATTTAATTGAATTAATATTCTAATAAATTAAATAATAGAGTTCATAGATTCAAGTTTTGGTAACTTATTAATCATAAGGAGTTGTGAATATGATATACAAATTGCATATGATTGAATATTAAATTATCCATAACTGTAAGTAATAATAAGATGCGGATACCATTATTACGTATAGACCATCATGTGCTACATTCTTATGAATTAAGTAGTTAATTTCGAAAGCTAAAGTAGGTGACACTTCGATGAATAGATGGATGTTTTTTTTAAGAGAACAAAATATTGGAGATTTATTGGAGAGATTCCATATGGATAACTATATGAGTGTTATTGGTGAATCTCTAACGTTCGGTTGTGGAATTGGTTCTTTTACTTAAGGTTATCATAGTGCATTATATAATGATAGTCATACTTTGATGATGTTAGATGTTTCTATGTTAAGAGTCATTAATACGACATCGTTTGGGTATGTCAAGAATCATATGAAAGTTGTGAATAATTAATAGATGATTCGTCACTCTTAAATAGTAAGATATTATAATTTACATTCCATTCAATTAAGTTATCAACGAAATCCTTGGCCAAAATGTGCTCATAAGTCATAAAAGAGTCTTTGACTTATATTTAAGAGTGTAATGAAAGATATTATTGATAATCGAAATTTACACTTCCATATTTTGTAATTGATCAGATCATATTAACGAAAAAATTATAGTTTCATGATAATGAACACATTTGATTTTGTCATACCAAGTGATATTTTCCATAATAGGTATCGCCTTGATACATTGCTAAACATCAAATTGGGACGACGAGTGTAAATTGATGATAAAAAAAATGTATTTTCATTTATTGTCGATTATATTAAAATAATAATTCACGTCGTTAAGTATTGTGAACGAGAACTGAGCGCGTTAAACATAAAATGAGAGCTAGAAGAATGATATTACTATTTAATTAATTGACAAGATTTGGATTAATTAATTGGGTTACTTATTAATGGACCAAATTAATTAATTAGATTAATTAATGGAAAAAAACACAATTCATTATCTTACTAACACAGGAAAAGAGAAACACTAAATTTTTATTCTTGTTCCCTATGTGAATCTTCAATAGATGTTAGACAATTGAATAACTATGGATTGTAGATCAAAATTGTTTTTCGCAAAATTAACTAAATATATAATTCTTATCACAGTTTCTTTTTAAATACAAAGTAGATATTTAATGAAAATTAAAATATTTTTTAAATGGATATTAAGTAAATTCCCAACACAAGTAACACATGCTTCGTTAGTGTAAGTTGTAGTGTACGCATTTATCACCAGGATAAATATTCATGAAACTGAGCCACTTGGGTTGCTTTAGCCTAAACTATGCGCTCTTCTACATGATTTATTATTTATTAATTATTATTATTATTGTTGTTGTTTTTGGAAAAAAAAGATTTCCTTGAATTTACCATTGGGTAGAAGTTTTTTGGTAACACGCGACTTGGCGAATGAGAAGTGTGCTAATGATAAAGCCTTGCCACTTATAATTGATTGAGAAATATTGACATATAACAAACACGATTTGTATAATGGGAAATATAAATAGTTTTCTCGTGTGTAAAAATTGAAAAATAACGAAGAAAATTCTTAAAAACAAGAACTCTAATTAATTTATTATTATCTAATTCTAATACGCGTGATTGAACGTTAATTTTGGTTTAGTTAAAATTTATTTATTTAATAAATTAAAGTTAAAAAAAAAATTAATAAAAGTTCGGAGTTGTATAAAATATTCAATAAAAAAATTTGAAGAAAAACGAATGCGGTGGTCAAACAGGAGCAAAGTTATCATGTTTTTAAAAGTCATTTTGCTCCAAAATAATTTTCAATCACTTATAACTTTTCATTTTTATTACTCACATATTTTCTTAAAAAATTATTTCTTATTTGAAAAAATCAGAAACGGAAATAAGATAAAAATTAATAATTTACGCTTCGAGTTCCCACGTGATTCTCTATCACACACAGCCTCCTACAAAACAAACACATTATCTACCAATACCAACCGTCCATTTTCTTCCACCTCATCAATCCGCACCTTTCTAATCCAACGGCACTAGTTCGATCCCACAAGAAACACAAGAGACGTTTTATCTCATCATGTAACCCAACCCCGGTCAACCCTAACTCGGACTCGACTCGACTCGCCTCTCCTCTCCATTATCTATTGCCAGCGCGCTCACACGCGGAGATAGACAGATAAGCCAAATTTAGGGTTTTGCGCCATTTTTGCCTGCAAATTCTATCGGAAAATTCATCCCCTGTATTTGAAGTTTGGTAAAGAATTGTATGTTTATATATATACTGGTGAAGAAAAAGGTTTGGTAAATTAATGGATGAGATCTGGGAGAGAGCGGTGGAAACAGCATTGGACGGCCAAACCGACGTAGCTTCGGTTCGAACGTTAACCCTTGACGGTGCTGTGAAGTGCGTTCACGGCCGATTACCTCCGCCGGCAATTTTCGAGAAGTTTCAGAGCCTCCAGCACCTATCTATAGCGAACATCGGCGTGTCGTCGCTGGAACCGTTCCCTCGGCTCCGAAACCTTCTGAGGCTGATCCTGTCCGACAATCGGATCGCGGGTGGTCTCAAATTCCTTGTTGAGGCAGGGCTTGAATCTCTGCGAGACCTTGATTTGTCGAACAATCGGATTTCGGATATTAATGACTTGAGCCCCCTGGCGGAGCTGAGGTTGGTTTCGTTGGATCTCTATGAGTGCCCTGTGACACGGGTTAAAGATTATCGATCTCGAGTTTTCGGTTTGATTAAGTCGTTGAAGTACTTGGATAAGACAGATGCGGAGGGAAACGAGAGGCCCGAGTCTGATGATGAGGATGAGGAGGAGGAGGACGATGATGAAGAAGATGATGATCCTGGGAGCGGGGAAATTGACGGCGGGGAGGATCGGCCGTTGAGGTTAAACAATGGGCATCGAGCAGGTAGTGAAGGGGTTGTGGACGTTGATGAGGATGAGGAGAGTGATGCAGATGAGGAGGAAGCAGAGACTTCCAGAGGGGTAAATGGGTTAAGCAGTGGTGGCAGTTCTCATCATCACTCCAATGGGTTTCGGGTGGAGGCTGTGAATGCAGAGGATGATGAGGATGATGATGATTCAGTTGAGGAGGTATACGAGGATGAGGGTGATGATGATGATGATGAAGAAGATGTTGTGGAGGTTCATGAGATAGACGATAGTGACGAAGATGATGGGGTGGATGATGAGGAGGATGGTGATGATGATGAAGAAGAAGTGGATAATGATGAGGGAGATTTGGGGGAGCCTGCGAGTACACGGAAGTTCTCTAGCACTGAAGGAGAGATTGATGGGCATGAACAGGGGGAGGACGATGTGGATGAGGATGATAATGGTGAGACAGGGGAGGAAGACGAGGAGGGTGTTGAGGAGGATGGAGACTTTGAGGATGATGAAGAAGCTGAAGATGAGGTGACCCTTTCTTTGTGATTGCAAAGTGCTTATTACATGTTTTACTAGTATGAGTGTGATTATCTGTAGATGTTTTTTTCTTGATAATATATATCATGCATCAGTTTTTGGGAATTTATTGTATGGATATCTGTGTGCACCCAATTGTTCTTTTGGTAGGCTTGGATATGTGAGCTTTTTGATGCTTCGAACTTTTTGGTTTATATTAGTTTGTTTGTGCTGTTCCTCTGTTTGTTGTGGTGTAAACTGTTGGATAAGCATCTATGCTTTAATTCTTATGTTTTTACATTATGCAACTTGATTTCTGATGGTGTAATAGTTGTTTTTGCAGAATATAAAGAAATTCAGTAGTTGAAATGTGACACTAGCACTTTTGAGGATTGTTACTTTTTCTACCATGTGTATATTATTCTTTTATGCATCTGAACTAGTACTACTATTTGACTTTTATAACTGATCTATTGAAGTGTAAACTTAGATTTTCATTTCATGAGGATTTCTGAAAGATAGGAACCTGTTGTGATTTTGTCGAAGTACAAGTTTCAGATGCTTTTGATATGCCATGCCAAAAGAGGCTCAAGTTTCCACAATTTTCTACATATTTATGGGAAGATTTGAACATCCAACCTTTAAGATCGGAGAAATAAGATAAAGAGAATTTCTGAGCTATGAAATTTTCAATAGAACTTCTTGTATGCCCACAAAATTCAGGGAAAATTGTATCATCTAAACATGTTTTCTTATTGGTATGCTAGTGTTTCATTGTTTTAACAGGATTAGCTTGTTTCTTAATTGTTGCAAGCTTTTGAGTTCAGGAATCTAACATTTCCAGTACTGAAGCTGCACATCTTTGAATCCTTAAAACTATATAAAAATTTTGGAGTACAGAATGACTAGGAAAGAAAGATGAAAAATGGACATCAAATGTTTGTCATAAATGGAGTTAGGGGTGTGTGTGTGTACTGGATCTTTTTGAACCATATTTTCTTGTATTTTGTGTCTCATTTTGTTTAAGATGTAGCAACATGGTTCTGCTCTTTTGGAGTCTTGGGATAAGTAGGCCCTAAAAACCCTCATCTTGGCTGAATTTCTTTTGCAAAAAGTTAAAAAAGAGGAGAAAATCTCTTTAGGGAGTGTCATTGCTTTGTTAAAGATCATAGCTTTATCTTGCACTGCAGTTGTTGGCAGTTCTACACAGCATTTTGCACGTTCCTAAGATTTCAGTTGTGAATTCTACTTTCCTGGATACGCGTGGCTTGTGTTTATCCTAGGTTTCTTCCCATTTCTCTTTATGTATGTTCTTACCCCCTCAATTTTTGTTCGTGTTCACGATTATGTATTTTTATTTCTTTTTTTTCCCCTTTTTTGCTTGGGTGGGCGGGTTTCACGGCGTTCTCTGTTATGTGACGGTCATTCTCTTGCTACAGTGATTTCCTGGTTATTATTTTGTTAGTATTCAAATTTTCATAAATTATCGGGTTGTTTATGGAATGTTTGCTTCTGTTCTATAAAACTCAAAATCCATTTGTTTGTGCTTTTAACCTTTTTTGCAACCTTTCCTGCTACCAAAAGTAAAACGATATCTTCTTTATTTCAATTTTTTTTTGGAATATCTGGTTAATGGAAATTTAATTTGAGTTTTAAATTGATGACAGGAAGATGATTATGGCACGGGATATCTTGTTCAACCAGTTGGGCAGGTAGAAGTAGATGCTGGAGGTGGAGATTTGGATCCTGTAAATGAAGGTGAAGAGCCTGAATTAGAGGAAGACGTCGACGAAGAAGACGAAGATGAAGATGGCGAAGTCCAAGAACTGCCACCTTCTGCTTCTCACAAGAGGAAGAGAGATGGGGATGACGACAACGATGATGATGGTGATGGCGATGATGACGATATTGTTTATCATAGTAAGTCATCAAAGCACCATTAGCTATGAAGGTTTGTTTATTCCGGAGAAGTGGTGGAAACTTGAATTTAGACTGTTAAAGTGAGGATATTTTGGAGAAAATTGTGTTGAGGTTGCTGTAATATATGTTCAAAAAGTGGTTAGAAGAAGATAGTTCCCTCCCTTTTGTGGTTTTGCTTGTGCTGTAGCCGTTGCTTTATTCATTTCAAATGACAGTTGTGAGCGGGTTGAACTCGCTTCATTTGCCTTGGGAGTGGAACGGAGGGAAATTGGCACAAATTAAAAAAACCTCTCATATATAAAATGTTCTCTTTCAATTGGTTTGTATTACCGGTTGTAGATAGTTTGTGAGGTCTGTGTTCTATCCTTAAAACTGTGTCGTTTTAACTAATCTGTGAATTGGGGCACAACAAATTTTTTATTTATTTTTAATTACCTAATGGGGTTTTTGCAGATTCTGCCGGTGTGTTTTGTTCAGTTTAAAGTTTATCAGAGTAGATTAGGTGGGGTGTGTTTCTCATTATTTTTGTTAACCAAATTATAGACTTCAATTTCGATTTTATTATAATAATTTTTTTTTTTTCCCCCTCATGGATCAAATTTAAAGTCAAATAAATTATGTCATATTCAAAATATAGCAGGGTAGAATTATTGAAATACATTTTCTGAAGATGAAAATTTATCATTTTTATTACGTCAATAAAAAATGAAACCTGGATCTTTAAATATTATTAAATCTCAACCAAATGTTAATCATAATATGCAAATCAATTTAATTGAATTATAATCATCAATTTCTATTGTGTGGTCCGGTTCCCAAACATTTCAGCAAAATATTTAAAATGGGGAAAAGGAATAGAAAAGAATAAAATAATAAGAGAAAAAACATCTCAGCCCAACAGCCCCTTTCCCACCTTCCAACAACACTAACCAGGTGATTCCTCTAAACTGACAAAAATGGTATAATTGATAGTATATCGTAACTGATTTTTCACATAATTGCTATCCAGCACACTAGAAATAGAAATAATTAATGAAGGTTATGACATCTTTAAATCAAGAAGGCGTGAGTATAAGAGTGGTAAGTTAGAATGTCACACAACAATTACATAGAAGTCATTTTCATCAATTCGAATTTAAAATAAAAATTGAAGTCCAGTTACCAAATATATATAATTTATAAAACTGATTACACTATCAATTTTAGTGTGACACGTCAACACTGCTTAACATTAGCTAAGCATAGGTGCTTAGGAAATTAATGCATGTTGTAGATCATATATATATATATATATATATATATATATATCTTCTATATATAAAAAGTGTCTATTAAATGGAATATGTTGGTTTAACGGAAAAACTAACGGAATTTCTTGATTTAACGGAAAAACTAACGGAATTTTTTTAATTTAAAAATCTTTTAATTCCATAATTGGGCTTCAAAATTTACAATTCTAAAGTCCATGTAGAAGTATTGGATGTCATGCTCATTTTATAGATACACTTCTCTCCAAAGGTTTCATAAACTTCCAATGTGGGATTGTGCATTTTATATATACTCTTAACTCCAATAATTTTATAAATTTCCAATGTGGAATAGTGAAAAAAAAATTAAAAATTAAAATGCTCATCAAAATCATTTTCAAATGTATGTCTAATTGACTAATTTGATTTTGAATTACAACTAATTAAATTGTAATATTCACTTTCATTCTTTCATTTATTTAATTTTCAAATTTAATTTAAATTGCACTTGATTATTAATATATTAATGTTAGATATTATTTTCTATAAGTTTAAAATATTTTAATTTAACAAAGTAAACTATTTTAACATATTTATTTTTAATTTTTAGTGTTGGGACTAATTGTAGGATATATAATGAATCTAATTAATAAATATAGATTTACTTTGAATTATTTTTATGTATTTATTGCATTCGGTTCGGCCCCAGTTGAATTCCCACGAACTTCACGTCAGAATAATTCTCGATTGTAAATCAAAATCTTTCATCTCCATTTTCAGATATCGGAATTATCAAATCCGCAGACTTTTTGTATAAATCATATGATTAATGCTCATGTTTAGTTCCTTAATTAATAAAAAAAATTAAAAATTCTTCTAACACTATTTAGCAATATTATAGTATTATATTAAATGTTGAAAGTATTATTTTTAAATATTAGATGATTTTATAATATAGTAAAAAATCTATTTTTTTTTATAATATAGAAAAAAACTATTTTTTAAAATAAAAATATATTTAATGTCTTAAAAATAATTAAAATAATATTAAAAATACGAAACATATTATGACGCTTATTTTTCGTATTGACACGCCTAAACTTGTGATTCTTGATTCTCAACATCGACGTTTCGCAACGCATTACGCCTTTTAGAATATTATTAATAAATGAATGAAAAATGCAAAAAGCTTTGTACTACTACATTTTATTCAATAGGAAAAAATGAAACTAAAAAACCAAAATGGATGTGGAGATTATCAATTTAAAAATGTTAATAATTTATTTGGTAAGGTACGTTGAACTCAATGAAGAAAAAATATTTATTTATTTAGTTTTGTATTATAATATTATCTATTATTTTACTATGTACAAAAAGTTCATGATTAAATACAAAATTTAATATAATATAATAGTACGAAACACAAACTTATACATTTTAATTTAGAATTTAACACTATTCAAATTAAAATTAATATATCACAGTGTGTAATTATTTATCAATTACATAAACATTACATCATTAATTATTTAATGAACCAAAAAAATTATATATAAACTAAGCAAACGTGCCTTGCACGTTGCTTAAACCTAGTATATATATATGTACAAAGTTGCGCTTCTCGTGGACAACAACAAACTCAATATTCTACCACAATATTGATATTGTTAAGAATGCGTATGAAAACAACAAAAAGATTAAAGATACATCAATAAAAGCACATCACCACCTTATCAAAACCCATCACCTACTGTAATTCCTCACTAAGTATGCTTTTACTTGTCAAGGTTGTGGAAACGTACTTGAAGTGAAAATTTTCGAAGATTAAATATGTTGAATAACTTGTCTTACTTTGTTTGACCTAGTGGGTCCAAAACTCTATGAAATCGAAGGAGTTCTTTGACCACATTCCAAATGCCTTTTTCCAATTGATTGAGTGACTGTTGGCATGACTTTTGCGAGTCAAATGAGCTTTTGAGATTCAAAAGTTGCTTTTGGACCTATTTGACTAATTTTATGAAAGTGCTTCTACTAATTAGAAAAGTTTTTGAAGGAAGTTAGTTTAATTTAACTTTCTCTAAAAGCATTTCTGGAAATATGAAGCTCTTTTGAAAATTAGTTTTCATATAAAAATTAAGTTAGCTTCCTCCAAAAAAATATTCTACAAGAAGCAAAAGCAACATTTAAAGTCATGTGTATTTATTGACCTTTCACTTTTTCACCATTTATGCATACGAATTTCATGTGTATTTCTTATTCATAGAGATTTATGTATTGTGTAAACTTTCACGTTTTTACATTTTGGAAGTTATATTGATGCTTATGGATGGTATGGGGTTATTGTATAACTCAAACAATAACTAATCCAACCAACCAATTTCACTCTTCATGGGCCGGTTAACCCCAAGGGCGATCCGTCCATTTTCAACATCTCTTACTCGTACATGATAGACTTGACTTGAATAATCAATTATCAATTAGATATATTTAAAGATCAAACTTATATGGTTCATAATGACAAATGGATCGTGCGACCCGTGAGTAACTTAAAGCATCCAATTCTATCCACCCGCTGGGATATATAACAACTCTATATGAGGAATCACATTTCTCGCCACATCCTAGACTTATTTCTAACATCTAGTTCAAGTATATACGATCCTCAATAACTTAAGAACATGGTTTAACTCTACACCATATATTGTATTCACAATTGTATTTAAAACTCCAATTAGTTAACACAATTGTGTGAACTATGATTACAAGTGTGTTAGATAGAATAGTCTTCCTTTTCTACTCAAGTCTCTAAGACTTAAAATAGTTTTTTCCTAATCATATCCTGTTAGACTGAATCATTCATGATCATTTAACAATATGCTAAAATAGCAACAATATAATAAAAGCTTAACAAACAGTTAAAAGTTACAAGAGTATATTAAATGAGGTTACACATGTGCCTCATAGACTCGTACAATGAAGTAGTGATTCATTCTTTCATTTCTCATTGCTCACCAAAGTACATGTGGTGTGATTCATGTGCTACGGTATCTCCTCCCTTTTCCAAGGGCATATGTCTTATTCTAAAAACTAAATACACCGTACATATATTAGTTCAATCATTCCTCGATTCTTAACTTAAGTTCTCATTATATTTATTCATCTAGGCAATCTTAATCAAGAACTCGATTGATAGCTCGAAATCTACTTCGATTATTTATAGTAATCTCATTTTGATTCTACATCAAGACGATTGGATCATGTACAACACACGCTCTTTTTATCTCATCTCAACACATTCCAAATTTTTTGAGTCAATGCTTGTGTGAGTGAGCCAATCCTTACCCAATTAACATATTTTCTGTGTGTATGCAAATTACTCAGAAGTAATCACAATAAAGAATGAACTCAAAAAGATTCGTTCGTTCATGAATATACTGAAAAAGATTTGTTCATTCATGAATATTTAAGATTTTACAAGGTACATTACTAAATTCAATGAAATCTTAAAGATTTAACATGTCACAATTACATCCCTAGGTATCGATTTAGTAAGCAGATCATCTACCATATGATGTGTAGAAATATACTGAAAAGTCACTTTTATTTTTGCTATGATGTCTCATATAAAATTATATTTTGTATCAATGTGTTTAGTTCTACTATGATACTCATGATCCTTCATATATGTGATAACAACTTAACTATCACAATAAATCAATGTAGGCTAACATCATTGTTAGAAATTCCAAGATGTTGGGAATATTCTTAACCAAATAGCTTCTTGTACTACTAAAAAACATGCCACAAGTTCTGCTTCCATTGTAGACAAGGAAATGTATGTCTGTTTCTTTCTACTTCAAGAGATGGTGCCACTATTAAATAAGAATACATATTCCGAAGTTGATTTGCGATCATCTGAGTCTCTACCCCAATCAACATATGTGTCCTTTTAAGCACAAATCACATATCTTGATAGCACAATGAATAACTACCAGTAACATTTAGGTATCTCAATATCCTCGTAACATCTTTCCAATGTTCTCTTCCAAGATTAGATTGATACCTATTGACCAACATAATAAATGTCGGGATGAGTACACATCATAGCATACATCAAGCTTCCAACCGTACTTGGAGTATGGTACTTTGGACATTTCTTCCTTTCCTCAAGAGTCTTAGGACACATGTGAAGACCTAAGATTGGGTTGCAATTCTCCGTTCTAAAACATCTAAGAAACTTTTTTTATATATGGCTATTGTGACAGGGTAAGAAATCTCTTCGAATGATCTATATGAATCTTAACACCTAATATGTAATTTGCTTCTACTAAGTCCTTCATTTCAAAATTGAAGGACAATTATATCTTAATGATTTTAACATACTCCTTATCATTCCTAGCCAATAAGATATCATCTACGTAGAGAGAATAAATTACAAATTTTTCATTAGACTTTTCAAATAAATACAGTGATCTTCGTGAAACATTACAAAATTGTATGAGATTATCACTTTGTAAATTTTTAAGTACCACTGTTTAGAAGACTACTTTAGGCCATAGTTGATCTTATCTACTTACAAACTTTATTCTCTTAGCATGTTTCAATGAAACCTATTGGGTGTTGCATGTTAATTTCTTTATCCAATTTTCCATACAGAAATGCAGTCTTTACGTCCATTTGACATAATTTTAAATCTAATCGTGTTACTATGGCTAAGAAATAGGCGAATAGAAGTAAATCTCACTATCGGTGAAAATGTCTTTTTATTATCTATACTCTCCTATTGAGTATAATCATGTGCTACTAAGCGAGCCTTATAATTCTCAATAGTATTATAAGCTCTTCACATTATCTTGAGAACTCATTTGTTCCCAATAGCTTTCCCACCAGTTGAAATATCAATCTACTCCTAAACTTGAATGGATTTGATAGATTCCGTTTCTTCTTCCATTGTAATCTTCCACTTTTCCTTTTGCAGGGCATGATAAAGTTTCATGTATTGGTTTATGTTCTTCATCATCTTCTAGGGATACCAAAAACATTTTCCCTTCAATCTCAAAATGATGTTTAGGTATACCTTTTCTAATACTCTTATGAGGTGGAAGCTTCGATTTGACTCTATCACTCTGAGATAAGTTGCTCCCACTTGGATCAACAGGTAGAAGTGCTTCTTCTTGCACCTCAATTAATTAATCAAATACAACTTTGTCTTTTCATTCAAAATAAACGTTATTCCTTTTTTTTTTTTTTTTTTTTTTTTCAATTTTGCCCTTGCTAGGAAAATCATTTTTGAGAAACATCACTTCACGTGACTCTATCTCAATTACAGTTTCATCTCGATTTTTAACTATAAATAGATATCCTTTGGATTGATCCGAGTATCTGTTAAAGAAATATTTCTTGCCTTTTGGAACTAATTTTTCGAACATTCTTGAGGGATTATGGATGTATGCAGCTGATCTCTAGGATCTTAGATATCTTAAATCAAGTGATCTACATATCCAAAGCTAATATGATGTTGTTGGAATTGATTTCGAAGGAACACCCTATTCGGATTGTAGGTCACATGGTGTTGTAGGAACTAATTTCAAAGGAACATCCTATTGAAATTGTAGGTCGCAATCAATAAAGTATCCCTCAAAAGGAAATTGGTAAATTAGCTAGCGATATCATGGAAATTACCATTTCGAGAAATGTTCTATTTCTTATCTTAGAAACACCATTTTGTTCCGATGTACTGGGAATAGTGAATTCCCTGAAAAATTATTTTTCATTACATAGTTGTTTGAACTCTTCGGATAGATATTCACATCCTTGATCAGTTCTTAAAGTCTTTACATTCCTTTATATTTGATCTTCTACCATATTTATGTATCGTTTGAAGCATTCCAATGCTTCTGATTTATGAGAAATCAAATAAACATAACTATACCGTGTGAAATCATCTATAAATGTAATAAAGTAATAAGCTACATGTCTTACCCTTACATTCATAGGACCATAAATATCAAAATGGACTAAATTCAATAGAAATTCAGCCCTTATAACATTATCAATATAATTTTCGTATTGTTTTTCCTGTTAGACAATGCTCACAAGTGGGCAACGAAACCTTATAGATTGATTCTAGTAGGCTAAGAGCTAACATATTCATTTTCTCTTGCCAATATGTCATAATCTAGCATGCTATACACATGTATCCACATTCATATCTTTAGCCGAAGAAGATATATTCATAGAAAACATCAATTTATATACTAGTTGTAAATGTTTGGATTACAATCCAAAATAAGAAAACCATCACAGAGATATCCAATCCATAATATACATTGCAATTGTTTAAACAAATAGAATTACCACTAAAGTTCAAACTGAAACCTAATCTTGGAAGAAGAATAATTGAAATTAAGTTTCGACGTATTCCTAGCGTAAATAGGAAATTATGAAGGAGAATAGCATGGCCTCTACACAAGTATAAATTTCATGTACCAATCCCTTTCATCTCTACTTTTTCATCGTTTTCAACATATATCCACTTTGTAGCAGATGGGTATCAGTGAAACTCTACAAACACTTCACTATCCCTGGTTAAATAGTATGTCGCTCCTAAGTCTACAATCCATATATGATAAGATTCAATTAGCATGATGGTGCTAGAAACATAAATAACACTAAAATAAATATTTACAAGAGCTAGCTTCTTCGGCTCAGGAAGTCTCGAGCAAAGTGACATATTACATGACAGTTGTAGCATTTCAACCTGCACATGTATTTTTTCTTCCTGAACCATTTTCTTTTTTTTTTGTTGCGTTTTTTCTTTTTAAGTCCATGTCTAATCTCATTTCCTTTTCCTTTCTCGCCCTTGTTTAAGTTATTTTTATGCTTAGAGCCCAAAGATTTTCCAGAAATAGACTTAGCCATAAAAGAATTTCCAAGGGATTTAGCTGCTCCAAGCTGCTCATCCTGTAGTACAACATGGTGGACAACATCAGAAAAAGTTTTGATGATGTCATTGTAAGTCATATTGACTTTCAGATGTTCTCAGTTATTAAGAAGAGATCAGATCAAAGCCTGACTTGCTGTTCATCATAGAATAAGTGATCAGCTGACTTCAGCTCCCTAATCATCAGTTGTATCAGTCTAGTCACACTAGTACCACCATATTTATCTCTCAGATACACCCATATGTCACAAGTAGTTGAAAACTGCTCACACTCGTGAATGAGATCATCCACCACAGAACGTACTAAGATTGAATGAGCAATGTGAACTTTCTTTTATCATGATTAGTTTCCAATCTCTTCAAAGTTGAACAATCTGACTCATACCTGGTCTACCATCATGTGGTTAATGCCTTTAAGAGCATCTAGTTCCTCAAGAACATACCATATTATGAGACCAAGTGTTACGATTATCGCCATTCAATTTGTCACCCTTATTAAGTTAACACTGATATTTTCGATGTCATGTCTATTGAAGTTTCAAAGACAACCACTTAAATGTCCATTCATGCAAACATATTATTTTGCACTACTGCAAATTAAGATTTATGATAATTTAACATTAGAATAGAATTGACAGTTCACTAAGTTTCCATTATCTTCCATTATCCAATGTTTCATTATCACAAAAATTAATTTCACAATGCAAAATAATAAGTTCTTGGTGGGAATAACATGATATTTACTCATCTTAGAACTCCCACTAACTTCCACTAACTTGAATAATTAAGCATGTATGATATAAATAAGACATTTCGGTCATATGAAATAAAAATACAATACATATATTAATCAAAAGATGTGAAATATGTACATTCGATCACATTAAACTCTTCTATACAACTACTAGACATGAGAAGATCATTACATTGATATTGACCAAAAACTTGATTAAGTCACTAAGTCACTATTACAACTAACTATATATAGACAAATTATTTTAATATTCTAATTTTCATTCTTCCCATTTTCTAATAAAAATTGTGATTAAATACCTATAGGCTAGAGTAGATGACTTGTCCAGAAGTTCAATTGCAATATCTTTCCAATGATCGAAAAGATTTGTCATTAGATGATATATTTTATTCGCCTTACATATATACTATCACAAATGCATCACTTCTAGATGCATTACTTCGAGATGTTTCATGTGTAGTACTAGGTTATGTCATGAATCACTTTCATAGTTTCGATAAGCATGTAACATTTCATCACGTCCCACAACCCATGCTTTTCTAGCCTTCACTTTAAGGATGCTAAAGGTGTGCATAAATTGAGCCATATTTGATTAAGCACAAAAATGAAAATAAGTCATAATGGATCGTATAACCTAATTAAGACGTGCACCTCTCAAGTACGTAGAAAAAAAATATGATATTTTAAATACTTTCAGAGTATTTTATAATTTCCAAAAATCAAGAGCTCAAAAATTAACTCCCACTTGGAAAATATCACATAACAAATATTCTTGATTTTATAGTTTTTTAAGAATTTAATCAAGTAAAATAAATATTTTTAATGCTTTTTTATAAATTTATTTAATCATCAAATGTAAAAATTATTGTTTAACCATCTGAAAATTAATTAAATTACATAAAAATCAAGATTATTTTAGGGACGAATCTACAATTATTTAAATTGCATATGGGTCATGTACACACCCTCACACGCCCTAAACATGATTTGAACTTTTTTAATTATGAAAAAGTTGGTGATGCACATCCCTACCACTCATAGCTGGTCGCTATGAAAGTGCAAATCGCAAATGCACGGGTCAAGTTCAAGTAATAAGTGGACTTTTTTAGTCCAGGTTGTCGATCCTTCGAGGAATGTTTGCTTTCGATTACACAACTTTGATGAATTTAGTTTTAAAAATAAAAACAAATACACAATAAAATTTTATTTTGAAAAATGAGGAAAATTAGCTAAAAATCTATAAAATAAGAAAATATAAACACTTGAGATTTTCGGAGGAGAAAAAAGTGGTTAACATTTATGTTTTGCTTAACCGTCGCCTAATTAATTTCTCCACAAGCCAATTAATAAATTACTCATTTACTATGTTAGACCAGATTTTTCAATTTTAGTTATTTACCATTCTCGAGCGAAATTAGCCCTAATTGATTGGTTAGCTTACTATATCTCTATATCGATTAAAATCAAACAATCGTATTAAATCTTTGTGAAAATAACTCAACGGGTCACTTAGGGTAAGGGGTGTATCTCTATCCTCTACACATACCTATGGTATTTACTATTTGGTCTAAAATGTACAATCTTCTCTCGAACGATATATAAATCACTAAACTCAATACCCGAAGTAACTTTTCTTCCTCCAATTCACTTAAGGAACTGGAAATGTAGATGTATCTCCCAAATAGGCATATCTCAAATGAGATGAAAGAGGCTTTAATTTAAGTGTAGGTGCTTGTTGAAGAGATGGTAGTGGTGGTGAAGAGTTCTTTTTCAAATCCTCAAAGTTTGGTGCCCTCTTATACGAGCAATAAGGTGTAGCTCCCAAATCCTCAAAGTTTGGCGATCTGGATAGGATTATTTGGGAAAACAAATTGATGACATCTGGTCGAAGTTGAAAGTTCGGATGCCCATATGAAGGGTAGACAATACTTGATTCATTCTCTACCCTAGGCGAGTTCATGAAATCCCCAAATAGCATATTGATGAGTCTTCTACACTCATGATATTTATGTCACTTAATTCGTTATTTTGTTATCTTTAGGAGAGTTCTAGGGCATTTTAATGTGTGTTTTAATGTTGTGATATAGATTGATGAAATTGAAGGAAATAAGTAAAAGTTGACAAATTGGAGAAATGGCTAAATTGTAAGAGATTCAAAGTTCGGGGATCAAAGTGCAAATACTCAAAAGTTGTGTCGAATCTCAAAATCAAGACTCGAGAGTGCTTAGAGTCAATTGGATAAAGAAGTCAAAGGGATCAAATATAGTCAAAGTATGATCACACATCATTTTCCAACTGAAAAAGTTGTGCTCCAGATTCGTAGTCTCATTTTGAGACTCATTTTCGACATAGTAAACGTTTGAATTGGAAAATGATATCTGAATAAAGGTTGTAGATATTTGGATTATCTTTCCAATGCATCTTGAATCGCCTCAATCGAACATTAGGAGAAAAATGTATGATAGAAATACCAAAAGACGCGTAGTGTCAAATTTTCATCCAAAACGAGCACCGCATAGCTTGGTTCGGTGCCGCGATGCCTAGGTTTATGAAAATAGTAGATTCATGGGCGCCACTGTGGGAGAAAGAAAAAATAAACCTGTTTTTATAATTTTTTCGGCCCGGTCCACCTCCAAATCGACTTGTAACTTTGGGGAACTATAAATACATATTTTAAGACCTAATTCTATAGGAGAACGATGGCTTAGAAAACAAGAGGAAGGAGAATTGATCTAGAGCAAAAACAAGAAGAGATTGGAGGAGAATTCAAGTAGCAAAAAAGTATTTCTCATTCTTTTCTTCTTCATGTTCTTTAATTTTGATTTTAATATGTTATTTTTTAGTAATCAAGAGCTAATTTTAATATCCATGGTTTGATGTAACTGAATTTGAGGCATGTTTGGATTCTTTTATAGTTAATTCCTTTGATTTTTCCGTTAATTCATTTGTGTTAATTCTTGCGCTTTGCTTTTAATTACCTGATCAATAATTGAATGATTTGATACTTTAAATTTTGAAACTCGAGAGAGAGAAATTTAGGTGTGATCTAAGAATGACACAACCTAGGAAATTATAGGTTTCGAGAGAAAGTGTAATTCCTTTGTGGTTTATTTCATTTAAGAATCTTGTGCTTATAATTTCTATAGCGTTATTCGGAATAGAGATATTGGGATTAAAATATAGAAATAGGTTCTATTCGGCACTCGAGAGATGGAATATAATTTAATTTGTATTCTTGTCTATGAAGTTAGGAAAAATCGATAAATTTAACTATAAAAGTTGAAAAACATTGTTGATAGTAAGGTGAAATCAATCCCTAGGTTTTCTCGCATTGATATTCGCCTTTCAATTGTTTTCATTCCATTTGAATAATCACACATTCATATTATTTTAGGATAAAAATATTGAATTAAAAATTTGGGTTGTCTAGATAAAGCAAAAGCTAAAATAACTACAATACTTGGTAGGAATTAAATTACAATCCTTGTGGGTTCGACACTCTTACTCCAATATTATATTACAAAACTTGACACCATACACTTGCGGTATAATTCACGTTGCATAAAATGCGTGACAAGTTTTTGGCGTCGTTTCTGGGAATTGTCTTATTTGATTGGTCCTTATTTTCAATTGTGTATGCAAAAAGCTAGGAATCGTGAATAGTAACCTGTTGATCCTGAACGATAACGCACATTCCACTTTCTTAGAGGTATACAGAAAAACAAGAATGAAGCAATGGTAGAAGAAGAAGCAAGAACAACTAATGAAAATAACCAATGGGCTATTCGGGATTACGTCAGGCCAGTGGTCAATGATAATTATTCCGATATTACGCACTCGGCTATTGTTGTAAAAAAATTTAAACTAAAGCCGAGATTGATACACATGGTGCAACAAAATTAGTTTGGGAGAGCTCCTAGAAGATCTAAATGCCCATCTGGGCTCTTTTCTAGAAATTTGTGATATAATGAAGATGAATGGAATTACCAAAAAGGCAATTAAACTTCGACTTTTCTCCTTTTCCTTGAAGGATAAAGTCAAGGCTTGGCTCTAGTCACTATCATATGGTTCCATCACGACTCGGGAGGGGTTAGCTCAGAAATTTTTAACAAAAATTTTCCACCTTCCAAAGTAGCTCAATTACGGAGTGAAATTGGTCAATTCTGACAGTCTGACTTCGAGCCATTTTTTAAAGCGTGGGAGAGATTCAAAGACTCGTTTAGAAGGTGTCCTCAACATGGTTTTCAGAATTGGATGCAAATTGAGCTCTTCTACAATGGGTTGAATAGTCAAACAAAGACAATAGTAGATTCTATAGCAGGAAGAACTTTGATGTCCAAGACCCTGGATGTGGCTTATGCATTGCTGGATGAGATAGCTACTAATAGCTATCAATGGCCAAGTGAGTGTTCAAGCACTAAGAAAGTTGTTGGCATTTTTTTAGGTAGATCCTATCACAACCCTTACAACTCAGATGTTATCTCTTACTACTCAAATAATTGTATTAACATCGTATGGAACTCAGAAGAAAGTAGACTCCATCATGGCCGCTTCCACTTCATAGCATGAGTCCAAGTCAGAAAAAAGGAGAAAGTCCAGTATGTGAATGACAGAAACTTTAATCAGAGAGGAAACTACTAAGCAAACCAATACCATCCAGAGTTGCGAAACCATGAGAATCTCTCTTATGGTAATAATGCTAACGTGCTACAATCACCATCTGAGTTTAATAATCAGGCTTCTTTTGAAGGAAAGACATCACTGGAGGATATTTTGGGAACCTTCACTTCAGATACTAGATTGCGGTTCAACATAGATGAGTCAACACTTGACAACATCGAGACTCATATGACCCATTTGGGAGCCATAGTGAAGAATTTGGAGGTGCAAATTGGTCAAATAGCAATACAGTCCTAACAGAAAGGAAAATTTCCCAGCGACATGGAGGTTAACCCAAGGGAGCACTGCAATGCCATCACATTAAGGAGTGGTGAAGAAGTTGAATAAAAAAAAGGTTGTAGAGCATATAATCGATCCCATACTTACAGAGGAAAAGTAGATTGAAAAGCAGAAGACCGAAGCAGAAGTAACAAAAAAGATTCATAAACCTTACTCAATCTCATTTCCAGACAACCCACCTATCTTGAAGCCCCAGCTACCATTCCCTTTGTCTCTTAATCTCATACGATATAATACTCAATGCTCTACTAGCACCTAGATGCCATGTTATTCATATCTTACTAAAAAATAAAAAATCTCATTTTTCTTCATCTACCGTGAGGTTTTTTCTCATGTCCTACCTCCAATCTGCTACATCTAACCAGTCGAGGGCCTAATCTCGTAACCCCCAGATGATATGATCCGAGATATGCAATCACTTGGTTGAGCTATGGAGTCCAAATTGAAGAAGTTGACAAGCCAATGTTCAAGTTTCGTGAAGGACTCGGGAGCCCAATCGAGTTGAATTCAAGGTTTGGAAGATATTTGGAAAGAAAACGAGTAGCGTGGATGAAAACGGGCATAACTTTCAGCTCGGTTGTCGGATTTTCGCCCATGAGTACATTTCGAAAATGACACGAAATTCTACACAAGGCTATGTAAGCACATGGTACTTTTGGGGATGCGACCGTACATAAACATGTTGGGAACAATTTGGCGATAATTTTAATTTTTCGCGAGTTTCCTTATTTTGTTAGAATTTTAGTTTAGGTAAGATTCTTGTAATATTTAAATGATATTTTCATTTTTCCATATTTCTTAGGTTTTCTAGTATTAGTATAAATAGCAATTTCAATTACTGTAAACATTAAGTTTTATGATGAATTAATAAAAACTCTTTGCTTTCTCTCTTGTTCTTGATGGAAAAAATTGACCGAACTTATCAAGGTCTAACAACCTTGTGGTGTTCACCGAACTTTTCAAGATCTAACAATCTTGTGGCGTTCAAACCCGGGTGAGATTCAATTATCGTGTAATCAAGAGGTCAATATATTATCGGTGATTGTGTTGGTTGGTTGGTTCATTATTTTTGAGTTAAATTCAAAACCTTGACTCTTTGGGCGTTCTTGGGTTCCATGTCAATATCGTTATGGGGTTGCGTAGTATTCGTTGCTACGTGATTTCCATCATTTGGTATCAAAACTTAGACTCCAAAATCAAGGTTTTATCATTTTCTTATCTTTGAGTCTTTTCTTTTTCTTTTATTTTTTGTCCAGTTCTTCGTGTTCTTCATTTTTTTTTGTCTTTGATTCAAAAATTCCAAAAAAATTCAAAAGTTGTTTTTGGGCCGATCTAGCATCCAAATCAACTTCTGTTCGTTTCGTTGTTATCGTAGTCAATTTTCGAGTTTATCCAAAAAAAAATTCATTCACAGGTAATGTTCCAAAATAAAAACTCTTGATTTATTTAGAAAATTTCCAACATCCTATATTATCAATTCTGCATTCAAATATAATTCTGTTGAGTATATTTCAAATTCAAGAACCACTTTTTTGAATTAAAATTTTTTTTCTTCTCACCCCAAATTATCCACTTCTTCCTTGAATCTTTAAGGTCACAAATCTCACTTGGTTTGAATTCTATGAGAATAACTCCTGGTTGTGTTTGAATTGTTCTATGAAGGACTTGATTGAAAGCTTGAGTGGTAAAAAGCTGCATAGTTTCATCAATAGAGGGTAAAAGCCAAACTTGAGTGATATACGAGTGAACTCGGGTGAGGCAGAAATATTGTAGAATTTAGGATGTCGAATGAAGTGTTACAGCGGTTTGAAAGGATGATTGGGGATATGATCGACAAACTGGACATGCTGGACACAAGGATTGCTAATCTTTGTCGGGAGCAACATGTAGAAGCATCTAATGCTAGATGGTAGGGTAGGAATCTTGGTGGAGGAAGGGTTGATCAGAATATGTACAATAGCAAAACAATATTTCCCACATTCAAAGGAATGAGTGATCTATAGGCATGCTTGGCATGGAAAGAAAAAATAGAGTTTATATTTGATGCTCATGGTTACTCTGAGGAGAGAAAGGTAAAATTAGACGTAACTCATTTTGTAGCTTATTTTATAATTTGGTTGGATCAGTTGACAACTTCTAGGCAGGGGAATTATGAGAGACCTATTGGAACTTGGAATGAGCTGAGGGCTATTATAAGGAAAAAATATACACCTAATCACTTTTTTGGGTATATGAGTGATAGGCGTGAAAGAGTGTTTTGAGAGGATCCTAGAATGTGTGATGGAGTTGAGAAGCATGTTAGTAATATTCCCAGTAAATCGACTAATTTGGATTATAAACTGGAATTTTTGAAGATTCGCGACATGATTAATTCTTTAAATGATCATACAAAGGAGCAAGTGAGGAAAAAGAGAGAAAATAGTGATGTGGCTAAGTGTGATGAAAAAAGAAAGGAGCCACATGAGAGAATAGAAATAGAAAGTGAAAATGAGAGTGGAGAGGTGGCAAAAGGGAAAAAGCAAGAGGATGAAATGATCACACTTAAGGAGAACATTGGGGTTAAATTGCAAGAGTAGCCTAGAGATAGGGGAGTTGAGATGGAGGATGATGAATTGGAAGGTGCAATTCAAGCTAAGGAGAGTTAACAAATTAAAGAGCCAGAGCACGAACAGTCTCATACAAAAATTGTAGAGATGGTTCAGCTAGAGAGTAGGCACATAATGGAAGAGTGTGTTGAGCAGATGGTTGAGAATATTGTGGGGAATGAAGAGCAAGTTTCCATTGTTAAGCCTGATATGGTGGAGACGATGCATTCTGAGTACGAGGATCCATATCTCATTGGTGGGGAAGCTAACAAATTCGACCATATTTTGCTTAATTCTTTCTTTCAGGTTGATCATTGTGCGTGGAATTCATGCAACAACATCTATGACTGAATGAATTTGTACTGCATTATATCCATGCCTTCGAAATGGATGGGTACCGTGTATTGATCCAATGCCATGGAAGGAAATTTTTTCCATTTGATCCAGGTGGTGCAGTGATGAGTTGTGTAGCAGGCTGATTATCCCATACGCGATCACAAGGCACGGACTCGAGGGACGAATCCCTTCGAAGAGAGATGGGATAATATGATCTGAGATAGACAGTTACTTGGTCGAGCTATGAAGTCCAAATTGAAGAAGTTGACAAGCTAAGGTTCAAGTTTTGTGAAGGGCTCGAGAGCCGAAACGAGTTGGATTTAAGGTTTGGAAGATATTTAGAAAGAAAACGAGCAACGTAGATGAAAACGGGCATAACTTTCAGCTCGGTTGTCAGATTTCCGCCCATGAGTACATTTCGAAAATTGTAGAAAATTCTACACAAGGCTACGTAGGCGCGTGATACTATTGGGCTTGCGATCACACATAAACATGCTGAGAACAATTTGGCGAGAATTTTAATTTTTCTTGAATTTCCTTTGTTAGAATTTTAATTTAGGTAAGACTCTTGTAATGTTTAAGTGATATTTTCATTTTATCATGTTTCTTAGGTTTCTAGTATTAGTATAAATAGCAATTTCAATTATTGTAAACAATAAGTTTTATGATGAATTAATAAAAGTTCTTTGATTTCTCTCTTGTTCTTGATGGAACAATTTACCGAACTTATCAAGGTCTAACAGTCTTGTAGCGTTCACCGAACTTATCAAGATCTAACAGTCTTGTAGCGTTCACCGAACTTATCAAGATCTAACAATCTTGTGGCGTTCATGCCCGGGCGAGATTCAATTATCGTGTAATCAAGAGGTTAACATATTATCGACGATTGTGTTGATTGTTTGGTTCATTTTTTTTGTGTTAAATCCAAAACTTTGACTCTTTGGACGTTCTTGGGTTTTGTGTCAATATTGTTGCCGGGTTGCGTAGTGTTTGTTGCTACGTGGTTTCCATCATTGGAGCTGGTGGACATTTCTCAATTTGATAACTAGAAAAGGTCACAATATTAATCACTACTATAAATTATTTTTGCAACTTTGCTGGTCTCAGCCATCATTCTACCATGTGGCGCCTATTTTCCTCTGCTAACAGGATTTGTTCGCCGCGGCACTTCTCATCATATCACCTAAGAGTCTTTGTCCTCTCGCTTCCTCATAATTATGAAGGTTACAATGACATAGTTTTTGATGATGGCTCGGGGTTCAACCCAAGAAGTTTTCCCTGCGTGGACGATATTAGAAAATGTATAAAAAGTAACGATATTATAACACAAACATTATACTAAAAATGAAATACCTTCCAATTGTTCTTTACGATTTTTCATACTTTAATATCTTTATTTATATAATCACAATCTTTTAAAATATATGTTTCTCCACATTAACAATAATACTATCATTCGTCCATTCATCTCCAATAAGATTATGCAATTTATCCTTCACTATAAAATTGTTGACACACTAAAACCGCAGCCTAAGATTAAAGGCCCAAAGTGTAAAGCCCAATTCAGAAGTCCAGGATAAAGGCCTAGATAGAATTGCTAATGAATCTAATGGAAGCCCAGGAACCAAGAAGTATCATCGCTTAAACTTGCAAGACGCCTAGAGGGTGAGCGAACGGAGTGCCATATGATCGCCTAGAGTGATAATCCTGTCATCGCCCAAACCATCAAGTCGCCCAGGAGTTAGACGAATCTAATGCGTTATGGTCATCTAATCTAGCAGTTATGGAAGCGGTTATTAGACAAATTCGACATGTCCAACGATTTGAAGATGGACAGTTAGAAGGCAAGAGTAATAGCAACAGTTACGAGGTAATCTCTCCCCAACAAGTCGATCACCATGAAGAAAGTGGATAGTTACGGAGTGATTGAGCAGTTCCGAGCGATTTTACCACCCAAAGGTTATCAAGGAAATATAAAAAGGAAACGAAGACATAGAAGAAAGGACCCCGAATAAAAAAACTCTCAATAGAGAATATATAATTTCAATTTCTTAGTGTAACTTTAAAATTCTTCTTTTAGTACTCGTGTGCTTGCGCCCCTTGGAGGCATTTTGTTTGTCCCCAATTGTAAATCTTCGCCAATAAAACACCCCTTTTTGGGACTTCGTCTCAATATGTTTGTTCCTTACACAATCGTCTGATCCTTTTTTTAATTGTTAGTGACTAAACCCGCGAAAAATTTGGCACGCCCGGTGGGACCTTGGTGTTTGGTAAGTGAAGATACAAAAAGTGAGACATTATGCCTCATAAGAGTTCTAATAAGGAACTAGCAGGTGAAGGAGTACTCCGGTCTGTGATCGAGCGTTATGAGGAGTAGCGAAACTCTCCACGAACAGATGGACAGAGTCAGAGCAGTCACAGTCATTACGAGCCAATGACAGAGTTGAGTCCTCGCACCATTCCTGAACTGAAATTGAAGAGAGGTCATTCCTCTATAAAAGGCAGCCAAAAGGAAATAACATAAATTTAAAGATCTGCCTCGAGCTAACTCGTGTGATAAAGGCAGATAGCTCATAGAGGGCTTCAGGCTAGGGACGCAAAGAACATATTTACAGAGCCAAACCTGAAGGAAGGCGACACGCTCAGCATAGTTAAGCTCAAAGGTGGAAGTAGTATAAAGGCCTTGCATGTTTGAATAAGATTCAGTAATCTTCTTGTCAAATTTCGGGGCGACACCAGAAATCATGATGCCAGGAAAAATAGTGTCGCCCAAAGGCGAAAGATTTACTAAGGCTCCAACATCCCTTAGAGTAATGGATATGGGACCAAGAGAGAAAACAAAAGTGTTGTATTCAGAAGACCAAAAACTCAGGGCAATTGGAAAAAGCACTGAGTCATAAGTTGGGGGGAAAAAAGTAATTTCTAATAGGTCCAAAATCTTAGAACGTTCAAATTTTTTTTTGGTGGGACCATGATTCGCCATATGTGCATGCCATCTACAAAAAATAGGATCCTTTTTGGCCAAGTATGAATACCTTTATCGCGGATTGGCTTCAAGGGTAAAGAGTTCAGGAATGGAGGGACTTGAGAACAAGGAAACAATTGACCCACCGCCGTTTGTCTAATAGCTTCAACATCATTGAATGATGGATCCAAGTAGAACTCATTAAGATCAGCGTTGGCCTATGAAAGAAAAGTCGGATTTACATATGGCATTGTAAGAAGATTTTGGAAATCTTCGAAGCTGAAAGAGTCATCAGAGCGAGTTTGCGAGGTCGCCATTGAATGCAGAATGCGAGCTTGTTGAGGTTCGATTGAGAAACGTAGTAAGGAAGTGATAAGATGAATTGCGAAATGACGAAGAAGAAATGTAAAATATAGCAACGTGATTCAGGAGCAGTGAAATGGCGAGTCTGTTGGGATTACAAGGGTTTATAACATTTCACCCCTTCAGGCAATAGAAATATGTGATGATTAGAATTCTTGGGAATTTCAAGTGTTGTTAGAGAAATACAAAGTGAATATGGCAAAGATTAATAATTGATATTAATTCTGCCATATTGGGGGGTAATTGTTGACACACTAAAAGCGCGGCCCAGGATTAAAGGCCTAAAGTGTAAAGCCCAATTCGGAAGTCCAGGATAAAGGCCTAGATAGAAGTGCTGATGAATCTAATGGAAGCCTACTAACCAAGAAGTATCATTGCCTAAACTTGCAAGAAGCCCAGTGGTTGAGATAATCCTATCATCGCCCAAACCGTCAAATCACCTAGGACTTAGACGATTCTAAGGCGTTATGGTCATCTAATCCAGCAGTTATGGAAGCGGTTATTAGACAAATTCGACATGTCCCACGATTCGAAGATGGGCAGTTAGAAAGCAAGAGTAATAGCAACGGTTACGAGGTAATCTCTCCCCAAAAAGTCGGTCACCATGAAGAAAGTTGATAGTTACGGAGTGATTGAGCAGTTCCGAACGGTTTTACCACCCATAAGTTACCAAGGAAATATAAAAAGGAAACGAAGACATAGAAGAAATGACCCCGAATAAAAAACTCTCAATAGAGAATATGTAATTTCAATTTCTTAGTGTAATTTTAAAATTCTTCTTTTAATACTCGCGTGATTGCGCCCCTTGGAGGCATTTTGTTTGTCTCCAATTGTAAATTTTCGCCAATAAAGCACTCCTTTTTAGGATTTCGTCTCAAGAGATTTGTTTCTTACACAATCGTCTGATTCTTTTTTTAATTGTTAGCGACTAAACCCGCGAAACAAAAATAAACAAGTGTTAATTTGAGATAAAGAAAATGCATAATTAATATTCTGAAGCATGTCACAATGATTCAAATTAATCACACTATCCAACACATGTTTTGAAATTGGAAGACTAGAGTCAAGGCCGGCCCTGAGAATTTAGAGGCCCTAGGCGACTAATTTTTGCGAGGCCTTCAACATAATTATTTTTTTATAAGAAAAGTTACACATCATACCATTATTTTCTTTCTGACTTTGAAGTTCTAAAATGATGCTTATCACTACAAGAAATTAAACATCATTAATATTTAATAATAACAGCCTCTGGGAAAAGCAGTGTTTGTCACTAAAACTCTTCCCAAATAAATAACTTGAAGTTGGGCAACTTCAATATTAGAAGTTATAACTAAATCTATCACTGAGCAATTAATTCCTGTTTTCTAAAAAGTAAAAGTAGTTAGAACTTAGAACTTAGGACCTGAACTAGAATTATAAATCTAAGTATGAACAATATAGATAGAGTTTAAGGACAAGAAGAAAGAGCAGACCAATATGGAGGCATCATAGGATTATAGTCTTCCATGTTCACTTGTTCAGGACATAGTTGCATTCTGCAATCTGATGGCAAATACTCGTCCCTCGAAGCTTGCCGGAGCTTGGAATTGAAATGCTTTCGACTGTCTCTTCGCCTGAAACTTCTGTGTAACCGGTAGAGGTTTGTTTTTTTGTCAATTGCTCCTTGAGTATTGCCCTCAATGCCAAAACCTTGCAATTGGAATGGAAACAAATAGAAAAGTTAGAAACTAGTATGGCGTTGGATGATGTTAAAGGTAAATAAATAATGTTAAATTTTTGTCGATTAAATTGTATGACGAACCTGTTACTTTTTGATGAAGATGTGCAAACAAAGTCCATATCAGTCAAAAATAAAAAACAGAACTGGATTTCTGCTCATAACTATGGGCATAGAGATGGAAACTCGAGTCTTTTGCATAACTATGAGCATAGAGAAATGATGGTAAGAAAATTAGGTATTTGAGTTCACTCACTCGGGGGAAATGCTAAGGCCTAAGTGGCAATACAAATGAAAATATGACTACCCAACAACTGTATTAGGAATACTCAGTAAGCATGGTCCAAAACTGTTCACAAAGATGACTCAAGAGATGCTATGATGCCATATACTAACTATAATTTCTCATTGTTGTAGCAAGAATTAATTTCGTCAAGTTGAACAAAACCCGCTTTATCCCCTTCTAAAAATATTACATCAAATTGTAACCAGAAGCAACATCTGCTAAGTCCATTTTCTTCGATAGATCGGCTTCCAAGACCAGTTAAGCCAACTTTCAATAATGTCAAAAATAGCTTAGCTTCAAGAATCTCACCAAAGCTGCTGCAATGTTATGATGTCCACGGAAATACATTTTGAAGCCTTATCAACAACAAGAATGCTTTCTTCCAGCATAATTTTTTGCTTTAAATTTTACTTTTGTAATGGGGTCAAATAATAGATTTATACAATGAATATGCACAAGGCGAATCTGGGCTATCATTGACAATAATCGATGAGTGAATGCCAGATTTCAGAATAATCTTGAAGAAGCTGAGAAGAAGAGGCTCTTAGGCGAGAGTTGAAGAATGAAGATGGTGGTAATTGGTAAGGATATTTGAGGGTTTTTATTGGGCTTTTGGGCTGGAACTTTTTTGTTAGGTATATTTTCGGGCCAATAGTTCTTTTTTTTTTTTCGTGGCCCCTAAACATTTGAGGCCCAAGGCCACTGCCTTAGTAGCCTTGGGCCAGGGCCGGCCCTGACTAGAGTCACGATTATAAATTATTTGGCACAACCTCCCACTTCAGAAATTTTTAACTGTTATATTGAATTAATCCACACACTAAATCGAAAGCATACCTAATAGTGGTATTAGTGTAAAGGTGGAAATGGGTGGCCAAACATTCTGCGGCAGCTGGCTGATTCTGTGAAGGATTAAGGAAGGATTATGGGAAAGGTTTTTTATATAAGATTGGGCCAATTATTTGGCCTATTTCAGATATTTATTTATTTATTTATTTTTCAAACATGGGCTGTGGGGGTGGACGAAAATTCAGTGCAGGCATATTTGCACAGGAACCGCCACTGTCGGTGTTATCTATTTCCCATATATGTTCAACACTTCCTGCTCTTCAATTTAGGCCACGTTTGACAGCTATTTTTTTTTTTTTTTTGGATGAATGAGTTTTTGATTAATAATTTTTTTGGAAAATGTACGGTTAAAAAGTAGGAAAAATCTTGGGTTTACGTGAAAACTATTTTTTTTTCTCAATTCTATAAAACTAATCAAACCTCAATTAAATTTCCCTTGGTTTTTTTTTTTTCAAAAGACATAATAAAGGCCATGACTCTTCTTCGAGGGCCGAACATTCATGATGTTTATAACTGGTTCTATCCCCCTTATTATCCATCCCACGATCCTCTTTACCACCAAGTTCTCATGTTTCCATGATTTCCTCTCTAACATCGTGGAATGGCCACCTCCATCATCTTTCTACATTGTTGTCCAGTTTTCCTCAGATTTTGGTTGTTCACCATATCCTTGTAATAAGCGTTGTTGACTTTCCATCGGATTATTAACTAGTAAGAGTCTTGGCCCTCTTGAAATCATCTGCAGAAATCTCTTTGTCACAGTCCTAAGTTCAATTGAAGGATCCCTTTATTACTTAATTCTAGTCAATCATTTTGACAGCTGTCTACTTGACAATCAACTTCCTAAGTCCTTCCTTACCTATTGGACTTTGTATACAACCCCTTTAACTCCTCATCCAATTATACAAAGATCTGCACCTTTGGTTGCTTATGCTTCAAGTCGGAAAAATATTTTAAATATTATTTTTATTGGCTTACTTAATATAAATTGATTTTTAAAAGTCAAAGACAATTACAAAAAAGTGAAAAACAGGATACTGTCCAACGTTTAATTGACTGTACGATACGAGTTTCAACAGAATTCTGTGGCTGCGAAATTTAGGGTTTTAACACCCAAAAGGGGACCCAATTTTTACTTTTTATATTGCAGCTAATATAGATTTATTTACCTACCATTCTAGATCTTATTTGATAGGTTCAAATAAATATTGCATGATATTATCATATACTTACCGTGCTTATTTGTTGATTTTTAGGTAAGTCTTAATTCAAATCTTGTGCATTGCTTTGCATATATAAATGAAGAAATCAAGAAAGAATTAACTGCTTTGAGAAAATTGAATTCCGTCCGGTGAACCAGCATCAACGAGTTTTGCCATTTTCCAGTAAGTTTACACGGTGACAATTGGTTAATCTCATAGCAAACCGTTCTTGTTCAATAGTAATTAAAGAAAAACAAAACAAAGCTTGAATGTATAATCCTATTCGAAGATCAAGCTACTTGGCATGAGTTAAGATTGATGAATCTGAATTCAAGTGGTGGTTGTAGTCGAGTACAATAGTGAAGTAGCAATAGAGTTAAGATAAGGGAGTTTGATTCTACTTCCACAACAAGTCAAAATAAGAAAAAAAAAATGAGGAAATTGTTCTTAGATTTCTTTTGATTTTATTTGTTGATTTTTTGAAATTACAAAACTAAGAATATTGTATTTTTGATCGTTTGATTTAGTGGATTGTTCGACCCATGATATGGGGGCACATGAATTTTTTCCTTTAGGGTTTATCAATTTATATCCGGTGTTCATGTTTTAATACGTTAGTTAATTTCTGCAAATAATTAAAACCACTTAATACAAAAAATTCTGTTTACATACTACAATTAGAACTACTTAGAAACTAGTTACAGGATATTTTGACTGCCTAGTGTGAACTGTTTGAATTGGATAATTAAAAATAGAATCTTAATTCACTAGGTTTTAGAATTTACACTTCATATTAGCATGTTCACTTTTAAAAACCGTGATCTACGAAAAATCTAGTAATGGACATAGCACCATTTAGACCTCCTGTCTTAGATGGGATGAACTACTCCTGTTGGAGGATTAAGATGCAAGTCTATGTCCAATCCTTAGATGAAAAAAGCTTAAAACTCACTGTGGATGAAAATGAGATAGAAAGAGAGAATAAGGCAGACTAGTGGGTTACTATTGATTATAATAATGTTAGTTAGAATTCAAAAGCCTGAAATGCTATTTTTTCATTTCTGGATTCTAACCAATTTTGGTCGATCTTTTCATATAAGGTGGCTAAGGAAGCTTGAGATATGCTACAAGTTACCCATGAAGGAATTTCCATTGTGAAGTCATTCAAATTTTAAATACTCACCTTCGAGTTCGAACACTTGACGATGAGAGTGGATGAACAATTCAAGGACTTCTATGCCAATCTCAGTGATATTACCAACTTAACATACATTTTAGGAATGAAGTATTCAGAAAGCAAAAATAGTGAAGACGTTCTTTAGATCACTACCTGATAGATTTTATTCCAAAGTAACTTCGATCAAAGAGAGTAAAAATATTGAAAGTATAAAGGTAGAAGAGTTGGTGGGCTCCTTAATGACTTATGAGTTACGTTTCCACTGGATAAAGAAAAAAAAAAGATCTGGAATTGCCTTTAAAGCTAAAGATGTTGAGGAGGATGAAGAGTCTGAGGGTGATGAACATATGACCAAGCTCACCAAACAGTTTAAACAATCCCTAAAGAGCAATAAAAAGGAAGGGTTTCAAAAACTCAACCTCAGTAGAAGAAGTTCTTTGATAACTCAAGGCAAAATCCAACTTCATCTATGGAGAGAACTCAAAATCATATTTAATGCCATGAATGCGAAGGATTTAGTATCATAGATGCTGAATGTGCAAACACCTTGAAGAAATCCCGATCTAAGAAAGCAATGAATATTCCATGGAGTGAAGACGAGGACATAGAATCAAACTTGGACGAGGATGACAGAACTAATGATAATCAGGTTACCTCATTTAATGTCAACCTATAGTATATTTCTGACTCACTACAACAGTTGTCTTTAGGTACGAACTCACTTATTAGAGACACGGCTAAACAAAGTCGAATATGTTCAGAATGCAATGTCCTGAAAGAAAATCTCGAAACTGCATAAAAAAAAGAATATCAACCTTCATGCAATGGGATAAGTACATTTTACACACTTAGTTCAAACCCACAAACATGAATAATTGTTAATAAATATGTGAAATATAGCTTTATTCGATGTAATTTGTGTTGTGTAGGACAACAGTGATGAATATGGCAGAAATTAGGAGAAAAGTGGAAAAAGACTAAAATGCAAAAGAACCAAAGTTCAGGGACCAATGTGCAAATAACCAAAAGATGACATAGAATTAGAATTGAAAATGTGAAGATATCAAGGACTAATTGAGCATTGGAGGAAGAAAACGTGGGAAAAGAGGTCGAGATTGGCGAGACGAAGTTCGAAGACCAAAATGCAAGAATCTGTAGTTTCACACTACTATGCGGTCTCACAGCTTAAATACCTATGCGGTCACATAGAGACCTCTAGCAAAAATAAAAAAGAGTTTCCAATACTTCTACGCGACTGCATAGAAGCATACTATGTGGTCGTATAGTACAAAATTTTGATGAGATTTCTAGTTTCCTTTTTAATTCAAACACCTTTGGAAACAAATCTTGGAAGGCATATTTAAACCCGGGTGCCATCCAATACACGGAGGAGAGGAGACACAAAGGTTTTTAGAGAGAAAAAGAGGCACGAATGAAGAGAACAACACCACGACGCGAAGATTTAATTCAAGAATCAAATTGGTGATGTCGTTCTTCATTAATATTTCTGATTTTCTTTGTTCTATCTTGTTAGGCTAGATTAATTCTGTACTAGAGAATAATGTACTATGTAATTTGATTTTGCATTCTTGACAACCCAAAACTCGTTTTGGGATATTTGAATGATTTATATGATTTATTTTTCTTCATAATTATTGTATACGTAATTGTGTGAGTTTGGTAGCTTGTTTCATGCATTCGAAAGAAGGGTAATATGTTCGATATGATATAAATCATCATAGAGTTCGATAGGTGATAAAAATATATCGCTATGCTCTTTGTGAATCGTTAATTATTCATAAATTCACATGCATTCTTGTATGTTTGCATCCATCATAGAGATATAGTCGGGTGACATATGAGAATATGTTAACTTTACTCGAGAGAGACTGTTAAATAATTTGGGAGCAGTGATTCTTCAAAATTTCAATCATGTGTCAATGTGTAGAACTAGATTTAGAGAAGAATATCACATAGGGACTCGTGATCATAGTACATTCATCATATATTCGAAAGCTCCAAATTACGTTCAACATTATTTGCATTTTGTTTAGTTAAATCATTCATCATTGCAATATTCGATTAATTTAGTTATAATTTCATTACAACAACACTTAAGTTTCATTGTTTTGATTAAGGTCACGATAATTCGAATTAGAACTAATCAATATCTGTGAGACGACACTTGGATTCAAAAAGTCTACTTTATTACTTGTAACGAATCGTACACTTATGGTCATTTTAATTAGATATATTTTTCGTGAACAAGTTTTTGGCATCGCTGCCGAGGATTGAATTTAGTATAATTCTATTTATTTTGATACTAATTCGAATATTAGTTTATTTTTAATTATTTGTGTTTTAGTTAGTGATTTTTCTCTCCTTTTAGTAATTTATCTAAGTACCACTTTTGATTCCTTTTCAGGTCTTGTATGTGAAAGTCGCTTGATTGTGACTTGATTCTAGCTGATCCAGAAATCGAATGTACCTTTCATCGTAGGTGATAAGTGCGTTTTGTGCACTTAATTATGCGACAAAACATGATTAATTGTTTATATAAATGCTTGAATACGGCTTAATCCAATATGAATTGTGTTTGTAGGTTTACTTTGATGGAAATAATGAAATATGCGCGAAAAAAGGCGAAAATGACCAAAATGGAAGGAAATGAAAGTTCGGGGACTAAATCGCAATTATTCATAAATTGACCCGAACTTTGAACCGAGCATGGAACCTCGTTAAAGATCTAATTGTCAATATTATGGATGACTAGAAGAAGATGGAAGAGGAAAAAAAGCCAAAAGTGGAATAAAAAGAAGATTGGGGACCAATTTGAACTAGAAGCGAAAATTCATCCATGTTATAGCATGAGATTATACCTTGCTATAGTGACCTCAACAATGATTTTCAGGAAGGATTTACTTTGCCCATGCTACAGCATGGAAATACACCTTGCTATAGCAATGGGTATTCTGGGCGAGAAATTCTTAAGTTTCCTTATCCAACTACAACTCTTATGGTAATGATTCTAGGGCAACTATAAAAGCCTAAACTCGTCCTATACTAGGTTATTATGCATTCTTAGAGAGAAAAACACCATTGAAGAGCAAGGAAAAAGGCGAGAACAAGGGTTTCACTTGAAGATTCAAGATTCAAGCTTTAAACCCTAATTCTTTGGTGATGTCTTCTCTTGATTATTTTTATTATTCTTTAACTTTAGTTATGTTAGGCTAGACTTTTTATGTACTAGGTGAACGATGAACCTCGTATTGTGAACTTTTAATTTCTATTTTGCAATTTGATATTTAAACACGTTTGATGGATGTTGAATGATTTATATACACTTTCTTGTCTTTACAATTATATGCGCAATAGTTGTATGAGTTTGGGTGATTTATTTTATGCATTCGAAAGAAGGGAAATAGATTCTACAAGGTATAAATCATCATAAGGTCCGATAGGGGATAGAAATATACCGCTATGCTTTATGTGAATCTCTAAGTGTTTACAAAACGTCATGCATTCTTGTATATTGCATTTGTCATAGAAATATAGTCAAATGGTATGTTAGAATATGTTCAATTCTACTCGAAAGAGATTATTGAATCAGTTAGAAACATTGATTCTTCAACCAATTCATCGTGTTGTCAAATTGTGAAATAGGAGTTAAAAGTGAACTTGCTTGGTGATTCGGGATCCTAGTACGCTTTTTCATACATTAATTTCTCCAACTTTTGCATTTAACCATCATTCTTGCAATTAGTCGTAATTTTAGTTTAATTTGCATGTTAGTCATAGTTTAATCATAAAATCTAGAACAATCATCTTGAATTTAATAGATTCGGTTAAGGTCGAGATAATAACAATCACGTTAAACCAATCCTCGTGGGAACGATACTCGAAATTCTAGGATTTCCACTTTATTACTTGTCAACGAACCGTGCACTTGCAGTGATTTAAATTCGAAACATATTTTCGTGAACAAGTTTTTGGCGCCGTTGCCGGGGATTGAGTATTAATTTGATTTTTGTTATTTAGACACTAATTCGAACTTTTTTTTTATTATTTTGTTATTTTATTATTGTTTTTATTTTTTGGCTAACCCCGTACTATTAATCTATCTCGTGTTTGCACTATCTCCCTATACTTTTTCAGATGATTGCATGATTCTAACTTGGTAAGGCAATGAAATTTTTGCAATGGATAATCTCTGTATACATTATGAAGATATGTTTGGAGGATACCCGAGTTGTTATAATTGCTACGAGATGCATTGTACTGGACAATGTTTGCGATGGCACCCTTGTTTCAACACGCCGAAACTTATGATATTTAGAGAATATTTAAAGTGTCGGAAGCGAGCAATTGACGAAAACCATGAAGGGTACATGCTGATTGTTTGTGAGTTTATACCTGACAATTGGGATGAGGACTTCAAACTGGTAGGAGATGGTCCTCCTCTATTTCATGAAAAAGTAATTGCAAAGTATTTTGAAAAATTGGTCAAGTTGGATGAAGGTGATATGCTTTTGGGAGATTGCACGTATTGGGAAGAATTTCGTTATTGGGGGTACAATCTACTTGAAAGGGTCGTAAGGACCAACTTTTCATTGCCTATGGATTTAGATTGCGGACCAATCATTCCACCTGATGGGAGTTCATCAATTAAAGAAAAGCAAAAAACGAGTGAAAATTTAATCACAGTGGAGCTCAGCGAGGATGATGCGATCAATAAGGAGGAAATCAACTCATATTTTTTCGACTTTATTGATTGTCCAAAAATTGATTTTGTGATTAAGCCCGACGAGGAAATACAGATCTATATAGTTGAAGTTGAGTCAGATGGAATAGATAAGTCCTATTATGTTGAAAATGGCAAGGAAGATGTGTGAAGATCAAATGAAAAGTGGACCAAAGCCAAAAGAAGAAAGATGGACAAAACATCAAAAGCTTTCTTTAGGTGCCCGTGATTAGCCGTCATACAGTCGAGCTATAGACTATAAACAAGCGCTGGTTGGGAGGCAACCCAACAATTCTTCCCTTTTATTTATTTCTCTTTATGCATTAGATTAGGAATTTCTTTTTCAAATTTTTTATAATTTTTAATAAGATTACTTTTTCATCGTCTCTACAGGTAATAAAAGAGTCTATGCATGGTCCACATTATTTTTCCTCCACTATCTTCACATTCGCATCTCTATCGATCAGGGGAGTATTCGTCACCCTTTTATTCTTTATCTCCTGTGATTTTGTCCTTGATTTTCTGCGCTGATAAGTTTGTATTTTATTATTCTTTAAACATTGAGGACAATGTTCTATATACGTTTGAGGGTGGGACAATGTTGTTCTATATACGTTTGTGTAATTGTGTAAAAAAAAATTATATTTTTGTGTGAGTTTAATGGCCTTGTCGGCAATGATGAGAATATTGGAATCAGTATAGCTATGAATAAGGGAAATTATGCATGCTTAATTGATCGATACTTGTCTATGTGGAACTTGACATTTTTGCGCACAATAATTGTGTTGGGCATGCTAAGCTAATGATTGGATGTTTGAGTCATAGTGGAGTTGAACATGATAGGTCAACCTCGAAAAATTCTATTGCACCATTCGAAAAATCATCATTTTAGAAGTTTGGAGATGATTTAGCTGTTACAGGGGAACATTGAGATAAGTATGGATTCCATGTGTGAGAATTGTATTGTGTGGATTGGATTAGACCAATGAGACAAAAACGAGGTAAAAGTTCCAAGTCAGAGATTGTGTAACGCCCCGAATTTAAACTTCGAGTGTCACGCTAAACGTAATAACTTTCACTTTAATTACATGTAAAAATTTTTAAATAAAAGGTAATGCATTCTGGGAACCTATTTATAGTTTGTAGTAAAAGATCTTTATGAAGTTTAATGGCCAGCAAAAGTGTATACCGACTGGAAAGATTTCTTTACATACATGGACTTTGTGCTGTTACGGCTAGTTTGGGCAGCCGGTTCAAACATTTTTATAAAATTCACCCGAACTCCGTTTCCTATGAAACTGGTGGCATCTGAACGATATTTCCACATAGTTTCCCAGTTTAAAATATGGAGAGTTTTCAAGATCACATGATATGGACGTCTCATTAAAACAGTGAGGTGTTGCACAGAAATTTCAGATTCGACCTTTCAACACTTAAAAATTTATATCTCAGGGTACAGAGATCCAAATTGAGTGATTCTTGTGCTCATATAAAGACAACTCAAAGAGGAACGTGGGAGTATTTTTAGAGTCTCAAATAGGTGTTTATAGAGTTAGAAATAACATTTTGAACTGACGCTAAAAACTGTCCAGCTTCTGCCCTGTTTAGCGTCGTAGGAAAAACAACTATAAGCATGCCTTCTTAGCATAACATGAAAGATATGATTAAAAAAGTTTACTTCTAGTACCATAGTACCTCATGTCTTATACATGCTTATAATAAATACCATCATAAACAAAACATAAGGAAGGCAGTCTCTGAACAAAACATATGGGAAGGAAGTTTAGATACAAAATAACTTTGTCCCATCATCGAGTAGGCCGACCAACTTCCACCAACTCAACTCAACGATCATGGATCTGAAAATTTAGTATAACATACTATGAGTATAAATAATACTCAGTAAGATACCATGCTCGGATTTAACATGTTAATACTACACAAAAGAAAGCATTCAACCACATACTTGCATATTCCGGCTTGCCGGTGCCTTTCGGACTTGTCCTAAGACATAAATAGATATCTAACTTTGTGGACTTGTCCACACTTTCATATCATGGTTCTCATGCATAGCTTAAGCATAAATATTACCATGAAATCCTACCACTTGAACATAGAAAGTATCTTACCTTAACACTTGGGGTTGAAAATTGTACTCGAAAATGCTAGCCTTCGTTTTCCTTTTTCACGTATCCTATCTTTCTATTATTTGCAAGAAATATTCTGATTTTTATGTGCCATTTGCAGTAACCTTTCCCAAGTATTTAAAGGCAAGAAACATATGACTAAGCAAGGTGATAAAGGGTGACTAATTACCAAATAAATTGCCATGCTTTCCACGTAGCCATTTGATTCATTTTTATCCATGCATTGGCTTCAATTGTAACCAGCTCATGGTTTATACCAACACCTCATGCTTGCTTAATATTTAACCACCTCCAACTTGCTTAACACATCATGCTTGCACCATTACAATTTAATATGCATGCCAAACCTTTTAATTAACTAACATTGTATTCTAAACAATTAACTAACATATTATTCTAACTCTCAATCACCAAATAATGCCACGAGGCAATCACTAATAATTTGGCCATATAAAAATTTTGAAAAGTTAAATTACTATCCAAAAAAATTAAATGAACAACCTAAACGATCATAAAATTTCGGAGTATTACATCCCTCCTCCCTTAAAAAAATTTCGTCCTCGAAATTACCTCGAACTTGGTTGAAGAGTTCTGGATACTTGGTTTTGATTTCTTCTTCTCTTTCCCAAGTTGATTCTTCGACATTATGGTTTCTCCATTGAATTCTCACTAATGGAATTTCTTTGGTCCTCAGTTGTTGGACTCTGCGATCCAAGATTGCTACTGGTTTTTCCTCATAAGTCATGTTTTGTTTGATATCTAATGGTTGATAACTAACCACATGACTTTGATCTGATACATATTGACGAAGCATTGACACATGGAATACGTCATGAATTGCTGACAAATCTGGTGGCAGAGCAACTCGATAAGCTGCATTTCCAACTTTCTGCAAAACTTCAAAAGGGCCCACGAATCTTGGTCGAAGTTTTCCCTTCTTTCCAAAACGAAAAACTCCCTTCATCGGTGCCACCTTTAAGAAAACTTTATCACCAACATTAAATGCCAAATCTTTTCTCCTTTTATCAGCATAACTTTTCTGTCGGTCCTGGGCTACCTTGATTCTAGCTCTTATTTTAGCAACCGCTTGATTAGTTTCCTCAATTATTTCTGGTCCTAAAACTCTTCGCTCCCCTACTTCATCCCAATAAAGAGGAGATCTACATCTCCGGCCATAGAGAGCTTCGTAAGGTGCCATCTCTATCGTAGCTTGATAGCTATTATTATAGGCAAACTCTACCAAGGGTACATAACTTTCCCAACTGCCTCCTAAATCAAGGACACATGCACGCAGCATATCCTCCAAAGTTTGTATAGTCCTCTCTGATTGTCCATCAGTTTGTGGATGAAAAGCTGTACTGAAGTTTAACTTGGTGCCCATAGCTTCCTGCAGACTTTTCCAAAATTTTGAGGTAAATCTTGGATCTCTATCAGATACAATTGAGGCTGGGATACCATGTAAACGGATGACCTCTTTGATGTATAATCGTGCGTATTGATCCATACTGAAGTTCATTCTTACGGGTAGAAAATGAGCTGACTTCGTTAACCGGTCCACTATAACCCACATAGCATCATTTCCCTTGGCTGATTTTGGAAAACCCATAACAAAATCCATAGTTATATGCTCCCATTTCCATAGTGGAATTTTTAATGGTTCCAACAATCCGGATGGCCGTTGATGTTCAGCTTTCACTTGTTGACAAGTCATACACTTCCTGATAAAGAGACCTATGCACCGTTTCATATTTCTCCACCAAAATATACTCCTTAGATCTCGATACATTTTTGTACCTCCTGGATGAGCAGTATATGGAGTTAAGTGTGCTTCTTCAAGAATTTCCTTCCTCAATCCTTCATCTTTTGGTACACATAACCTTCCCTTAAAGAGTAAGGCTTTATCATGGCTTAATTCAAAATCCTTTCGCTTGCTAGTACCAACTTCTGATTTAATCTTCTGTAGGAAAGAATCATCATCTTGTGCTACTCTTATTCGATCTCTAAGTGTTGGTCGAATCATCAGAGTCGCTATCCTGGTGATAGTTTGGGTCGGTGGAGCAATTACTTCTAGATGTAAGTTCCCGAAATCCTTTAACAACTGGTTCTGTACAGTAATTAATACTGCTAGTTGTCCAACCGTCTTTCTGCTAAGAGCATCTGCTACTACATTAGCTTTACCAGGATGGTAAAGGATAGTGCAATCATAATCCTTTACTAGCTCTAGCCATCTCCTCTGCCTCATATTTAATTCCTTTTGGGTGAAAAAAATACTTTAAACTTTTATGATCGGTATAAATATCACACTTACTTCCATATAAGTAATGACGCCATATCTTAAGGGCATGAACTACCGCAGCCAATTCTAGATCATGGGTTGGGTAGTTTTGTTCATATTGCCTCAATTGCCTAGAAGCGTAAGCTATCACCTTTCCTTTCTGCATCAGAACACATCCTATGCCATGTTTCGAAGCATCGCTGTATATAACGAATCCTTCTGGTCCGTCTGGTATTGTTAACACTGGAGCTGTAACTAATCTTTGTTTCAGCTCTTGGAAGCTTTGTTCACATTCCTCTGTCCATTGAAATTTTATCCCTTTACGAGTCAATTGGGTCAATGGCCCTGCTATTTTAGAAAATCCTTCAATAAATCTTCTATAGTAACCAGCCAATCCCAAGAAACTACGTATTTCTCCAACACTGGTTGGCCTTGTCCAATTATTCACCGCTTCAACTTTAGTTGGGTCTACTTCGATTCCTTGTGCTGTGATTACATGTCCCAGGAAACCTATCTTATTCAACCAGAATTCACATTTCTTGAATTTGGCATAAAGCTTCTCTTTTCTTAGAGTTTCCAAGACAATCATGAGATGTTTCTCATGTTCTTCATCACTCTTCGAATAAATTAAGATGTCATCAATAAAAACTATGACAAATTGATCTAAGTATTCATGGAATACTCTGTTCATTAGATCCATAAATACCGCCGGGGCATTAGTTACTCCAAAAGGCATAACCAAAAATTCATAATGCCCATAACGTGTTCTAAAAGCCGTCTTAGGGATATCATTTGACTTAACTTTCAATTGATGATATCCTGATCTCAGATCAATCTTTGAAAATACTGTAGCCCCCTTGAGTTGGTCAAACAAATCTTCTATTCTCGGAAGTGGATATTTGTTTTTGATAGTGAGGCGATTCAACTCCCGATAGTCAATGCATAGCCTCATTGTTCCATCCTTCTTTTTCACAAATAGCACAGGTGCACCCCAAGGTGATACACTTGGTCTAACAAAACCCTTATCCAGAAGCTCCTCCAACTGTACCTTCAACTCTTGCAGCTCCAACGGTGCCATACGATATGGAGCCTTTGAAATAGGTGTAGCTCCTGGCACTAAGTCGATGGTAAACTCTACTTGCCTATCTGGAGGTACGCCTAGAAGATCTTCTGGAAAAACATCTTTATAGTGTTGGACTATTCGAACATCCTCAACTGACAACTTATCTTGTTTAATGTTGGACATCGATACTGGAAATCCTTGACATAATTCCTTTTCCGCCGTCCTTTCAACCTGAGTTGTTGACACTATACAAGGCAAAGTATTTGTCCCAGTCCCCATAAATCGGAACTCTTCCTCGCCCGGTCTTTGAAAAATCACCACTCCCTCGGTACAACGAATAGTGGCATAGTTTTTAGATAACCAGTCCATACCAAGGATAATGTCAAAGTCTTTTATCGTTAACAGAATTAAGTCTACCGATATACTTCTACCATCAATTTCCATCTTAAGGTCTCTAGATATTTGGTTAGCAACAAGTATCTTCCCAGTTGGAAGAGAAATTTCTAAAGTATATGGAAGGAATTCACATTCTACTTTAGACTTTGCAACAAACGAAGAAGAGATGAACGAATGTGTAGCTCCAGAATCTATAAGTACAAATGCAGGCATATTGGAAACATAGACGATACCTGCTAGGACATTAGGGTCTCGCTCCGCTTCTTGCCTGGATAAGGAGAAAACCCTTGCCTTTCCTTTCTTATCATCTCCAGCCTTCTGTGTCTGATTCTGAGGGCATTCTTTAGCAAAATGTCCTGATTTTCCACACTTGAAACAAACATTTCTCCCCAGTAAGCATTCTCCTTGGTGGGGTCTATCGCACTTAGGACAACGTTTATCACCACCAACTCTTACTATCTCTGTCTTTCCTCTCTTTGCTGCATTGTTCATTTTTCCTTTACCATTATTCTGTCTATCAAAGTTCCACTTCCTCTTACCGGAGAAATTTTGAACCTGATGAGAATTTCCAACATTTTGCGTTCTTTGATAAGAAATAGTCTGTGCTCGCTTCAGGACTTCTCGATAAGTGTTCAGCTCGAGGACTGACACTATATCACGAATATAAGGTTGAAGCCCACGTTCGAACCTTCTAGCTCGCTTTTCCTCCGTATCCACTAGATGTGGAGCAAACCTTGATAATTCCTCAAATTTACGTTCATACTCCACGAGGGTCATGGTTCCCTGCTGAAGTCTGAGGAACTCCATTTCCTTTTGATCTTTTACCGCTGTCGGGAAGAATTTTTCTTCTACAAGTTCCTTAAACTTCACCCAAGTTATAGCCTGTTCTTCAACATGTGTTAACGACCTAGTAGTCATGTCCCACCAATGGCTAGCCCCCTTCTTTAACATAAACACTGAAAATGTTACCTTTTCAGCATCTTCGCATCTTATAAATTTAAAGATACGTTCTAGTTCTCGTAACTAGTCTTCAACTGCTAAGGGATCCATGCTCCCTTCAAACGATGGAGGGTTCATCTTACGAAACTGCTCTATCATTGCAGTTCTATCCCTCAGGTTAGGTACCATTTGAGGTTGCACAACTTGTTGGTTGGGTTCCTGATGCCCAGTTGGTACTTGTTGATCTAGTGTCTGTTGCCCAGTTAAAGGTGGTGCCTGTTGTTGTTGTTGTCCCAACTCCCGCATTATGGCAAGCAGTTCTCGTGCGAAGTTTGCTACATTAACTTCACTACCACTAGAACTAGCATTAGCATTGCCGCCGCCTAAATTCATATTGGAATTTGGTGCACTTCCGTGGTTGCGTTTCGGAGGCATTTCCTTTGAACGAAAAATATTCATTCAGTTAGAATTACATCAAAATGTAACACTAACCTAAAAAACCAAATACCAAGGCAACTTCCTTTATATATATTCCAAACAAAAGTCATATGTTAAGATACAATTTATACATTCAAAAGTAGATGTACAGACTACATTCTACCCTATTCCAAAATAAAGATAGCTCGATAAGATGGTGTCTAATCTTTGATTTCTTCTGGATCCTCCTCGGGGTCTTCATCTGGGTCTTCCTCTGGTTCTTCCTCCAACATGCCTTGCTCTGCATTGTCTAGGAATGGTACGGGAAGACTTTCTTGGAGAACTCTAGGAAAGCACTTAGCCAACGGTCCATTATCTAGCCTAGAATTGGTAGTTCGTAAACTAGTATTCATGGATAAGGTTATAGTCTTCTTAAAGTTTCGCTGTAAATTGCGGCTAGTTTCATAACTTTCTCGAAGTAAATACGTAAGGTCCTTATATGAAAGGTCATCATCAGACCCTTGCACCAGCTTATTTATGACCGAAGCCCAAGGTTCTGGAACGGTTTCATATAACCTCTGTATCTTCACTTTATCCCTTATGTTATGGTATATCTCCCACAAACTCTCAATAATACAGTCTAGCATATCAAGATGTTGCTCGAGGTTATGGAGTGGGTACATACAATAATTAAAATAAAATGCCAATAACATGTCCCGCTCCCGTGCAAAACCATAAACTTCCGTCTTTGTAAGAGTTCTTATTATACGTGCCATAACTAGGACAAAAATTAATTATATTACTCTACTAGGCTTTGATAAATAATTACATATAAGTATTAATGACTTCACAATCTCATACATAACTTAATTCAAAGAAAACTCATAAACTTTGAAAAAAGATTTTTACCTTGATCGCCGATTGAAAGTCGGTCGCTAGCTTGCTCGATGATGACGGACGGTAACTTTCTTAAATAATTTTCCACAATCAAAAATATACACTACACCAAAAATAGGCATTTGCAGCGGCCAAAAAACGCCGCAAAAGCATTTTTCCAGCGTTTTTCCAAACGCTGCGAAGGTCAGTGTTGCCGTTGAGGGAAGACCTTTTGCAGCGTTTTTTAAACGTTGCGGTAGACCCCCTTTTGCAGCGTTTTTTGAACGTTGCGGTAGACCCCCTTTTGCAGCGTTTTTTGAATGTTGCTGTAGACCCCCTTTTGCATCGTTTTTTGAATGTTGCTGTAGACCCCCTTTTGCAGCGTTTTTTGAACGTTGCGGTAGACCCCCTTTTGCAGCGTTTTTCGAACGTTGCGGTAGACCCCCTTTTGCAGCGTTTTTCGAACGTTGCGGTAGACCCCCTTTTGCAGCGTTTTTCGAACGTTGCTGTAGACCCCCTTTGCAGCGTTTTTCGAACGTTGCTGTAGACCCCCTTTTGCAGCGTTTTTCGAACGTTGCGGTAGACCCCCTTTTGCAGCGTTTTTTGAACGTTGCGGTAGACCCCCTCTTGCAAATTCAATTTTTGAACGTTTTTTTTTGCAGCATTTTTTGAACGTGATTTTAATATTTTTTAAAAATTAATTCGCATTTTTGATATTACATATTACGCTACCAAAAATCATATTCTTTATTCTGAAAGTTGCAACCTAATTACAAAAATGCGCTTGTGGTAATAAATAAATACAAGAGACACAAGACATCCAAAAATATAAAAAAAAAAAAATCATAATTAAATTGCAAAAAATATGTTCTTGCATTGAAACTAATTAAACCATGCAGTATTCAACTCGCATATACATTGTGCAATATTCAAAATAATTTCATTATACATAATTCCAGTTTAAAATATCGACCCAACATCAAAAACATCTTTTCCATCATTCCGAGGAGTACAAAAAGTGGAATAATTCATATTAAAAGCTGGATTGACATTCCATATAGCATCAAAAAATGAGTTGCTCAACTGGCTTTTGCTCCTGCCAAAAATTGTAGAGGTAGAAACTTTTCAAAATCTCCTTCTGCTTCCAGTACTTGAGTTACATTTTCTGGCAGGAAAAACAAGATTCAAAATCAGTAAGAAATCTATTTCTTTGTAAGAGTTAATAAAGTATATCGTGTACAAATAAAATATCTTTGAATTGTTCCTTCATAAAATCAAAAAGTGAATCAAGAATCCATACCTTTTAAAGGAACCAGCAATACTTCAAATGAATTACACCAATCAAGAAAAAGAATGAGAAAGCTAATTTAAATGGTGCACTTTCAAGATTTACACCACCAGGTGAATTAGAAAGCATGAAGCCAAAGTCAATGTGTATGATATGACCTCATTCATCCAACAAGAGGTTTCCATTGTGCCTATCCTTCACCTAAAGACAAGAGGCATCTTAGATAAAGCAGCATGTGGAGAATGTTAAAAATTGCAAGACTCTTAGATATAAATTAGTTTAAAATCCCATCGTGCTCAAATTGTATTGAAAACACTGCAGCCAAGGAACTTCCGGAGCAAGATAATTCAGAATATACATTTCAGTTAATAGGTTCTGCTGGATGGTTTTTCATACAATAGTAAAATTCTCCCAAATACCTCACATAAATGATAACTTGAAGTCACCCATGAAAAATGTTAGGAATCCAAAGAGAGAGGAGTTCACCTGTAAAAGGTAGCAAACTAAAGAGTACCCAGCCATGCTTTCCATGAAGTTTCTCTACAAGGATGATTCAAACAACTAAAAACCCGAAATTTGATGTTCATTCAAGAGATGATGCACCATAAACTTGCGCTTTTATGAAAAAAGAATATTAATTGTAAAGAACAAGACAAAATAGTTTGAGGTGTAGCTGAAGGACAATATGTAATTAGAAAGTGAAAAGGTTTCGGATCCAAACATTTGACCAACAATGTAGAAGAAACACTATCAACAGAAACCAGCTCGAAACAATCTAGTTCCTAGCATAAAAACAAGTCACGTTGATCTTCTGAATCTAGATTTTACTATATTATCCAAGGCCAGACCAGACTGAGAGTTGGAAGCCAGAGAACCAGATATAAGCCTGGGCCAAGTTGTTAAATTGGACCGGTTTGCTGTAAAATTGGTCTAATTTCTACAGGTTAGAGAGCCTACAACCCAATTTCTGATTTCGGTCCTGAAAATGTACTCACAGGTACTAGTTACTAGCTATCACTTACTGATATTGTTAGGAGTAAGAACATAGCTTTAGTGGGGACAGTAGTGCATCTGATGACCAATTTCACTGCCTTAAATCTAGAGGTGCAATTCAGTAATCATTGCACAACTAGCAGCTCAATTATGAGATGATATGACTAGATGCTAGATCAAATAAAATCTTAAGCAACCCAATTTCAGTATAGTTCTCATTACAATCGAATTCTAAAAAAAATAAAACAACCGGAGATACAAGCTTCTAACTATAACAAGAGAAGGGGGAATAAATCTCTGGGAAAAAGAAAAAAATATCAGAAATGTTTGCACAAGCTTCCTGAATAAAATCAACAATTATTCAGATAAAAGGCCTCTCTCTCTCTCTCAGAGAAATATAATCAGCCTCCTAGAATTCCAGCAAAGCCACAACACAGTTATCAGATTAAATTACTCCCTAGAATTCATGATAGCTAGTGCAGGTGCCAGATACACAAACGAACTGCCTTGAACCAACGGGAGTCTAGTACCAAAACATGAATGCAGTATTGTGGTAATGCCAGAAACTAGAAGCATTTTGGAAATTACATAGGCAGTATCTTTCTGTCATGGGTTGGGGGGTTGAATGAGATGATGTAATTATATCCTCTAATCTCAAAGAGAAAATTTGACGGCATATGCTTACATCAGTTCCGCCCATAGCAGGTACAAATAACAGAGGGATGAAAATAAGTGAACCAGCCATGGATAAATAGTGCTGCAAACCATAGAATATAAGGGGCACTGCAGTGTACAGACCAATGAAAGTCAATAGAAAGTATAAAACTATCTAATGTTAATTAGGATTCCCATAGACAGACACCAATAACTTGTCATAATTGAATGATCGCCTAATACTAATGGATAAGAATAACTGGAAAAGGAAAGAGAAGAAAAGAAAAGAAACTAGCCAAACAAGAGGCTTTTCTTGATGCTTTAAATAATCTGTAGCTCTTTCAAACTGGTCCTACCAACAAGGGTGAGAGATTTTCTAAAAATTACATAGCACGTAGCACGTTAATCTCAAACTATTCTAGTACACATTCTTGTGCCCGTTAATCATTCTAATTACACTTCTAAGCATGAAATTCTTAACCAATATCTCTAGACCTCCAGAAAACATACCTTAATCATAAGAGTCTAATACTACTCTTTGGCCAAGCAACAGTACTTCCCATGGCTTCACTAAGAGTTCGAAATTCACCAGTAGGTCTGTATAAGGTCAAATTACCCATATACACTTCCTCAACCCAAACCTTCCAACAATCTCGACCGAGTGGCAGGTGATGCACCTTTGCACTTGGATCTGTTGTTGCAATCTTCCCTTCTGCTACGACTTCTTCCTCCTCAAACTTGTACCAATGCAACAGTTGGCATTGTGCATTTATCATAGGTACAGTACTTCCATTTTGTGACTACAAATTCATAGTAGACAGAAAGTAATTTTTCTTTTAAAATTGCAATGCTACAAACTGGATAAATATCAAATAAACATTTAATAATGTATGACATGCAAACCTGGGGAGTAATAGCATTTGAATTCCTGTCCTCCACATTCTGTAACATAGTACAAAATTTTGTTAAAATTTATTCTACATTTAATTGACTATATTAAGCTATATTATTTTATTATATATAAAGGATAACTACTTATAACCTGTTGAGATAGCTTCAGAAGTGCTTCCACTTTTTCTTCTAATGCCTCCATCCTTTGTGATTGAGTCTGTAATTGACTTTCAAGTTCTCTAACTCTCCCACTTCTTTGTATTTGTCCATCCACTTTTGATGGTACAACTCCAAATCCGAGTCCCCTAACTCTCCCATGCCGTTCAGGACCTAAGATTCGAGCGACAGCATCATCACGGATAGAATCTTCGGCGGGTGTATCAGAAATTGATACGGCACAATCTTCAATCTTTCTCTGCACTTATGGAATTCAAATTTTTTACTAGCAAGTAACTAAATCAAATTTCACTATTCAATTAGAGGGAAAATGCTACACATACCAAAGTATCGGCAACTGCTTCATTTATTGGTTTCCCATCTTTTCTAAGATGTCCATAAGTCCATACTCTTGTTCGTAACCCTTTTAAATCTGGATTATTTTTTTTCTGCAGTACAAATTTAGTTACTACATATATTGGAATTGGACAATTCATGTAAGACAAGATATGTTTCTCAGATGTACCATTTCATGAGCCACGCGTGGATAACCCTTTCGACCCATTGTATGGAGAAGCTTCTGATTATTTCTCATGTTGCTAAACTTGGAACTTTTTTCCTATTCCAAACATCCTCAAAGGGTTAAAAACACCAATAATTAAAAAAATGTAAGCTTCATATGCTCATTATACTTACATGAAAATCAGCAGAAAGAGTATCCTCGACAAATTTTACCCAAGCTTCTTCAGAGTTGACATTCTTAGGTCTAAGAAGGGTAATAGTGCGTGGTCTATTCGCAGATGATTCAACTTGAGCTCTAATTTCATTTCTCAGTCTAGATTTGAATGTCCTCCAGGACTTTCCCATACATTGAAGTGTCATTCTTTGATGGCAATCACTAACTTTGAATCGTTGCTGTATTTGTGTACAAACATAAAGTTGAGACGTATGGGAATAGCGTCATTAAGAAGGAAAAATGAACATCGTAATAATATTTAAACGTAGTGGAGAAATAGTACCTGTATGAAAGCCCAAAGCTCCATTTTCTTCTTTTCAGGCACCGAATGCCAATCGTTAATTACTACAGGCACATGTTCTCGAACTATGGCCCCAACCGTGCTAGCAAATTTTTCTGAGTTTTGGCCAACAACTTGGCCGTATTCATTGAATTCTAGATCTATCTTCTGATAATTATGTTCTGGAATCATCTTCACCTGTGTTGGACCTCTTTTCTTCTTCGGAGCATTTGTACTTGTTGGCAACGTGGTTTGTTCATCATTAGGTGGGCTAGTTATACTCTCTCCTTGTTCATTGGAATATCTTAGCCTCTTACCGGTCTCTCGAATTGCATTAGCAATTGCAGCTCTTTTGTTTTTTGAACTCTTGGAAGTTTGTTTAGTTGACTTTGAGAATACATCCTGAAAACAAAAGATAAGAGCATTTATTTTCGAAACACCCCTTTTATCTCATGTATTTTAAGAAAACACAATTACCTGAGCTTTGTCCATCGTACAAAATATGTTTCTCACTGCAAAAGAATCCCTAAACCCTTTTAAAACAACCTGCAACATCGAAATAAATTATGGTTAGAGATCTTAATAAATCCAATGCAACATTTCATCGCAATATGAATAGATAGATAAATCACACAATAAAAAATAGTAGAACAAAATTGATCATAATTCAGAAAAAGTACATCATCTAGTAATAAGAGAGTTACCAAACTACTCTACGTATCACAAAATACGCCTTCAACATCTATCCTTGCATAATTCTCATCGTCATCATGGTTGCAGCTAATAGGCTGTGATATATCTAGTGGAATAGTTGCCTCATAGTTATAATCTACTTCCATGCGTGATGCATCAAAATCTCTTTGTGGCGCTTGCAAAACAACATACCAATTAGATGTTTCATTTTCCCTAGAATAAAAGACTTGTTTCGCCTGTGTTGCCAAGATGAAAGGATCATTTTCAAATTGTCTGTGTCCCTCATTAAGGTTAACCAAAGTAAATCCATCTTCCTTTTTTATTCCGTTGACGATGTTTACCCAATCACACTTGAATATTGGAACATGAAACATATTATAATCAAGCACTATAACATCACGCAAAACTCCATAATAAAGAACTTGCCCAACTATTTGCGCATTATCTTTTGCACTAGATCTACATATGGTCGTTGCTTCAACTAAAACGCCACTGTTCTGGCGAGATTTTTCTGCATCTTTAGTGTGAAATCGAAGACCATTTATGACAAATCTAGAATATGACATGGATTGATATCTAGGACCACGTGCAAGCCACTTCAAATTGTTCGATACTTTGTCCGCCAATAGCTGACCTTTAATCTGTTATTATTTTAAAAATGTTAGAAATAAAAGAATAAATAGCACAACTAGACATTTATTATTTGATGTGTATTCAAACCTTATCATCAAACCAGGTAGCAAAAGCATCAATGTGCTTCTTATGCAATAAAGTCTCATTTCTTTCCAGGCGTCTATCAACACTCTTGAGTTCATCCATATGCATCCTTAAGTAAACACAATATATTAAAAAGTGAATATGGTTGAACTACTTAAAATTTTTGGAAATCGATACGTAATAAACATACTTTATATATGGTTGAACTTCTGTACTATTCAATAACACGTAGCGATGAGCAACTTTCAACATCTCAGTAGATAGTACAATTTCCTTCCCTTTAGAAATTGTACGCCCTGCAATTAAGAAATCGGTCTCATATTCTTCATTGCGTACATGCTTAGAGCCCATTTCAGATGCTTGTTTTAAGTATTTGCTACAAAACTTCGCATTTTCTTCAACAACATATCGCTCAGCTATGCACCCTTCAGGCCGTGTACGATTCATAACGTACCCTTTCAACACTTTCATATATCTCTCAAATGGGTACATCCAACGATATTGTACTGGTCCACATAGACGAACTTCTCTCCCAATATGGATTGTTAAGTGAACCATAATATCAAAAAAGGAAGGCGGGAAATACCTTTCCAACATGCATAAAGTTTCAAAAATATCATCCTCTAATTGTTCAACCTTATTTCTATCTACAGTTCCTTGACATATTTCGTTGAAAAATAAACTCAATCTAAAAATTGAGTTCCTTGGTCCTTTAGGTAGAAGTCCTCTCAATGCAACTGATAATAATTGTTGGATTAATATGTGACAATCGTGAGACTTCAACCCAACTATCTTGCATTCTTCCACTGATATGCAGTTCCCAATATTAGATCCATAGCCATCGGGTAATCTCACGTCAGCAAGCCTTCTACAAAAAATTTGTTTTTCTGCTTTTGATAAGGTGTGAGGAGCAGCAGGTAGGTAAAATTTATTTCCTCTACTGTGAGGATGTAAATCATGCCTAATGTTCATTTCTTCCATGTCCTTACGAGAGTTAAAGCCATCTTTAGATTTTCCTTTGACATCCAAAAGTGTACTAATGATGCTATCACAAATATTCTTCTCCACATGCATCACATCCAAATTATGACGTACAAGTAAAGTCTGCAAATCAAACATAAAGTTGGAGTCATGAAAAACTACACGCAAATAGAAGTGTTAAATAAAAATGAATGAACTATTACAAAGATTACCTTCCAATATGGTAGATCGAAAAATATTGACTTTTTCTTCCACGTTACATTAGATTGAGTTGTATTCTTCTTCCTCTTTCGTTTACTACTTTTTCCCCAATCATTTGTAATTTTATCAACTTCAATAGAATCATCTTCACCCGTTTTTATCTTCGGCCTAATACCATGTTCAACATGTCCATTAAACCAGCCCTTTTTCATGCGAAATGGATGATCAAAAGCGAGAAATCTTCTATGTCCCATGTATGCAAACTTCCTACCATGCTTCAACCATAGTGAACATGTATTTTCACGACAGATAGGGCATGCAATTTTTCCTTTAACGGGCCACCCAGATATATTTCCATATGCAGGAAAGTCGTGTATTGTCCACATCAAAATAGCTTTTAAGTTGAATGTCGACTTTGTAACTGCATCATACATATCAACCCCATCACTCCACAGCAACATTAAGTCGTCTACAAGTGGTGCCAAATAAACATCTATGTCATTACCTGGCTGTTTCGGACCCGGGATCAATAAACTCAACATCAAACTTTCCTTTGACATGCAAATTGAGGGAGGCAAGTTATATATAGTTAAGATTACTGGCCAACAACTGTACTTAGAGCTAAGATCTTTGAAAGGATTAAATCCATCAGTAGCAAGACCTAGCCTAATATTTCGAGGATCGGATGCAAAATGTGGCCATCTACTGTTAATCACTTCCCAACTCAATGAATCAACCGGATGCCTAATCTTTCCGTCTGAACTTTTATTACTTGAGTGCCATCTAAGTTGTGTTGACATCTCATGTATTCCAAACATCCTCTTAAGTCTTGGTATTATAGGAAAATAACGCAAGACTTTTGTTGGGATATTTTTCTGAATTTTTTTAGTCCGTTGGTTAATTTTCCATCTCGAGCAACCACATTTTGGACATAATTCAGCATGCTCAAGCTCCTTTCTATATAGACAACAATCGTTAAGGCAAGCATGTATCTTCTCATAGCCAAGATCAAATATATTAACAAGTTTTTTCATCTTGTAAAATGAGTTTGGAAGTGTATTATTATCTGGCAGCATGTCTCGAACAAGATTTATAAGTTCATCGAAACCATTGTCTGATAAGCCATATGAAGCTTTATGCTTAAACATAGCAACCGAAGCTGACATCTTTGTAAATGCTTTGCAGCCAGGATATAAAGGAGTTTCAGCATCATTAACTAAAGTTTCAATCTCTTTGTCTCTTCCATCAGGATGGTTTTCAAGATCTACATCTTGTTGTGCATAGAAATCCTTAAACATCCTACTCGATTCAGGCATTTCTACGTCGTCCAAATTTGATTCACTTGGTTGCTCTCCATGAAATACCCAAACAGTATATGTAGGATCCATACCTTTAATAACCAGATGTTCATGGACTGTATCATAATGATGATGCATTAGATTCCTACAATTAACGCAAGGACATACTATCATTTCTGAATTGCAATTTTCACGAGCTCGTTCAACAAAATTCAGTGCTCCATCTCTATATTGTTCTGAAAATCTACAAATTAAACTTTATGATCATTATACGTTTTTTTTTATTGGACAACTAGATTTATAAGATTAGTTTCAGATGATAACCTTGATAAGTGCAGCCACTCTTTATCCATTAGAAGCAGTGGCAGATCTTAGAGTGATAAACACTTTGAATTCCTGCAGCTCTAAATTTAGAAGATAAATCCATTAAAGTTTGTCCAACATCTATAGCGACCCGTGCACTTGCTGTTTGTAATTTTAGCGAACAACTAACGTTGACTCTACTTGTGATTGGTTAGTTTCAAAAAGGATAGCAAATCAGGTATATCAAATCATGAAGGATCAAGCATACAGTGCATTGTGGCCAATATCAAGTGGAAAAAAAGTTATGAGAATGCACAAGGTTGACACACCAAAAGTTATTTCAACATAGCTAGCAACACGGGCTACAAAGGTAAACAATATGTCAACTAATCAAACAGTGAATGCATTTCAAACAGCGAGATCATGATGCAACTATTGAAGAAGGAATCACGAAAATGTAGATTGTAATGTGGAAAGTACATTTTCTCAATCAGTTGAGGATGTAAACTATGTGCATAACTGCATCAGAATAATCCCCACTCTAATAATACAATTCGGGTTGGAGAAATCACCCAAACTTCTACTAGAGTAATCCTCAATCTTTTCAAGGTACGCCATATCAGAAACTTCATGGGAAAAAGCAGTTACATTTACAAAGATGGCTGAAGCTTCAACTCAATACATGCAAAAGATTGATAAAACTTTCAAATTCATGGGACTTTTATAAAGAATTTGGAGAATCAAATTGGACAATTAGCTAAGGCAATCGCAGGGAGACCTCTAGGAGCATTGCCAAGTGATACCGAGACTAACCCCGAAGAACATTTTAAAGCCATTATTACTCGTATGGGAGTCCAGCTTCCTGAAATCTATGTAATGAGTTTGGTTGATACTAATGAAAATTTACCCTCCACAAGTGAGAAGCACAATACCACAATATTATCTCAAACTACTAATTCACAAATCACAGATATTCACAGACATCAAACATTTAGAACCAAAATTATCTCAAGCTAAAATACCCAAAATTATCTCAAGCTACTAATTCACAATTCACAAATCACAGACATCAGACATTCAGACAATATTATCTCAAGCTACAAATACTATAACCATAATTCACCAATAATCCAAATTATCCAATATTCCAATTGCTAAAGAAATTAAGAAAATACCTGATGGCTGATGATCTGGGCAAAGAGAACTCAGAGCAGTCACTGGACTCGAGAGAGTCCGCGGTCTGCAGAGGCCAGAGCGGGAGAGCAGCGGAGCTGGATGCTGGAGTGTGGAGAAAAATCCTGCATCACCAACATATTTACTTTTACAATTCATAAACTCAACCAACCAACACAAAGAAATTCAAGGGAGAAAAAAGAAAAGTCCCAAAATGGCAAAATATTCTACCTTCTCGACACTGCCTCTACGTGCGATTCTTGGAAGTGCGACAGTGAGGAAGGCACGAGGGACTCGAGGTGAAGGCTTCGAAGTGCAAATATTAGATGGGTTGGAACTTGGATTATTGGAAGTTCGGATTTTTGAAGATGCGGGGAGTGGGGACTGCGAAGCGAAGATGCCGGAGTTAGGGACCTGAGGTGCCGCCTTGTCGGGTTCTTGAGCAGTTGAGCGGAGGCTGCGAATAGTGGAGGGCTAGACTTGGAGTGGCGGAGAAGGAGGCGAGCAGAGGAAGGATTTGTGACTGAGAGTCGTGAATTGGGATGGATGGTGAAGGATAGAAAATTGGACGTAAAAACACCTAAAAATATGCTTTTTAATTGGGCCTAAAATTAAATAATTAAATGGGCTAAGAGTTATAGTAGTCCAGTAAAATTCGATTTTGGATAATGGTGGACTTAAATAATAGTGGGCTATAACCAATTTGAAAAAAGGTAATATCTTTTTGCGGCGTTGCAGCGTTTAAAAAAACGCTGCAAAGGGTTATACCTTTTGCAGCGTTTGTTTAAACGCTGCAAAAGATATAACCCTTTGCAGCGTTTTTTTAAACGCTGCAAACGGTTATATCTTTTGCAGCGTTTAAACAAACGCTGCAAAGGGTTATACCTTTTGCAGCGTTTGTTTAAACGCTGCAAAGGGTTATACCTTTTGCAGCGTTTAAAAAACGCTGCAAAATACAATTTTTGCAACATTTATTTCCAAAATGTTGCTAAAGCTTAATTATATTAACCAATAGCAACATTTACTTGTTAAAATGTTGCAATAGATCCCTTTAGCAACACTTAATTACCGAATGTTGCCTTTTATATGTTGTAAATGATGTTTTTTGGTGTAGTGACATGGCAAAAGGCAGATCGCTGGAAGATCATCTGACTGTGTTTAAGGAGATTGTCGCTGATATGAAAACATTAGAGGTAAAATATAATGAAGAGGACTTGGCCTTAATCTTGTTGTGCTCGCTGCCTAGTTCATTTACGTCGTCTAGGGACACGATTCTGTATAGTCGTGACACACTCACCATTGAAGAAGCATATGATGCATTGTTCTCGAAGGAGAAGCTAAAGTATCTGGTTGGACCTGGTTCCAGAGGTGATGAAGCTCTTATGGTGAGTGGTGATTGGCGAATGGGCAAGTCAATGGTGGATTTTAGCAATAGGGTCTGCTATTACTGTAAGAAGAAATGACACATCAAAAGGGATTGCAAGAAGTTGAAGGGTAAGGGTAATTCAGCTACAAATCATGGAAGGCAATCAGAGACTTCAGGTGAAGCTGACATCCCATAGAACTATGTAAGTGATGGAGATCTTCTGACTATTTCTGACGTAGAATCCAAGCCTCACAAGGAATAGATTTTGGATACAGCTTGTGCGTTTCATATGAGTCCAATATGGATCTGTTTGACTCATATGAAATGGTGATGCAAGGTACTGTTGTTATAGGAAACAACGAATCTTGTCGGGGAGATGGTATTGGGAAAGTCAAATTGAAGTTGGTGGATGGAACAATCAGAACTCTTGGCCAGGTCCGACATGTTCCAAACTTGAAGAAGAACATTATCTCGCTGAGTACCTTGGATTCGAGAGGGTACACGTTCTCTGGTATAGGTGGAGTCTTGAAGGTCCGAAAGGGTGTTCATATTGTATTGGAGGGGCGGAGAAAGTCCCAGTTATACATCTTCTAAGGTCGGGCAAAATCAGTGAAAAAACATCAGCATAGGTCTGGTACCATGGTGGAAATACAGTTTGGTACAGTACCGTTGGAAATTTTCGCCAGGTCCATTTTGAAGAATACAATTTTTTCAAGTTCGAGGGATATGTGTAATTCTACTTTACCACCACAATCTGCGGTTCCATTGTATTCAACGGCTAGGGAGAGACCCATTGGAGATAGGTACAGGGATGCTGATTTAAATGTGCATGCTTTGGGAATTGAAGGTGACAAGTCTAGCTAGGTGCCTTGATTTAAAGCATTTATTGGAGATTCTACTACAAGGTGTGTTTCGACCTTGTTTGGTAAATTTTGAATTCTTTATGAGTTTTGGGAACCCGGGGGTTGGGTTCATTTGTATCCGTGTTTGGATATGGTGGAAGAGGAAGAATATTTTTGAGTGTTGGAGGGGTTTGGTTCAAGTTGAAGAGTTCACTATGTTTTGCTGTAGTCGGACTTATTTTTTCAGGTGGAGGAAATTTAGAGTTCGTTTGTTGCACCGGAATTTGGTTCAAGGTGGAGATTGTTAGGTTTTGTAACCCAAATCCGGTCCAAATTGGGTCTACGGTTGGAGGATTGAGATTGAAGATGTCAAAATAGGGTCCAAGAAGATAAAAAGACAGATTGACGGTGTTGGACTGTCGCTCGACTCACGCTCGAGCAAGAGGAGCAAAATTGGAGCAGGGAGGCTGTCACCCTACTGTCGCCGGAGCAATAGCCTGTCGCTCCGTGGATTTGTTTCCTTATTTTCGATTTTACGTGATTTTTGACTTAGTTTCCTTGTTTTAGGACTTTGGACGGTTCTCCTATAAATACTAGACTCTTCATTAAGTTTATAAGACCCTTTAGTTGCTGAATTGTAATTATTTCCTCCATTGGTTGTCAATAAAATATTCGGTTCCTCTGGCAATTTTCTTCTTCTTACTTGCATTCTTTTAATCTTGTTTTTCTTTGTGCGATCAATACTTCGTATCGCGCCATATAACCTCCTCAAATTCCTAACATTCTGCTTCATTATAAAGTCGACGAGACATAACTAAAGATTATGATAATATATCCACTGTAATTAATTGAAAATTATATTATATATATTCCTACAACTCGTCTTACTGTAACATCAAAAACTCTGCGATTTCTATACATCCTCATATTCTTACCATTTTGTAATTTTATTATTAATTTTTTTAACTAACAATCATCTAAAAACTGAATAGGAGTTATCACAATGATATCCTACTTGAACAAAACTCGTTAAAATCTTATGGTGGATCTCAGGAAATGTTTGATTCCAAGTAAATTGTACAACCCATGTGAACTAATACACATTATTTCAAGTTTAAGCGGACAATATTATTGTCCTAGGAACATGAGTCAACTCCTGTCGGCGTTGCTAGCAATTAATATTAAATACAAAATTTATTATTTTAAATAAAAAATCACAATCATGCATGTGCTAGTTGAGCAGTGAGTAGTTCGTTGTGGAGCTCTATTATTTTATTAAAACAATTAAAAATATATTTGATTAAGTATCCACTATTTTCTCTTTTAAAATAGTAATTTCTCTTTTATATCAGCTCATTCAACCAGCTCATTCAACAGAACCTCACCAAATGTTATATGTATGTTCTTCTTCTCTTCCTTGTCTTTCTTGTGTAACTTTATCTACTTACAAAAACCAAGGACATATAGCATTCTTTAGAAAGATATCCAATTTGAAAATCAATTTTAACATATACACCATTTCGAAATTTTCCCAATTACTATTATACTCGAAAACATAAAATAAAAAGAAATGAACCAAATCTATAAATGGAGAGGCAATTTTGTTTCTTCTTAAATATTGACAGGAGAAAAGGTCATGTAAAAACTATTTAGAATATTGTTTTTCATTTTTTATTGTTATTCTACTCATACTTAAATTTATCTAAAAATTTCAACATACCTAATTGATAACAGAGGAAAATATAATTAACCAAATCTAACAGACCCATCATTATTCATACATGCTTAAAAGGTTTTTTTTTTTCATCTAATATTCAAAATTCTAAAAAGAACGTCTAAGTGCTACCTAGACTTTGTCTATACGAGAAGTTTAATCTTACCGTCTAACAACGATATAAATTTTTTTACATGTAGGCTTCATTTAGGCCAGCTTAAACTCATAAAACCTAGAAATTTTTGTTGGAAAATTCTAACATAATTGGGGCCACATGTAACATCTTAAAATGTGTGGTGCTATTATTTAAAGTTTATTAGTCGATTCAAATGATCCACTAAAAATGAATTTTGACTAATGGGTATTAAGTTTCATGGAATTAAAGTGTAGAGACCGGATATTTGTTTCAAATTAATGAGGGGCTGATTTGAATCAAATGAAAGATAATGACCATTCATTATCTTATTCTTATTAGAGGGGTCATGCTCTCCAATTGTTGGTGTTCTTCAAGCTTCTCTATATCCCCATCAATGGAGAGCAAATTTGATAAGGAGATCACCAATCAATTGGAAGATCATAACCAATTCCGGCGAAATATCAGACATTTATGGATCTATGGTTCAATGTACGCTTCCGTTTTCATTTTTGATATTCTCATTAATTTCAACATGGATGATTACAAGGTTGGTTATTGATTGTTTTGGATCGATAATCCTTAATATATTTTCTATCTAGTGGTATCAGAGACGATCCATTGTTGAAATTCTTGAGAAATTAAGGTTCTGAAAATTTTGAATTTTTGGGTTATATGATTTTCTTTTATTTTATGCAATTTGGATTTATTATTATATGAATCAAGCATGACATTATATGAATTTCGGAATAATTTATAATTTTCTTCAAAATTCGAATTTTGGTTCAAGTAGGGATTTTTTCAGATTTGTGAAAAGGATTTAAAGTTTAAAAAAACATATTTTTTGGGGGTGCCGGCAGCGTGCGCTACCGGCGTTCAGCATCGCCGGGCAGCATGCGTTGCCGATGTTCAGCAGCGTGGAGACGTTGCTGGGTGGTGGGGAGGCTGCCGTTCGGCAGCCCCGGCCACTTTTGGCCCTTGCCGGACAGCGTCGCCAAGGGTGAAAGAGGAAGATCAAGGGCTTTTTCCATTAAAGGTTTTCGGTTTGGAAGTTTTGGGGATGGGGGCTTGGGCTGTAAATTTGAAGTTTTTAGGCCCTTGGCTGCAATTTAAGGATTAGGGTTAAAATTTATATTTTAGCCCATAAAGTTTTAAGTTTATTCAAGTTGGATCATAAGGTTATGGGTCTTAATAACTCAATCCCTAAAGTTTAAAGTTCATCATATTGGGCCTTATCAAGTTCTGGGTTTAATAATTCTGCTCCATGAAGTTCTGAAATTAATTAATTTGGGTCATTTAAGTTCTGAATTTTATAATTGAGCCCCTGAATGTTCATAATTGGTTTAAATTGGCCCTTAAAGTTTCTAATAATTGATTTTTGACTTCTATACTTTCCAATAATTTATTAATTGACCCATAAAGTTTTGAACTGTTAAGTTTTGGGTCCCTAAAATTTTCAATTATTAATTATTGGTCCCTTAAATTTTGAATTAATTAATTTTGACCCCTAAAGTATTGTATTATTAACCCTTAGACCCTTAAAGTTTCAAGATAAATACAATTAAGTATTCCGCTTTTCAAATTTTGGTATAAAGGACTCATTTGAGTATATAATATTCAAAAGTAAATTGATTGAAGCAATATGTTGACAAAGCAACCTCTCTTGTGGAAATTAATTAACTTAGAATATTAGAAGGAATTCGTGTGTATGCTTTTCATGCGAATATAAGCCGGTCCAAAGGCCCAAAAGAAGGTTAATATTTGGCCGAATTGTATGCACACTTGTGGTGGTAAACGTGTGGCAATTATAAGGTTTCCATATGAATAATAAATCAATCCAAAGATGGGTTTATTATTTGATAGGATTTATTGTCAATGTTTTATCACTACATCAAGAGTATTACTTACAGTTAATATTACTGTCCAAAGACTTGATATTAATGATGTGCTAGGTATCTTGAGATGGGATATACTATTATTTGAATAACTTAATTGTTTATACGGATTCCAATGTGAACATGTTAATTGACTCTATTCAGTTAATCCATTCACTTATGCTATATATGTCAACATCAACTCCTTTCCAGTGCTAAACAGAACAAACTTCAAGTATTAGAAAGAGAACATATTAATTACTCTTGGCTGCAAAGATCTAGATTATGCGCTCCGGATTGAGCAACATGCTTCTCTTACGGAAGAAAGTTCATCTAATGGAAAAGGGGAACTTTGAGAAGTAGGATCGCTCAAATCACATGAGTCTAATAATCATTAAGTGTGGCATTCCAGAAGCCTTTGGAGGCACAGTATCTGAAGAAGTAACTAATGCCAGTGATTTCTTACCGAAATGAGAAACGTTTTGCGAAAAACGATAAGGCTGAAACAAGCACGCTTTTACAAAGCTTGATTTCAATAAAGTATAAAGGAAAAGGAAACATAAGGGAGTACATCATGAAGATGTCTCACATTGCTTCTAAGCTTAAGGCACTAAAGCTCGAGCTGTCTGATGACTTGCTCTTACATTTGGTATTGATTCCACTTCTTGCACAATTCTGCTGATTAAGGGCAGTTACAACTGTCAAAAGGGGAAAGTGGACTCTTAATGAGCTCATTTCCATATTATGTGCAAGAAGAAGAAATGCTAAAGCAAAATGAAACTGGCATTACTCATTTGGCAAGTACTTCTAAGGATAATAAAGAATAACAAAGCTGCATTCAGTTCGGTTTAAAATAAACAACAAAAGCCTGAAAATGACAAATTTAGCTGTAACTTTTGTGAAATTTTGGGATATATAAAGAGAGACTGTACTAAATATCACGCTTGGCATATAAAGAAAAGTACACTTCTCATTTTGGTTTGTTTTGAGGTAAATTTAATGTCAGTACCTAGACACACTTGGTACTATATTTCGGTACTACTATTCAAATAAGTGTGTATATGTGGGGTTGTCTAATCTGCCAAAACCAATTGATGCTAAAAGATTCATCTATGTGGGGTGATGGCAAATCAGTTAAGGTTGAGGCTATATGGACTTTAGGTTATCATTAAAGGCTGGTTATTATTTGAATTTAAAAGAGACATTTGCAGTACCGTCTTTTGGACGGAATTTGGTTTCTATTTCTACATTGGACAAATTTGGTTACTTTTGTTCAATTTGAAATAGTCAGGTTGATCTCTTTCTGATAACCTATATCAGTTTAATACAGTTGCCTCTTATAAAGAAATTTTGTATGTGAATCCGCATGGTATTGAACATAAATTAACCAATGAAAATTCTGATTTGTTTTGCCAAAAGCAATAAGGTCACTTCTCTCAAAAGAGAATGAAAAATCTTGTGTTACAAGGAATTCTTAATTCCCTTAATTTTTCAGACTTAAGCGTCTATATCAATTGCATTAAGAAAAAATAAACAAACATAAGGAGATTAAGTGCCATATGATTTCGGACGTCTTAGAACTATGTACCATTTCCTTCGGTTTCTTGGAATGGTCAACAGTCATTTATTAAGTTCATAGACGAATTTTCTAACTATGGCTATCTATATCTCATTTATGAGGAATCCCAAACATTGGACATGTTCAAGGCATACAAGACTGAGATTGAAAATTAACTCAGTAAAAGAATTCATTAAGTCAGATCTTACCATAGTGGTGAATTCTATGATAGATATGATGAATTAGGAGAACAACGTCCATTGCCTTTTGCTAAAATTTCTAGAGGAATGTGAAATCATTCCACAGTACATCAGGATCTTTCTAGTAAAGATCAGTAAAGACTGCAGCTTAAATTCTGAACACATTTCTAAATAAAGCAATTTTTTAAGGGATTACAATATTTTTAAAGATCCCACTATCAAGTCAATTTTCAAACGGGTAATGTTCGGTTCCTTGAGGATGTAGAGTTTGCGGGGGGAGATAAGGTTATAAGGTTTGTCGTTTGTCTTGAATGAAGAATATGTATATAATTCTTATGTTGCAATTGACAATGATCAGGTTCAAGGACAAATTCTTACTCCAGATTTTGTTCAAGAAGCAATTTTGAATCAAGACTTCATTACATAACCCCCTATAAACAATCAAGAGATTGTTCCAGGAATTCAAACTCAACAACCTCAAGTACAAAGTTATTAAGGAAATTCACTATAAAAGGGAGAAAGACAATCTTGGATGACTTTATAGTCTTTTCCAAGAAAATAAGGATGGCATGGATTAGTGAAAGAATACCTGATCAATCAACTTTCATCAAATCATGCAAAGGAATTACTCTCAAAAGTGGATTGATGCCATGAATAAGGAGTATAAGTCTATGCAAGACAATAAAGTTTGAGATCTTGTCCCATTACCAGAAGGTGTGAAACTCATTGGTTGCAAATGGATATTTAAAACTAAAAGGGATTCGAATGGTAATGTGGAAAGATATAAGGCTCGTCTTGTAGCTAAATACTTTATACAAAAGGAAGGCATTGACTACAAAGAGGCTTTCTTTCTGGTTTCAACGAAAGACTATTTCAGGACAATTATGGCACTTGTTGCACATTTTGATCTTGAGCTACAACAGATGGATGTTAAGACGACGTTTTTCAATGGTGACATTGATGAAACGATCTATATGATATAACCAGAAAACTTTGTATCAAGAGACCCAAAGAATATGGTTTGAAAATTAAAGAAATTCATCCATGGGCTTAAGTTAGTTTCCCATCAATGGTACCACAAGTTTCATCAAGTAATTATCTCATCTGGTTTCGAGATAAATGTTGTTAGTGATTGTGTGTATCACAAGTCCAGTGGGAGTAAACATATATTCCTGATTTTATATGTTGATGACATACTGCTTGCCACTAATGATATAGGCATGTTGCACGAAACTAAGAGATTTTCATCAATGAGTTTTAAGATGAAAGATCTTGGTGACGTCTCTTTTGTATTAAGGATTTGGATACATCGGGATTACTTTCGAGGTATTCTTGGATTGTCACAAAAGAGCTATATCGATAAAGTATTTAGAAGGTTTGGCATGCAGGACTGTAAATCATGTGACACCCCTATTGATAAGGGAGACAAGTTTAGTCTCAATTAATACCTCAGGGATATATTTAAATAAAAGGAAATACATGAAACTTTCTATGCTTCGGCAAATGAGAATTTAATGTTTACTCAGGTTTATACAGATCAGGACATAGCATTCATTGGAATGCTAGACAGATATTTAACTAAATTTGGGATGGAAATTCAGAAAGCAGCAATAAGGTTATTCAATATCTATAGAGAACTAAGGATTACATGATCACATTCAGGAAAATCAGACCAATTGGAGATCGTTGAATATTCTGATTATGATCATGGAATTGACTGCAAAATATTGTCACTGGGCTGCATATTTTGGATGGAATTGAAAGGCCATTTAAGTTAAGTTATTATGTGATAATAGCAGTCTTGTATACCAATGGGAACATGACGATGTCAAAGTCTAAAGACATTAAGTTCCTAGTTATTAAGGAAAGAAATCAGAGTGGTTAGATTTCTATAAAGCATATAAGGACAAACTCCATAATCATGAATCCATTTACTAAATGGCTACCACCCAAGGTATTTCATGAGTATAATACTCACATGGGTGATTCATCTTTTGATGATATGCCAGTTTAGTGGGAGTTTGTATTTGGATGTTGTCTGTTTTAGACACATATTTTATCCATAGATATTCGGTTAATTTCAGAAATAAAGTATTCAGTTCAGTTCCACTCTGATTAAAGTTTATGGTTGATCTCACTTACGAAATAAGGTTGGACCAGTTGGAAATAGACATATTTGGATCACATAACATATAATTTCCATACTACACTCCCATGATTGATCTATGTCATTTGGTTGTATAGGTGTACGTGACCATTGATGGATTTAGTCACGATTAAATGTGACGAAAATCGCTTTGATCCTATATCAATATGACTGATGGACAAGATTGTTTGCAATACCCATAATAATAATAATAATAATAATAATAATAATAATAATAATAATAGCGAAATTTTGAGCTTATAAGGTTGTGCACATTTGAAAGGTTACACGTATGGCCCAGTGGGAGATTATTGAAAAATTCTAACATAATTGGGGCCACACGTAACATATTAAAATGTGTGGTGCTATTATTTAAAGTTTATTATTCAATTAAAGTGATCCACTAAAGATGAATTTTGACTAATAGGTATTAAGTTTCATGGAATTAAAGTGTAGAGATCGGAGATTTGTTTCAAATTAATGAGGGGTTGATTTGAATCAAATGAAAGATAATGACCATTCATTATCTTATTCCTATTAGAGGGGTCATGGTCCCCAATTGTTGGTGTTCTTCAAGCTTCTCTATATCCCATCAATGGAGATCAAATTTGATAAAGAGATCACCAATCAATTGGAAGATCATAACCAATTCCGGCGAAATATCAGATATCTATGGATCTATGGTTCAAGGTACGCTTCCATTTTTATTTTTGATATTCTCATTAATTTCAACATGGATGATTACAAGGTTGGTTATTGATTGTTTTGGATCGATAATCCTTAATATATTTTCTATCAATTTGACCTTACCATCTAGCTACACTTTCACTTTATAGAGCACTACTAATAATATATGAAGACATAATTAACAAATCCCAACAGACCCATTGTTACTTGTTAGTCTTAGTTTCTAACTTTATTTTCTTGATTTTTTGGTCCATATAATTATTGCCATCAATTTATGAATTAAAGTTTCCAAAAATGAATGAATATGGAAATTGGGATGCCCACTAAAAACACTTTCACTTTTTAGAAGCTTGGCTTGCCTACCATTATGTGCGAGATGGCTCACTCCCGCGCTCGCCCCTTGAGCGAGTAAAGTGAGAGCCCGCTTGCCTCAATGATATTGGGTTTGGCTCACCCCACAAGCTCTCCAGGTGGGCCCACCAAGCCAAGGTATTCGTGGATTGTTATTATTATTAATTTTTTTTCAAAAAAAAACACTTTCATTACTAGACGTTTAATGAAAACGTAAATTTGTTAGAAAAGTATAAATATAAGAAATTATGAATTTTCCTATAAATTTTTTTTTTTGCAAGATATAGCCCTACACCAACTCAAAGACAATAGAATTGTGTTAAACACATTTTTCATTACCTGAAAAGTACTAATAATTTGGGATTATTTTATTCTTAAAAGTTGGGATCTACTTTAGTGGAATAGCAGATACAAGTTATCTCTTTGATACATATAAAACTATATCACAAATAGAATTTGTATTTACATGTGAAGAAACAGTTATATCATGGAGATCTATGAAGCAAATCTTGATAGCAACATTTTTCAAATCATTCTGGAATTATTACAATCTATGTAGTAGGCAGAGAATGTGTATGGTTGAGAAACATGATCAATCATATCCAAGAAATATGCGGATTAACTTCAACAAAAAATAGTCCAACAACTTCGTATGAAGACAATGCAGTTTATATTGCACAACTCAAATGAAATTATATCAAAAGTGACAGGATGAAGAATATTTCTCCAAAATTACTCCATAGATGTGATTTCAGGAGAAGGGCGACAATGATGTTTAACAAATTCATTCATGTGATAATGTGGCTGATTTATTCACAAAAGCACTTACGAAATCAACATTAAGAAATTAATACACAAGGTTGCAATGCGTCGACTCAAAGATTTTTAGTGTTTTCATTAACAAAGAGTAGTTGTACTCTTTTTCCTTAGTGTAGGCTTTATCCCACTAGATTTTATAGGCAATGTTTTAATTAGGCCGTATTTTCTTTGTACTCCAAAATATTAACAATTACCCGTACTCTTTTTTTCCTTTGTTTCATTTTTTGCCCATTGGATTTTTAATGAACAAGATTTTTAACGAAGCAGTTATTGTTCAAAAAGGGGAGTGTTGTAAAATTATAAGATATATATTGATAATTATATAGTCTTATCATCATGCATAGATAAATCTTATCTAATTTATAGAGTCTATGTCATTTCAATTGTAACTCTCACTTTGAATTATATAAATACGAGTCTTGATTCTCAATAAAACATACACTTGAGTTTTGACTCTTATCATCATGCATAGATAAATCTTATCTAATTTATCTTGTTCTATTGATTTTATTTCATAACACATATTCTGTGTTCAATAAATAATATGTGACCGATAACTTGTGACTAACAAATAATATGCGACCTAAAAAACTGTGTTGTAACTTATAAAATTTGTGATTTGTTATCAATGAATATATAAATTGTAACCTATAAAAATATTTATTTGTAACCATGAAATAATTTGACTTATACATTTTTTTTTTATTTGTGATCAAGAAATAATTTGTAATCAATTAATTTAATAATTTGTGATCAAATAGTATAGAATTGTAACCTTAATATAATTAATTAATAAAATATATTTGTAATTAATTATTTCATAAATAAAATTTAATTAATATTTGATTTTTGATTAATCTCTTAGATTATCCAATAATTTTTTCTCGGGTCCAAAATGTGTTATTTAATACTAGCTAAAAAACGAGCCTAATATTATCAGGGAAATTCGTGCTCAATTAATACTTGATTAATTGACTGAATAAAAAAATTATTGATGACAACTTATTTTTTGGTCGCTACAACTACAATTAGTTCCTCAATATCGACAAAAAAAATTAGTTCCACAATATCTCAAAATTAACAAAATATGCAAAAATCAAATAAACGAAATTATATTTTTGGTCGCTACGACTACAATGAAATAAAAAAGGAGATAGTAAATCCCAGAAATTTTCAAATTACAAAAAAAGTAACCGATTATTTGAAATTAAAAGAGATTAATTATAACTAAACTCGACAAATTTAAAAAAAACTCACATAGATTGAAGAATCAATATTTTCAAGCGATGAGACATTAGATCTAACAAATTGCATATGGAGAGAGGCGTGTGAGAGAAGATTTTCGTACGAGGGCCTTTAATGTAAATAGTAAAGAAAGTAGGAATTTTAGTCTCCTCTCTACTTTTCTCCCAAAAGTAGAGGCGGTGCAAAGTTAGCTTTCTGAGAACCGGGGTGAGAGCTACCATGGAAAAAATGCAAGAGATGTGGGAAAGTCTGCGATTGAACGCCGACGAGGAGGAGGTACTGAATATAGATGGAGAAGGAACCACGATAGTGATGGCGAAGGGCGATCGGAGTCTGATAGGGAAGATATGGTTGGAGAGGCAAATCAGCAAATCAATGGTTCAATCAACAATGGGGAAGATCTGGAGACTGAGTAAGCCGGCTATTTTCACGGAAATGGGAAGAAATATTTTTGTGATTACGTTTGCCAACCAGGAGGATAAGCAAAGGGTGAAAGGTATTAGAAATTATGTAAATAAGTTGAGGTCATTTTTGTCTTTTTATTTTTCATTCCCTTTCTATAAATGATGTACATAGTTCACGGATTAAGCAAGAAGATAGACATAACAATTTTGCCATTCCCTTCTTCTCCTTCACCTCTCCTTTGTCTATCACTTTTCACATGGTATCAGAGCGTTGAAGCTTGCTGCGATGGAGGCTCAAGTATCTTCAGTTGGAGAAATAGTTGGGGAAGAAGTTAATTCAACTAAAAGTGGATCAATTACAGATCCGAATAATCCATACTACCTGAACTACGGTGATAACACAGGTATGCAGCTAATCTCTGTTGTTCTTGTGGAGGAGAACTACGCTACATGGAGTCGTACTGTAGTTATGGCTCTTAGCATCAAAAACAAGGAAGGATTCATTGATGGAACCATCACTGAACCTAAATCTGATGATCCGTTACATAGCGCCTGGAGAAGATGTAATTACGTGGTGTCTTCGTGGATCATTAATTCCATTACAAAGGAACTATATCCTAGTGTGATGCATAAGGATTCAGCTAGGGAGATATGGATTGAACTGAAGGATCCTTATAACCAAGGCAATGGACCTCGGATTTATGAATTAAAGAAGCAGATCTCCAATATTTCTCAAGAGAATATTTCAGTTAACTCCTACTTTAATCGATTCAAATGACTGTGGGAGGAATTAGATAACTATAGGCCTAATGTTTGTGGATCTGATTATAGGCAGGAGGATCAGGTTATGCAATTTCTAATGGGCTTAGATGAACACTACTCAACGGTAAAGAGCCAGATCTTACTAATAGATCATCTACCTCCTCTAAACAAAGTTTTCGCATTAATTCTGCAAGATGAGAGGCAGAAGGAAGTTGTCACAAAGCGTCAACAAATTTTTGAAACGGCTGCACTAGCCAATAATGTTGGATAAACCTATTTGCAGTCACTGTGGTATGACTGGACACATTAAGGCAAAGTGTTTCAAAATTGTTGGATATCCTCCTGGACACCGTTTTGCTAGAGGCAAAAATGTTGTAGCTAATGCTGTTGGACAATCCTTTGATGATGGTTCACAAAGTGTAATGAAGTCTCTTTCAAACCTCACAATCACTCCAGATTAGTGTAAGCAAGTATTGGCAATGCTGGTGCCTCAATTGAAAGAACGGATAACAAATATTCCTCAAGTACAAACTCAGTCAAGAACTCAGGGTACATCAAAATTTGGCTATTCTGTTCCAGATGCTTTCGCATTCTCAAGTAATTGCCTTCCCTCTGAAACTAAAATTGCTGGTGCAAAGTGGATCATGGATACTGGTGCTTAAAAACATATGGTATGTTCTATTTGGCATTTAACTTCTATATCACATAAGGTTAAAGCTGCTGTTAAAATGCCTAATGGTGAGACTGTTGAGGCTACACACGTTGGTGAGGTCAGATTATCTGATACGCTGATTCTGACTGAAGTGTTAGTGGTGCCTGGTTTCACTTTCAATTTGATTTCAGCCAGTAAATTAACCATCAGACACAATTGTTTTTTTATATTTTTGCATCAATATTGTTTTGTCCAGGATCTTTTGACATGGACGACGATTGGAATGGGCAAACTTGAGGATGGATTGTATGCTTTTCAAATTCCTACTCAGAAAGTGCAAAATAAACCTCCATTCAGTTGTGCCAAATCTGAAACTAAACACATTGATGTCTCTAAAAATAGCTTTCCTGTTTTCTCTAGTTCTATTTGCAATTCTGATCTCAGATCAAAGTGTAATAATTCTGAACAATTCTCTTGTAATTCCGTAAGCAATATCAATATAAATTCTGACATTGATCTATGGCATTGTCGTATGGGACACCCTCCTATTTCGAAGTTGTCTGTCCTGCAAGGTTTAGTTCCTGCTATCAACTTCAATAGGCACTTACATTGTACTGTCTGTCCTATAGCCAAACAACAGAGATTATCCTTCCCAAGGAGTGAAACCAGAGCCCTTAAAAGTTTTGATATCATTCATTGCGACATATGGGGACCCTACTCTGTCCCTTCATTGGATGGCTCTCGTTTTTTTCTAACCATTGTTGATGATCATACCAGAATGACCTGCACCTACCTAATGAGGAAAAAGTCCCAGACCAGACATAATTCATTCCTTTTACCAAAAGATTCTTACTCTCTTCTCCTTCACCTCTCCTTTGTCTATCACTTTTCACAAAAGGAGGACGACCATGGTTGTTTGATGGGTCGGTATTTGTGATGAATGAGTTTGATGGGTATACGCTAGTAAGCAAGATGAGCTTTGATGTGGCTACGATATGGGTACAATTCCACAACTTACCATTTGCCGGCATGTCAAAAGAGACGGGTATCAAAGTGGTAATTAGGGAGTTTGATGGGCACTGTAGATGACATTGAAGTTGATGAGGATGAGGTGGGATGGGGCAGTTCACTGCGAGTTAAAATTGTTATGGATCTAAGGAAACCCCTTGCAAGGGGATGAATGATTATGGTGGAAGGAGTCAGGACATGGGTACCAATCCAGTATGAGAAGCTCCCTTGGTTTTGTCTAAAATGTGGAAGAATTATCCATGATCAAACAGGATGTCCAAAAGCTTTGGATACAGACATGGGGATGAAGCAGTATGGTAGCTGGTTACGAGCAGAAGTAGGGAACCGCAAGTATAAAGCTTTCCACACCTCCAACTTCAATACACCTGTGATGAAAGTTGATAGGGCAGAGGAGAAACTAGCGGATGAGGGTGGAAGCCACGGTGGAGCTCCGATGATGGAAGCTGCAAATCTCGCTTCCGGGATTACAGCTGGTAATAGCGAAGATTATGGAAATTCGCAAGATACGGAACCGAAAAATAAGGGGTTACTCGCTGAAAATCTAGAATTGATTACAAGGAAGCAATTGACTGGGTTGAATGGAAGATTGAATACAGAATTTGAGGATATGAATATTGGCCACGACAATAGACAGATTGAAAAACTGATAGGCCACCAACTGACCAATTAGGCTTGGTCCAACTAAAAACCCAGGCCCCAAGCCCAACTACAAACTTAAGCCCTCATGAAGATGTAGGCCTGGGGGCTACACAGAAAAAAGACAAATGCAAAGATCGGTCCACTTGGAAGAAATGAGCTCGTGTGACTGAGAACTCTCTAAATCAGTATATTGGGGCTGAAACTAAAAAAAGACCAAGTGAAGGCACAGAAGGGAAAATCTTTACAAAGAAAACGAAGGTGCAATATGACGTGGTTAGGGGCAAGAACCCAGGTGCAGTGGCTGAACTCTCTGCTTCCTATAACCATGATATTTTATCGGCAGAGGCTGTTCATCAGCCCTGCCAGGAATAATGAATCTTCTAAGTTGGAACTTTCGTGGGCTTGGGAACCCACGGGGAGTTCGAGTACTCTCTGATTTAA